>OU975459.1:1847500-2445000 GCA_918857605.2 Philereme vetulata | reverse complement strand
ATAGCGCTGTGTGACATGTCCAGCAATATTTATTATTGTACTAGTTGCCAGTGCACAAGGTCGAATTACAACCGAAATACATTTTTTTAGCATTCGTCCCTCCTTCTCCATATAAACTAATCTCACACTCCTCCGTACACGCAATAAAGATAAAAAGGGATACACAGTTCTTTTCATGTATTAATATCCTTTCAACTGCCAGGGCTCATATCAGTAGTATGTACGTTCACGTGGCGGCTTGCAAAATGGCCGTTCGCCGTTTCCACATAATAGGCCTTTAAGTTCTGAATATAAAATAAAATCGGCACGCTACCTGTCTGAAAAGTAAGTGTATTAAACTTTTCAGGGAAAGTTTCACGCCACTTCACAGTAGACTGGACCAATAACTTCAATCCAAAACTTCACTCCTTTGACATCAGTGCGACCTCTCTGCTCTCACCTCGTTTCCGCGCCGGATGTGACGAGCCTGCGCCGGAAATCCATGAGATTGGACAAAAATTGCCGCCATTCGCGCCGCGTCACTCCGACACCGGATAACGAGCTCTGATTGGTCGCCCGCCAACAAAGTTAACGATATTCCAATTTCAAATTTTCTATTTCTACTCGATCGAAATGATCTCTTTATCTTCATATTGGATCAAAAAATGCTCGTTTATGAGAAATTAATGAGGAAATAAGCATCAAAGCGTTCTGGGCATGAGGAAAGTGTTATATTGGATTTAAAATAAAAAAAAAAGTACACTTTGCCGTTTACTGGATTAGAATGAATTAATACTATTAAAAATGAAAATGTAAAATAGACAATAATATTTAAGTTTTCGAACACCAAAACAACTTTTTCTTTTTATATAGATATAGAAGTAAGACATTTTACCCCTTTTAATCGAAACGCTGGAAAGTTAAACCTTTGGTTTTGGTTAATCAGAAGTTTCACTGGGTTTCCCGTTCGCCAATTTTTTAACTTTCTTACTACATTTAATGGAGAGATAGCGTTAAGAAAGGTACAAAAAACGCTATCCAAGTATTCATTAAAAGTGCTGGGCATTTCACACAGCGCTATCTAGCCCCAATATCAGCAATGATTTTATGGGCACCAGATATCTGATAGAATACTTGTATACATTTTAGTATTATTTAATATTGTCTAGCAAAGTAATAACTCAGTAAATTCCCTATAAGGTACTCTATGTTTCCCCTATTTATTACTTAGTCCACCTTTTAAGAAACATAAGTGTCATACAAACAATAAAATGCCAGGTGAAAAGTCGGTGCCAAATAAATAAACTTTCTAATAAAAAGCTCACACAATAGGGATCTAAAAAAACCAAGTCAGGAGGTAAATTATAAAGAACAATGTCACAATCATTGAAACACTTTTTATTCAGCAGCATAATGATGTTTTATGGGCAAATTATGCGGAATGCGAGCAAATGTCGACTCTGTATTGAGCATTGGTATCGTACTGACCCTAAACCTAAGGCTGTTACTACACCAATCGAACGAGCAACGATCGATGCCATCGATCGATAGTAAACTGAAATTAGTCGACGATGCGGCATAGTAGGAATTGACGATCGACGTCGACGGATCTTATTTTACATCAACCGCTGGCATTGATCGGCGAACAATCGATTGGTGTGGTAACACCCAACAACGATCAATGCCATCGATCGATAGTAAACTAAAGTCAGTGGACGATGCAGCATAGTAGGAACTCTCGATCGACGTCGACTGATCTTATTTTACATCAATCGCTGGCATCGATCGGCGATCGATCGATTGGTGCGGTAACACTCAGCAATGATCTAAACCATCGATCGATAGTAAACTGAAATCATTCGACGATGCGGCATAGTAGGAATTGACGATCGACGTCGACGGATCTTATTTTACATCAACCACTGGCATTGATCGGCGAACAATCGATTGGTGTGGTAACACCCAACAACGATCAATGCCATCGATCGATAGTAAACTAAAGTCAGTGGACGATGCAGCATAGTAGGAACTCTCGATCGACGTCGACTGATCTTATTTTACATCGATCGCTGGAATCGATCGGCGATCGATCGATTGGTGCGGTAACACTCAGCAATGATCTAAACCATCGATCGATAGTAAACTAAAGTCAGTGGACGATGCAGCATAGTAGGAACTCTCGATCGACGTCGACTGATCTTATTTTACATCGATCGCTGGAATCGATCGGCGATCGATCGATTGGTGCGGTAACACTCAGCAATGATCTAAACCATCGATCGATAGTAAACTAAAGTCAGTGGACGATGCAGCATAGTAGGAACTCTCGATCGACGTCGACTGATCTTATTTTACATCAATCGCTGGCATCGATCGGCGATCGATCGTTTGGTGCGGTAACACTCAGCAATGATCTAAACCATCGATCGATAGTAAACTGAAATCATTCGACGATGCGGCATAGTAGGAACTGTCGATCGACGTTGACTGATCTTATTTTACATCGATCGCTGGAATCGATCGGCGATCGATCGTTTGGTGCGGTAACACTCAGCAATGATCTAAACCATCGATCGATAGTAAACTGAAATCATTCGACGATGCGGCATAGTAGGAACTGTCGATCGACGTTGACTGATCTTATTTTACATCGATCGCTGGAATCGATCGGCGATCGATCGATTGGTGTGGTAACACCCAGCAACGATCGATGCCATCGATCGATAGTAAACTGAAATTAGTCGACGATGCGGCATGGTAGGAAATGTCGATCGATGTCGACTGATCTGATTTTAAATCAATCGCTGGCATCGATCGGCGATCGATCGATTGGTGTGGTAACACCCTAAGCAGATTATGCGGAATGCGAGCAACTGTCGCATCTGCGTTGAGCATTGGAATCGTACTGACTCTAAACCTAAGAGTAGTACCTAAAGGACATGTCAAAAGTTGTCCTTCATTCTACCAAATGTCCTCTTTATTTTAAATTTAGCACAATATAACTATAAAGACAAAAATTTAGTAGATTTTTAAAACTAATTAGTAAGAAATTATAATCTTTTAGTCAATATAGCAAATTCTAAAAAAACGCGCATATTAAAGGTAAAAATAAAACTGATTCGTTTTATTCACGCATATTTAAAAACATCCTCCCTTTTTTGGTAAACTGCTCTCCTTTTACATTTTTCTATCTGGCAACCCTACCTACATCAACCTTTTTCTTGCAAAATGAAGACTGGTTTAATATAAATATAAATATAAATATTGCTGGACAATTCACACAACGATATCTAGTCCCAAACTAAGCAGAGCTTGTATTATGCGAACCAGTTAACTGATAGAATACTTATATACTTTTTTTTTTTAATACATACTTATAATATATAGAAAAACAACCGGACCCGGAACATATATCTGTAGATCATGCAAACATTTGTTCCGCGGCGGGAATCGAACCCGCTACCTCCTACGTCTCAGCCTAGTAGTTTAGTCTCAAAACTCTTACTATTTTGTCTTTGTATTTTGTGTTTTAAAAGTTAATTTTGTTTTTAGCTTACGTTTCAACCGTTCAAAGGTGTTCTCTGTAACTAGCTCACTATTCGCTCTGAGACCTTGCAGAATTTAATTCGCTTTTTATGGCATTTGACTCTATTATGAGTTAATAAGCACCAACATGTTAATATTAAACGAACCAATAATTTTACTATTACCATAAATGTCAGCTTGATAATGGCTAATAGCAAACCGCTGCTCTAGTTGTAAACTGCCTAACTGGCGTTTGCATTCTAACATCTCAATTACAGAAGATGTAGCTGTTATAATTCGCATCAAAATTAAGTCTATTAAGCAGTTATACACACATCATAATAATCATTAAGGTTCTTGGGGATTCAATCTTTTAAATCGCGGGCTAACAAATAAATAAAATAAAATTTCTGGACATTTCACACAGCGCTATCTAGCCCCAAACTAAGCAGATCTTGTACTATGGGAACCAGATAACTGATAGAATACTTATATAATTTTTTTTTGTAAATACATACTTTTAATATATAGAGAAACAACCAGACCCGGAACAAATATCTGTAGATCATGCAAACAGTTGTTCCGCAGCGGGAATCGAACCCGCTACCTCCTGCGTCTGAGCCAACGATTCGCCCACTGCGCCACGGAGGTCGTCAAAATATAGAAGTAATGGAGTCTGAGATACTTTTTCTCTAAATAATGACCGAAATCGATGAAGCCGTTTAGTCGTGAAGACGTGACAAACAGACAGACAGAGAAACAGAGAGACAGAGTTACTTTCGAAATTATAATATTAGTAAGGATTTGTATATAGATGAAATTAAGCCAAAATAATATTTTTTTATTTACAGTATTTATTGTTGTTATACATAAAACTTAAAATATGGTTTTACTAACTGACCCGCCGATCTTCGTACCGCCTTCGATCATGCATATGATGCGGACTGCCAATGCTACGTCGCCCCGGTAGAATTGTCCCCGGTAGGATTTTCTTCATTTTTTTTTGTAATTTATTCCGATACTTTAATAATATTAAGTATTATGCTATTTGGGGCAGAGACAAATCCAACAAATTAAAGATCTTAAAAATCGGTCCAGCTTTACTTGAGCTATAAATGGTGTAACTAACCCTATTTCGTTTTATATATAAGACTAGCTGACGAATCCGCAGCTTCGCACGCGTAGTTTTTCAATAAAAACATTACCCTGCTGCGGAGTTAGTATAAAAAGTAGTAAAAGATTTTTTTTAAATCGGTCGAGTAGTTTCGGTGCCTATTCAATACAAACAAACAAATAAACAAATCTTTCCTCTTTATAATATTATTATATACATATATATATAGATAACTTATAGCACTCAGTGGTAGTGTAGATTTTTATCAGTGAAAGAATATTCAAAATCAGTGGACGATACACAACACAAGTAGGTATAGATGACATGTGTGCACAATTACCACTTGCAAAAAGGCATTAGTTAGCCAAAAAACTAGCGCTAACAAGAAGCTTAGATAGATAGATAGAAGATAGAAAACGCTTTATTGTAAATCACACTTAAGGGGTGGGAGGAGGGACAATCGCCCATACAACACGTACTACCAAGATCATTTTTAATTGGAGCACATTTCTACCTTAATAAGGTATTATTTTAATTTGAGTAGTATTTCGAGAAAGAGGTCAATCGTCGAATCCAACGCGGATGGGCAGCGTTTGGGAAACTTCGCAACGTCTTTTCGTCCAACATACCTCAGTGCCTTAAGACGAAAGTCTACAATCAGTGTGTGTTACCAGTGATGACATATGGAACCGAGACGTGGTCCTTCACTATTGGCCTTATGAATAAGCTCAGAGTCGCTCAACGAGCTATGGAGAGGGCTATGCTCGGGGTTTCTCTACGGGATCGAATCAGAAATGTGGAGATACGTAGGAGAACTCAAGTCACCGACATAGCCCGACGGATTAGCACGTTGAAGTGGCAATGGGCAGGCCATATAGCGCGCAGAACAGATGGCCGATGGGGCTGGAAGGTTCTCGAGTGGAGGCCACGGACCGGCAAGCGCAGCGTAGGGCGTCCACCCACAAGATGGGCAGACGACTTGGTAAGAACCGCAGGTCGGCGTTGGATGCAGGCCGCTTCCAACCGCAGTTCCTGGAGATCAATGAGGGAGGCCTTTGTCCAGCAGTGGACGTCCTACGGCTGATATGATGATGATGATGATGATGATGAGTAGTATTTATCTAGGTTCCCAACCATATATTAGATCAAAATACTTACTTAAAATGAAATAGAAGCGTAAAGCATTCTGCATGTTTTTACGTCATAAAAGACCTGTTTTCAACCTAATTGTTTCGTATTAAAAACAACAACATCTTACGTATCCTAGTCATGGAAACATAGTATATATCGTCTAGTTACGGAATAACAACACAATGAGAAAAATACAACAAGTTTTCAGTCATCATTTTTGGTATTACGGAACACGGTCAAAATCTAATCAAATATTGCTCCAATCGTTCTATTGCTATCACTGTCGCTCTGCGTGGCTAAACTTCGTCACAGGGAACGTAAACAGGGATAGCAATAATCAGGACGAAGTTTTAGACGCGGCCGAATTTAAGTTGCGCTCGGGGTTCGCCGGCTTCTTAAAATAAAAAACAAATAACAATACACGCAGAAATACAAGCGGTGGTCTTATCGCTTAAAAGCGATCTCTTCCAGACAACCTTATAACATTAAAGCTTATAACATTTTGGTTCATATACTTCGATTATTCAAAAGCTAAATATTAAAATTCATACATGTTATAACTTAGCCCCATAAGCTAGTAATAGGTTTAAATTTAGGTTAGGTTAGGGACCCACATACCTATAGCTACCAACTACCCACTTAATAATTCAGTACACGTCCATCACATGTTGTATCCAGAAGAATGCAAACAGTTGGCTATACCATAATTAATTCAGTTTTTATTGTTGATAGCCGCTGATATGAATAGTAATTAATTGATGAAATTACAGTAGGATAGATCGTGGATGTCAAGCTCCTAAAAAACTACATTTAGTACACACGGCTACACATCAAGCTATACATGTCCAGTATAAGCTGACCTCTCATTCTACGCAAAGTCTACACAATGCGAGGTCAGCTTATACAGGAAATGTATAGCTTGATGTGTAGCCGTGTGTACCTGTTAAGGACAAGTTAATTTTTACAAAATTTCAAAAGCCAACAAATTCAATTCGACTCACCTGATCTTCATCACCCATAAATAAATAGTAAATAAATATTTCTGGACATTTCAAACAGCGCTATCTAGCCCCAAACTAAGTAGAGCTTGTAAGTACTAATGGGAACCAGATAACTGATAGAATATTTATAATTTTTTTTTGTAAATACATACTTATAATATATAGAGAAACAACCAGACCCGGAACAAATATTTGTAGATCATGCAAACATTTGTTCCGCGGCGGGAATCGAACCTGCTACCTCCTGTGTCTCAGCCTGCTATTCGCCCACTGCACCACGGAGGTCGTCAAAGCTTAGAACCATTCAGAATTAATCTATCCGTTTAGGAACTACGATACAACAGACATGTAGGCAAACTGATTTTTAATTTTATTTAAGTATGTACACACGGCTACACATCAAAGCTATACATCTCCAGTATAAGCTGACCTCTCATTCTACGAAATACCTACACAATGTGAGGTCAGCTTATACTGGAATTATAGCTTGATGTGTAGCCGTGTGTACGTTACCCACGTACAGTGGGTGGATGTGAGCTGAGATGATGATGACGTACGTTCATCTCTTTCACTCCAAACCAGAAAACCAGCGTTGGTCTGCGTTTAGACGTGGAACAACGCTAGCTGCGTCCTTTTTGACTCTCCAAGCAGCACAGAGCTTTTGGCCTGCGTTGCCGAAACCGAACCTTATTTTTTGAAAAAGGAGCTACTGTGAAGCTGAAAAGTGCTTTTGCTTAAATCAGGTTTAAAAAACAAGGCCAGAAGAGGCGAAAAAAGCAATAAAACATTTAAGGCAAAATTTTATGAACATATTTATTACCAGGTCAAACAACATGCATATAAAGTCAATCCTCCCCTTTTTACCAGAAACAAGATAGACCTACACTACCTCTATCAAATAAATAAAAGGAAAAGTAATCAGAAACTCACACAACTCACACTACACTCCCTCCCTCACCCCCTCAAGTATACACATTTACACACCATCCCTCCCTCTCTTTCATTCTTTAAATGCGTACCTACTAAATTCCTTGAAAATTAACTAATATATTGTGTTTTTAATAAGTACTTTAAGTGACTAATTTCTTAAAAGTGATGTCTATAAAATGTTAATCTGTTATTGGCATTAAGCATTAGCTATAAGAGTTAGTTTACATTGATATCAAGTACTGATTCTGTTATGAATAAATAAAAAAAAAGTGTTGCTAGTACCGAGTGTAAAAATAAACACCTATTTCATTTACAGTTTTCGAAAACAAAATTCCACACAACAATATTTAGATTCCTTGTAGATTTATTAGAAATTATTGATTGTTTGAAAATGCTTTATTGCATTTATAATTGCAACTAGTATAAAGGCGAACTTAATGCTAAAGAGCATTCTCTTTCAGATAACCTTTGTGTATTGTAGATAAAGGTGTGAAATGAAGATGCTGAGGTGGATGTGCGGCGTCACCAGGCTCGATAAAATCCGTAACGAGTAAGTGCGAGGAAGCCTGGGGGTGCGCGACATCGCTGACAAGATGCAGGAGAGTCGGCTGCGATGGTACGTTCACGTGAAGAGGAGGCCACCTGACTACGTAGGGAATTTGGCACTACAGCTTTCCATCCCCGGTCGAAGATCTAGAGGTAGACCCAAGACAAGGTGGAGAGATGTAGTGTCAAAAGACATGAGAGAGTGCCAAGTTTCTGATGACGACGTCCAGGATAGAGCGTAGTGGAGAAGAACGACCAGGAAAGCTGACCCCACCACCATGTGGGATACATAGCTGGTAAGAGAGAGAGAGATTGTAGATAAAGATGTGTAGGAAGTGCACAGGAAAGGGAACGAATGAAAATTTGCACATGACTAATAAAAATAGCATAATATAGGTATGTACATAGGTACTATAGCAATAAATAATTAAATGAATAATTGTGAATCAATCTTGGGGATGTCTCAAAATGGGCTAGGTTGCCCCTTTCGGGCTGAACAGTGAAAATATTCAAATTCATACATTGGGTTACCGCTGTAAAAACAGCCAGATCTAGCCCGAAAAGGGGTAAGGTCGTAACGCTGCTTTTGGCACCCATACTTCACTTCACAAACACATTTGTATGAAGAAACCGAGGGCATAGTCAACACGTGTAGACCTGAGCTTCGTCTCTGCATGATGTTTACCGTCACCATTACCTAATGCGGTTAGAATTGTTTTGAGTAATGAAAAACGTTGAGAGTACACAAAAGAAAGAAGTATGTAAATAAATGATAGATTCTTTATCGATGTAAATCTAGTGAATATTTAGGTAGATTAAATAAATCTTATTAATAAGTTTTTTTATTGATTTCACATTGTTCATTTATTGTGCTCGTTATTTTTATTACCATTTTTACTTTTAACATAATTTGAAATTACTAGTCGACATTTTTTATTGGTTTTTTTACTTATTAATTGATCGAACGAAGCGAGAGCTCTAAATCAACTTGGGCAAATCGGCATTGTATGTTTGTATGTATGTTTGTTTGTCCGAGGATAACTTTAAAAGCGTTGATCCGATCATCGTGAAATTTAATACATAGGTAGGTAATGATGGCACAATTTTGGTGTGCCTAAAAATGTTAGGGGGTTGTTGAGATTGGGGTTCAAGGGGGGTAAAAAAATTAAAATGATATAGGTCAAGTGGGACGACAAATTAAAGGTCTTTATTAGTAAATTTAGACGCCGTCTTTATTTTTAGTAAATTTCTTATAATTTTTGAGTTATTACTATTACCCATAATAAAAAAGATAATTTAACAAAATTCACAGGGTACACCAGTGACCCCACAGTGCTGTAATTTGGTGTGCGTGTAGCTTAAGTGACACAAATATAGGCAAAAGTTTGAAATCCAGAATAACTGCAATTGGTATCTCAAAAAAAAAATCCACAGTACATGAATTGCCATTACCTGTAATTTGAATGAAACTGAAAACTGAAACTGAAACTGAAAATGAAACAACTAAGGTGGTTACTCATTTTGCGGCACTATTTTATTGGTCAAAAATTAAGGCCGGCTTGCACAACGTTCCCTAAACGTATAGTACATCAAGAACTATTGTTAAATTAATATGAATATAATAATTATAGTCATGTCACAGTGTATAATAAAATGTCAAATAGGTTATTTTTTAAATAGAATTTTTATTTATAGTGTTATCCGAACACATGCGGAAAATTCCAAGATTTTTAAAATAATCTCAAAAATTTCAAGCCTAGACGGGACTTGAACCCGCGACCTTCCTCTTGATACGAGGATGCACTACCATCTGTGCTACAAGGCAATTCACGTCAAGGTCGAAATCAGTGAGATCATTCAGAATTAAGACTAAAGCGCCGTTCAAGTCCCGTCTAGGCTTGAAATTTTTGAGATTATTTTAAAAATCTTGGAGGTTATTTTTTTATTCCACCTAGAAGTGGAACAAGCCTATGGCTCACCTGATGTTCAGTGGTAACTATCGCCTATAACAAAGTATTGTCTCGTAGGTCCACACATCTTAGAAACGTGCCTTACGGTGTACTGCCCTGCATTCAACTAGTCTAAAAGTTGATAAAAATATGATTATCAACTTTTAAACCTAGATTTTTTTTATACTACTTATATGGCAAACGAGCATGCAGTCCACCAGATGTTAAGTGGCTACTGCAGCCCATGGATATTCACATAGAATTCAAAACAAACTATTATGTTATCTTAATCTCTATGTGGATACGTTGCCATACGATAAGACTAAGCTGTTATCCACATAGAGATCATTACCATCTAACCGGAACACAGCAGCACAAGTACTACTATTTGGCGGCAGATAAAGGTAAGGCGGTGGTGCCCACTTCCTCGAGCCCGTTCACAAAAGCTCTACCACAAGTTCACCAGATTGTATCCTAAAGCATGTGTGCACATTACATTATTATTATTACTAGACGTTGTCCGCGACTTCGTACGCGTTACACTACTAAATGTGTAGGTAACCTAGAAATAAAGCTAAACTCGCTGCTGCAACTTGACTTTCGTATTTATAATATTAGTAGAATTCATTTGATAATTTACAAAATTCATTACTGTAGCTTTCTTTAACAGGATATCGATATAAATGTCGCAGCCAACTAGCTTGATTAGCCGTTCAATCAACAGCCTAGCCTCTTTACTAAACAGCGCCGTTCAACTATCGGCCTGTAGATATTCAGCCGTAGCGTTTGTTACAACATTTAAGAGCGCACTATACCTACCTGGAGAGACGATAAATCGCTTATTGAGAAACAATGTTTTGTTCAACAAATTGTGGGCTTTTAATCTGTAATTCATATATGTTATAGTTAAGGATACGTGCTAGAACGCCTGTGTTGTGGAAACACGATTCCGTAAAATTTTCTCGATGTAAAATAAAACCAAAGATGACGCCAAATTTATCTTAAAACTGTTCTTATGCGATGAATATTTCAATTTAGATCTTGAAACTTTATACAGTAATTCTACACAACATAAATAAGTGCACCTGTGTTTTAAATTTTCAAAATAACCTTTGATTTTACCATAAAATGTAAATACCTAAGTTTTGCACTAATGAAACCATTCGCTTCGGACGCCCGGTTCGCGATTCAGTCTGGCCTCGGCTTTCAGACGGGGTACCCGTGACGCTTGTCGCTCCAAACTATCACGTAATTCATAAGTAGAATTTAATATTAAGTCGGTTTTTGTAAAGACGCAGTTGTGAGAAATAAGCACAACAATAAAATTAAGGGATTGAATGATAAAAAAACCGGCAAACATATGAACCACGGCGAGATATGATGTGCAGCGGTGCGCGGAGAAGCGGGGGTGAAACTCTAGTTTGGGCTGAGGTATAGTCAACTCTTAAGACGATATAAAAATTTAATTTCGGTGACGATTGGGCGGAGCATCCGGAAATGCAAGAAAGTGACAGTGCTATTTACATGCATAGGTGAAGAACGGGACAAACATTTACCATAACCGCGTCGCATTGTCGCAGGAGTAAATGACGTAAGTGACAAAAGATAAAATCTCGAATTGCAAGAGAACCAACAAATGAAAAAAAATGCTTTTCTATTAGTTTAAGTACCATAATTACCTACATAACTATGTAAAAAAAATACTTTAAATATTTTCTAGAGTCGGAGAATGAACGATATTAGTGTTTTAGAAGAGCCGATTTTGACAAATAATTGTATCGAGAAAAGTTTCACCAATTGCGTTTCTGACTTTCATTTATGTTGTTTAAATCCTCAAGTAAATATTGCTTTAATATGAAATCAGTACCATATTTAGTTATTGAATACGACAGTTACTTAGCGGCTCAAATTTTTTTACATATCGCCTTAAATTCTAATTGGGGGAGTTGTTCTCTCTGAGTCTGCATTCTTAGTTTTTATACATAGTACATAATTATTGTTTATTTATTAAAAAAAACCTAACGACCTACTGCCATACGGTGTGTCTGTGTATTATGTACCTCAAACCTTGTTTGAGGAAGCTAGTTGTACGGCGCTTTTTAGTAAAGAGGCTAGGCTGTTGATTGAACGGCTAATCAAGCTAGTTGGCTGCGACTTAGACTTTTTAAAAGAAGATTAACATAAATGAAGATAAACAACGTTCATCATCATCATCATATCAGCCGTAGGACGTCCACTGCTGGACAAAGGCTTCCCTCATTGATCTCCAGGAACTGCGGTTGGAAGCGGTTTTTTTTTCATTCGCATATCTTTTAAAACGAAATAGAGGGGTTGTTATTGGCACGGTAACCTACAGCCGCCGGCAAGAGCATAATAAACTTGTGCTCGGTTCATTACAGTTACGTCACAAACGGTTTTGTATTACAATGCAAAACATTATTAGAATTATTTGTAATAATTCGTTGTAACGGTTCTTACGTAAACATTTATACTTTATTTATTTTTATTTATGTCATTAAGTAGGCTATTTTGAAGTAAAACTTCTTTACGCACACTTGACTTGGGGAGTAAGCTGGTGAATTCGTTACGAAAAGTGAGAACGGAAGTTGAGAGGGAGATATAAGTTAGTGAAGATAGAAAGAGAGAGAGTTACTTTTCGTATATTTTTAAACGTTAATGTGCGAGCGCGAGATGCGTCTGTCCAGAATGAACATAGACTGATCGACCTACAGACGTGTGGACAATTTTATAATTGAACAATTTTATAAATTAATATTTTGAAAAAGAAGTTTTACTTCAGTCGTGTGGCTTTGTTTGGTTGTTACTTTGTTTTGCCTACGTAAGTGAATAATTCACTTCAGCTGGTCTACACAGAACTGCGCTAGAGTTGTCATTCTGTGTACACGTGCTTTGGGATACAATCTAGGTCTAAGCGTTGTTAACTAAATTTTGTATCTGATTGGTTGTATTCTGTTTTGTGTGCCTTAATAATAAAATAAAAACAAAATAAATAGGATTTCTTGAAATCTATAAGATACACATACATTACATAATATACATTTTATACGATAGTATTTTTATATTATAGTGTTATCCAGTTTTAATAATAGAATTTAATATAATTATATCATCATCATCATCCACAGCCCATAAGTACCCACTGCTGGGTGTAGGGCCCCTTCCCGGTGTTGCTGCGCGCATCCAGGAGTTGCCCGCTACTTTCTTTATGTCGTCGACCCACCGCGCCGACGGATGTCCTGGACTTCTTAGTTCTTGGCCACCATTCGATCAAAGATTTACTCTACCTGCCATATTAATATATAATAATAATATACAATTTTAATCCGATAATTGCGACCCTGACGTGACAGAGCCCGGTAGCACAATTGGATAGTGCATCCTCGTATCAAGAGGAAGGTTGCGGCTTCAAGCTTGAAACATTTTGAGATGGTTTTAAAATCTTGGAATTTTATACGATATTCATATGTGTTTGTTTACACTGAATGTGTCCAATAAATATGATTTAAGGAGTTGTCAAATCATACACATACGTAAAATTTAAACATTTTTAGTCGTTTAGGGATAGTTGTGCAGCCGAACTTGATTTCAGTTATGTATATTTTAATAACTCTATTTTTGACATATATTTTAATTATAATTAGTTTAATTGTGTGTTTTAACTTAATTATCATATACATATATACATTACTTTAATCGAACAAAATAGATTAACGGCGCCTCCTATTATTTATTTTCCTATTTATTGCGTAATGTATCCACATAATGTTCAATTTAATTATTAATGAGTAGAAAAAATTGCTTTATTGCAATAAGATGGCGAGACATATCATGTACCACTTAATTAATAGTACT
Source organism: Philereme vetulata (assembly GCA_918857605.2). Taxonomy (NCBI): domain Eukaryota; kingdom Metazoa; phylum Arthropoda; class Insecta; order Lepidoptera; family Geometridae; genus Philereme; species Philereme vetulata. The sequence goes on along the minus strand of OU975459.1, from coordinate 2,430,952 downwards.
CGTAGGTACACACGGCTACACATCAAGCTATTCTTTACTTGACTTTACTTTTTTTAATTTTAGGAAAACTTACAGCTAGGTTACAGAAAAGTTATTATTTATACTAAAAACGTGATATTTGAGTATCCCGATTTTTCGGCGCATGCAACGTGTTTATCGTGTGTGGAAGTTTATTTATTTTTTTCTGTTTTAAAATATTTACGCGATGGGTTTTCGGTAATTGTCTAGTTACTTCTTCAATTACTATTACTCGTGCGTGATAACTTGGGACCTGCTAGGAATGCGACTCCCCGACCGCTTCCCCTGCACTTCCCCGATGGCGCCCGTATTGTACCGTTCGCATCACTATTTTTTACTAGGGTTTTTAGTCTCGTACTGGCCTACGTCACGTAACGACGCGCTCTGGAATTCTTTTAGTTTTCGTTTGTGTTATTGTTTTGTTGTTGTTGTTATAGTTTGTGTCATTGTTTTGTTGTTGTAGTTTTTGATGTGACATGATGACCTCTTACAAGAGACGAATGAATCGCAATTAATTGTAAATTTATCGGATACCTCTTCGTCAAGTGATTATAGTGAGACTGAGGACGAAGAACAACCTCTAGAAGGCATAAATCCACTAAGTAGTGACGAAGATGAGATAATGTAAATAATAGATAAAATAAAAATATAAACTTAAACATTGTATTTTTATTTTATTCAAATAGTGTAAAAAAGATTAGATAAAAAGCAGCGTCCTCCCTGAGTAACATAATAAATTAGGTTAAAAAAAACAAAGACGAAGCCGCGGGCGGCTTGTTCGCTTTTTTGCGGGCGGTACAAACACGCCAATATGACGTCACCGCGCTCAGGTCCCAACTTATCGCGCACGGGTAATACTTGTTAATTCAGTGCATAAAACTGTCAGTTCCCGAGAACCCTATCTGTGGCGGCGGCAGCTGCAGATGTTTCAGCCAAGGCGAGGCTGAAAACCAGCGTAGCTGAGCCCTCGACCTATTTACCACTACCTTCTACCTTGGTTGCTACCTACAATAATGTACTAATGTTACTTAGAATTAAGCCTACTGTTATACCTACCTAGCTTTATTTAGTAATTATTGTACCTACCTACTTCTGTTAGCTTAATAGGTGTGTGTGTAAATAAATGCCTGTTATTATTAGTATTATAATTAACTGCGCCGAAATATCGGGATACTCAAATACTCACAAATCTTGGTAAATATCCCGTTTTTAGTATAAATAGTGTTCATAACCATGATAGTTTCTAAAGTTATATAGAAAAGTTATTTCAGTAGAAAATAAACAACAATAAATGCTACTTATTGTACTCGTAAGAAGCCGAATTAAAAGTTTCCTCAGATAATACATAGATATACATTTCTAGTTTAAGCTGACCTCGCATTGTGTAGGCTTTTCGTAGAATGAGAAGTCAGCTTGATGTGTAGCCGTGTGTACACTCGGCTACACATACAGTTCCAGCTATACAGTTCCAGTATAAGCTGACCTCTCATTCTACGAAAACCCTACACAATGCGAGGTCTGCTCATACTGGAAATGTATAGCTTGATGTATAACCGTGTGTACATTACTGCAGCGGCCAGCAAGAGGCATTGATGGACGAACGTGTAAGTCCATCAATGCCTAGTTGTTGCCAAGGCTTGTATAGTATTGTTACGCCGAGGCTGTTTCAGAATAAGTAATAGTCGGTATTTCTCGAAGTTATACCTACTGTGTCACAGAATAGGTAATACTTGGTATGGAATGACCTACATACCACGTGTTTTGCCTACTGTTGCACAGATTAAGAAATAGTAGACATTCGAAATACCTATACTTTTCTAGATACTAGTGGATGGTTCTGGAAATAATGCTCGGTATAAATAGTGCGGAGAGACGTCCGCAGATTCAGTCTTGATTTGGCGATACGTGCGAACATTTCGGTGACTTTTAGTGGTTTATTGTGCGATAGTGTTGTGAATTAGTGTGTTGTGATTAAGATCGTGTATTTTGCATTTTAGTGTTGAATAAAAGTGTTATTTTGGTTAGATTCATTTTTATTATTTCATCCCGAACCCTCAGCTCGTAACAATTTGGTGTCAGAAGTGGGATAAAATAATGCCGGTTCTGCCAAAGGATAACGTGGACGGTGTAAGGACGAGAGGTCAACGACAACAAGAAACAGATAAAAGGCGGTTTGGAGAATCTCCGGTTCAAGAAGCTCGGCAGATTCGTCAGCCGATACAGATGGAATCAACCGCCGCCGAAGCATTTGGAGCTTCATCATCATCATCATCCGTGGGTCAAGCTCCTGTGACAGGCGATCTTGCTGCTATTATGGCAATGCTTTGTCGTCAAGAAAAGCAGCGTCTTCAAGATAAGGAGGAGCAGCGTCGTCAACAGGAGGAGCAGCGTCGTCAACAGGAGGAGCAGGCTCGGTTGCAGGAAGAACAGCGACGTCAGGATAAGGAAGAGCAGCGTCATCAACAGGAGGAGCAGGCTCGGTTGCAGGAAGAGCAGCGACGTTGGCAGGAAGAACAGGCTTGTTTGCAGGAGGAACAGCGCCGTCAGGATAAGGAAGAGCAGCATCGTCAACAAGAAGAGCAGGCTCGACTGATGAAAGAATTGTTCGGTTCAATCGGAAAGGAACTCCAGGGGAAAGAACATCATGAGAGCCGTATTTCGGAAACTGAAACTCAGATCGTTGATGTAAAAAAAGCTCTGAGTGTCCTGAAGTCTGGAGACAACAATGTCGCTCCACCAATCGCTACATCTTCAGCGCGAGGTTTTAAAACGCAACCATTTGATGGAAGTTCTTCGTGGTCAGCCTACAAGATTCAGTTTGAAGCCGTTGTCCAGCCCAACGGATGGACGACGGCGCAGGCTATGACGGCTTTAAAACTGGGCCTTCGTGACCAGGCACTTACGATTTTAGAGGCTCTTGGGAAGAATGCCACCTACGAACAGCTGTTGGAGGCGCTGGAGTCACGCTACGGTGACGCACACCTGGAACATGTTTATCGAGCGCAGTTAAAGGACCGGAGCCAACGTAACTCAGAGAGTATACAGCAGTGGGCCCTCGAGATACAAAAGCTGGTTCGAAAGGCATAACAAACCTCTCCAGCCCTCCCCCCCCCCCCCCTGACGGTTACTTGGTCCATGCATTCGTTGACGGAATACGTGATTTGGAAGTGAGAGCTGCTGCAAGGCTTGGACATCATGTTGTTTTGAAAAATGCCTTGGCTCATGCATTGGAGGTGGAGGCTGTACGTCAGGACTACCGAGCCCACCGCATCAGAGAAGTAAGGGACTCTTATACTGGTTACAGTCGTCTAAAATTTAGTCCTAGATGCTACGAGTGTGGAGAGAAAGGGCATCTGAGGTCCAATTGCCCAAAAAGAGAAGAGGGTTTGCAGGGAAGCCCCGTCCACCAAACGCAGCAACGAGTAAACGTCAGAACTACGGGTCGAGTGCTGGCTGGTATTGAGAAAGCCCCAAGAATGACGATCTCGCAAGTTCATGATGGAAATGGTTTGTCAATTAAAGACCATCGAAGGGAAGAATCTTACGGGAGCGCGGGGCCGTTGTCACGAAGACCTTGCCCTGAAAACGTTGAACATTGTGCCAAACGAGAGCCCACGGAAGCGGTGCCCATCAGACTGTTGAGAAGTTTGAGAACGGACCTAAGTGACGAATGGGAGGAAACTTTGCAGCAGGCACAACAGGACGACCAAGATCTTAAACCAATCATTGAAAGCATCACAGCGGGTACCACGAAGCCTTTGTGGCGTGACGTTGATGCTATGAGTACAACAACAAAGAGTTATTGGGTACAGTGGGACAGTCTGGTTATCCACAACGGTGTGTTGTGCCGTAAATGGGAAAACGCTCGGGGAGATCTCTGCAAATGGTGGTTCCCAAAGCCAAGGTCCTTAACGTGCTACAACTCTACCATGAAGGATGTTCGGGAGGCCATATGGGAGTAAAAAGGACACTGCTTAAAATAAGGGAGCGGTTTTACTGGATCCATTGTAAAGAACATGTTAAAGACTGGTGCCGAAAATGCACGACTTGTGCGGCAGTGAGAGGGCCCCATACACGCAGCAGAGGAGCGTTAAAACTGTATAACGTTGGAGCCCCAATGGAGCGTAAAGCCCTAGATAGTGCAGGACCATCTCCTATCATAAATGAACACGTCCGATTAACTGGTCAACAAATGTCCGAGAAAATGAAGACCCGTTATGACCGAAATTCGAACAACTTGGGATTTGTTGAAGGATCGCAGGTCTGGTTGCACAATCCGATACGGAAGAAAGGAAAATCCCCTAAATTACAAGCAAAATGGGATGGACCATACCGTGTGTTGACCAGGATTAATGATGTCGTATACCGAATTCAGAAGGGTACGCGAGGTGCGCCTAAAATTGTTCATGTTGATCGACTGGTGCGATATTACGGAGCTAACAATGCTCGGGACGAGCATTTTTATGAGGGGGCAGTGTTACGCCGAGGCTGTTACAGAATAAGTAATAGTCGGTATTTTCGGAGTTATACCTACTGTGTCACAGAATAGGTAATACTTGGTATGGAATGACCTACATACCACGTTTTTTGCCTACTGTTGCACAGATTAAGAAATAGTAGACAATCGAAATACCTATACTTTTCTAGATACTAGTGGATGGTTCTGGAAATAATGCTCGGTATAAATAGTGCGGAGAGACGTCCGCAGAGTCAGTCTTGATTTAATTATTGATTAAAACGGGTATTTATCGCGTATGTACCTTTTTTATTTGTTATCCCGACGTTTCAACTGTGTTGCAACAGTCATCGTCTCGGGCTGACTGGAGTGCTTGAAGCTACCGTCGAGAAGTGTGGGTAGCTGCAGCAACTACCCTCACTTGGTCTTCAGACTTAGAAATGTCCTCGTTCATATTACGACACACTACAATAACCGTATCTACGCACTGAGACGACCGATTACGATGCGCACACCTAACAATCACCGGGTTCCAGGACGCTGAGAGTATATAGCCATCTTCCCGATTGAAATTCGGAAATTTCTTGATTTCAATCGCTTCACGAACCATTCTCTTGTATTAATGGCGTTCACTAGAGAGGACCTTACGATCATGAAGTTCAATACCCGTTTTAATCAGTAATTTTGTTAAAAAATATACTTTTCCAAAGAAACAAACCAGTCATTATCATGCACTAGCTTTTATCTACGATTTCGCTTACGTAGTACCAAGATAAATGTTGTCAGTGCCTTATTCAGATTATGATGTCTATACCTACCTATCAATTATCGGCGTTTTTAGCGATTTATTCTCACACTCACACTCGACACCGTTGAAGTCTACACTTTTTGCATCCAATCATTAATTAGCAATATGATATTAAAAGGGTCAGACATGACCCCTTGCAAAGGACCGGTGTACCCCAGTGCCCCACTCCCCGGGGGCACGGATATTACGTCGCGTCATCTCGTCCCACGCCGGATATTCGCAGCTGATAGTCCTATCACTAGCAATAGTGTCTAATAACCTTGTTATGTGCCACTCGTGTATTGACACTTACCAAATAAATACATAAATTAAAGTTGCCGGACTGCATTCCGTGCAAAATCGGTCGCTCTGGAAATCTATGGAGGGGGGGGGGGGGGGGAGGCCTGTGTTCAGCAGTACATAATTACTTAATAAAACTAGATAAAGATAGAACATATATTTTAAATAACTAGTGGTTCGCCCCGAACTGAGTCTCCCTTAAAAATAAAAATAAATATTATTTGTAGTCTTTGTCTATCAAAATAGTGACATGAAATACACAACCAATTATTTAAGACTTTTCCCTATATTTGTGTCACTAAACCTACACGCATACCTACCAAATTTCAGCACTGTGGGGTCACCCTGTGAATTTCGTCAAAATTCAGTTTGTATTATGGCTAATAACCTAAAAACTACAAAGTATAAACTAAAAATAAAAACGGTGTCATTTACTCATGAAGACCTTTCATTAGACGTGGCATTTGACCATAGTCCCATTTTTTTTTTTACCCCTCTTGAACTTCAATATCTCAACAACCCCCTCTTATTTTTAGCTGATTTAGTCACATTAGAATTATGCCATCACAACCTATCTATATACCAAATTTCACGATGATCGGATAAACGCTTCGAAAGTTATCCTCGGCCAAACATACAATGCCGATTTGCTCAAGTTGATTTGGAGATCGCTTCGCTCGGTCAATAATATCAACAGCATACATAATTTTGCACTTATTAAATTAAATAATTTTTTAGAATGATATATAGGTTGTTAATGATGACGTTTTCCTAGCACTTATTTATTTCTATAAAGCTAATTGGTCCAAACATTAGCGTGCTCATCGTGCCTATCAGTAGATTGATGTATTGGTACAATAAACGTCTCTTAGCGCCCTATAAGCCTTGTGATCTGAATAATGTGCTTTTTGCGAGCTGAACTCGATGGAATCGCTTTACCTATTTCGGACGGAACTACTATTCTATTGTATATTCAAGCTCATGTTTTCTTTACTACGAAGGAAGTAATGCTCAAGGAATGTCAAAGGCTGTGCACGCGTGGCTCGTCAATAAGGATTATGATTCTGTAATTATTTTTTGTCTTTTATTTATTTCAGTGTATTTTGTGGTTTTTTGAAGTTATTTGTATTTTTTTTTTGTTACTCGCTCGACTAATAAATTAGTCAATGGTGGCGATTCTGTTGTTTACACTAACTAAAACTGTGTAAAATAAGAACGGTCTTATTTTGTTTACGCTAAAGATCAAAATAGAATGACATTTAAAGTGACATTTCTAAAATTAAGTAGTTTTTACTAGGACGGCGTGTTTTTGGGCTAGTTTTAGTCAACAGGCAAAATGGTGCTGATTAAAACTACACCGTAAACACGCCATATTAGTAAAAATTACTTAATTTTAGAAATGTCACTTTAATTGTCATTCTAATTTGATCTTTAGCGCAAACAAAATAAGACATATAATATATACAAAATAATTTTACACAGTTTTAGTTAGCGTAAACAGAATCGCCACCATTGTAGTCTTCACCTGTAATTATAGTAACATTAAGCTCGTAATAATATTAATTTGTGTGTTACCAGGGCCAGTGGTCGTCGTAGGGTTTGGTAGCCGATCGTCTCCCGGGGATTCTTAGCACCCCTGGCCCCGCCGTTACCGTGACTGCTACCGTAGCCAGGATTAGCGGGGCCGCCGGGGACTCGCGGCCTGGTTTTATGTTGTAAATCCATGAGGGGGTTGTTGCCATACTCGCCACGCTTGGCAAGCGGGTTGGCGAGCGCAGTATAGGTATTGAAAACACGAAAAGACGCTGCTGCCCATCTTTCGGAGGTATCCCTTAGCAGACTCCTACTGCATCCACGGGCAAGAGCGGAGGGGCAACATTCTATTGCCGGCGCCCCACGGCGGTGTGTGTTACCAGTGATGACATATGGAACCGAGACGTGGTCCTTCACTATTGGCCTTATGAATAAGCTCAGAGTCGCTCAACGAGCTATGGAGAGGGCTATGCTCGGGGTTTCTCTACGGGATCGAATCAGAAATGAGGAGATACGTAGGAGAACTCAAGTCACCGACATAGCCCGACGGATTAGCACGTTAAAGTGGCAATGGGCAGGCCATATAGCGCGCAGAACAGATGGCCGATGGGGCCGAAAGGTTCTCGAGTGGAGGCCACGGGCCGGCAAGCGCAGCGTAGGACGTCCACCCACAAGATGGGCAGACGACTTGGTAAGAACCGCAGGTCGGCGTTGGATGCAGGCCGCTTCCAACCGCAGTTCCTGGAGATCAATGAGGGAGGCCTTTGTCCAGCAGTGGACGTCCTACGGCTGATATGATGATGATGATGAATATTAATTGATTTATTATAACGTGTTAATGTATAAGTACTATGTTGGTGTACAAATAAATCTATAATATAAAAATGAATCGCAGAATGTGTTGGTAAGCGCATAACTCAACAACGCCTGGACCAATTTGGCCAATTCTTTTTTTGTTGTATTTCTTATTGTCAGGAGAAGGTTCTAATGAAAGAAAAAATTAAGAAAATTGCGCGCAAAATTAGAAAATTTAAAAATACTTAACCACCATATAAAATTATTTATAATCTAACCTTAGCGCTTTTATAATGTAACCTTATGACGTTTGACATAGAATTGACAGAATGCGTGCTGCAAATATCCTCAAAGAGGATGTAAAAAAAATGAATATCGTTTGAAACAGATGCTTCAGTAGGAGTTATCCCGAGATATATTGTCTATATATATAAAAAATAATTGCTGTTCGTTAGTCTCGCTAAAACTCGAGAACGGGTGGAGCGATTTGGCTTATTTTGGTATTGAATTATTTGTGGAAGTCATTCTTTTTCTCATACATAATGATGACCGGGGACAACAATTGACAATTCTACCAGGGTGACTTATATTGACAGCCCACGTTATACCTATGCATGTCAAGCTGATACGAAGTTCGGCGGGACCACTAGTAAATAAATAAAAAGAAGCCTATTTCTCAATCCCGGGGCCTGACTAAACCACTCGCTTCACTATGGCCGTGGTATTTTGGCAAAATGGCCAGTATACCTTTTGGTATTCTACTTACATAATTTTCAATGACCGCCGTTGCAATGACAACACTATTAAAATTTGGCAACTCATGTCAGGAACAACAATCTAATGACGGGTTCCTATATTCGTCGGTAACCAGCTACGAATTGTTTCTCCTTGAAAACTTGTCAAAAGTTTGACACTAGTTTAACACTTTTTCAGGGAGATACGAGTCGTAGTTATTTACCGACGGATACAGGAACCCTCCAATAATCGTTAAATATTGGTATGCTCCGTTATCGTTTCTTATAAATTAACAGAATTGTGCTCCCGATCATATTTTATCTATTTACTAAATTATTTTGAAACGTCAATTTAACTGCCTTCTCGCCTTAGCTTTAAACTAGTTGAAATAAAGCTTTTTGGTACAAGCCTACACAAATATAATATCACCTAATATCACAATCTTTCAAGATATACTTGTCACAGAAAACTCATAATCATAACCCGTTAAAACACATATTGATTGAGACGTCGTTTTTTCGTATTTTTATTTATAAATGTATGTATAGGGAAATTCCCTAACCTTTTACTCCATTAATCCCCTTCCAGCATTCAAAGGATATTCCGTATAAAGTAATCTTTGACGGAGGACCTCAGACAAAACCAGTTTTGACTGATTATTGCAGTCAAAATCGGTTTTGACCGATTATAAGTTTAGACTGTAACATGTCCACTTTTTAAAACCATCCACTTCTGTAGTAAAGAAACATAACGACTGTAGTAATAGTTACCTGAACCCGGTAGAGACAGTGTTGTGTATTTGCCTGTACCGAGGACTACCGAAGATGATAATGATGATGATGCAATCAACACGATGGGCGACCGTTGACGCAACCCCCACCACCGCACCCGTCTACTCAGAGGGCTGCGGCGCGTAGTGCGAGGCGAGACGCAGTTCGGAGCGGATCACACTCACCCACTCACCAATTGAACCGAAACATTGTCAGTCGAAACACCGATAAAACAGTACGTTATGAATCCCGTATATAAAATAATGATTAAAATAGTTAGTATTCTTTGGTACTAGTATGTGGCGTCAACATGTCAAGACGTCACAAACCACAAGGAGTGTGTTGTATCAAACACTTGGCAGTTTATTTGCGAACTGTCCTCTGGATTGGAGGCTGGAGGGGGCTACAATCGAGATTATTGAGTTTTAGACGGAAAGACAGACCCTCCGCGATCACTTTGCTGTTAGGCTGAGCTTGTAAATAGAGCGGAGCGATTTATTTTATATAGTAGAGTTTCTTGTAAAAGGGCTCGCCTGGGAAAGTCCTACCATACCCAGTTCTGCCATCAAGCAGCATTGCGGGTTGGTTTAAAGAGTATGGTTGCTGGTGAAATTACAGGCACATGAGGCTTTACACCTGAATGCCTAAGTTGATGGACGCAAGGCACGTTCCTAAGGTGCGTGACCTACGAGGGAATACTTTGTTATAGATGGTTACCACTTAACATCAGGTGGGCCATAATGATTGTTCCATCTCTAAAACGCATAAAAATAAACTTACCTCGTTTTGTATGGTTCAGGAGCTTGCTGTAATATGGCAGGACTCAGTACTTACTCCTTGCAAAATGTTCAATGACTGATTATAACCTAATGGTGTTGTTTTAGTAGGTACTAGCTGACAAATCCACAGCTTCGCACGCGTAGTTTTTCTCCTTCTGCGCAGTTGGGTAAAAAGTAGCCTATGTCACCCGAGGATAGCGTAGCTTCCCAACAGAGAAAGAATTTTTAAATCGGTCCAGTAGTTTCGGAGCCTATTCAATACAAACAAATCTTTCCTCTTTATAATATTAGTATAGATGAATTAAGTTTAATGAGATACCTATCGATTTCTTAAGTAATCGTTTTTTACTGTTAGATAACTTTTGTTCAAAGATAATGCCGCTTTTAACACTAGTAGTAATAATAATAGCTACAATACGTAAATAAATAATTATTCTGTGACTATAATATTTTTTTCTTTTATATACGTCATAGGCTTGCGTTTGAGCACGATCTCCCCTGATGGTAAGCGATGATGCAGTCCACGATTGATTACGCTTGCCTACTATAAATTCTAACATGACTATATCCGTTTTATCACAAGTACTTGTCGATACGTGAAGTTAACAGAATATTTAAAACTTGAAGATATTAGATTCTTAATTTCTATACTTGACGGCTGGAACGTGGGCGTTGTGTTGGAAGGCGGCTCATTGCAGTCCTGGGGTATGAAGTCCATGGTGCAGGGTACTCAGGCAAACCAGTAAAATCCAGTAGGTAAGCCTGATTTTATTAGGGCTTCAGCTTGGCGGGTAGGTACAATATTCTTGATAGCTAGGCAAATACGGTGAACGTGACAGTTTCGATGCTCAGTGAAGGAGGTGTTTTAGTATCGGCGCTCCAAGGGAAAGTGAAGTGTTCAGAAATCGACTCTGTCCTCGAGAGGTGGCCGGGAAGCGATTCCAGCGCCACCACTCTGCGTTCACAGTAACTTTTACAAAAAAAACATCTACCAATCAGAGAGTAGATACGCAACTACCGGTTTTACGAAGTTCAAGAGACTTGTTAATTTTAAACTTGGTACGCATAATACTACGACATACTTTTCAGGAAAGACGCCGTAGTATTGATTATTATTAAGTATTATTATTAAGAGCCTGTAGTGTCCCACTGCAGGGCAAAGGCCTCCCTTCCTTCTCTCCAGTCTTCTCTATTTTGGGCTATTGTGGAACAATCCTGTAAATGGGCATCAATTTCGTGCCTCCATCTTTGCCGCGGTCCGCCACGAGGTCGTTTCCCGTTTAGAGGCGTCCACTCTGTGGTGGCTTTAGCCCATAACGCATCCGACATGCGGCAGAAGTGGCCCGCCCAATCCCACTTCAGCATAAATTTATTGATACGTTATTTCTTTCTCACGATAGTATTGAGCACAGATGTGTAGTTACTAATAAATACTTTATTTTTTCAAACGTTGTCGCTTCCGCTCTCCGCTCTGCTTATGAACAAAAGCGGCCTTATTATAACAGTGTATTCGCACAGGCAGGCAGTCGTGGCCGAGTTTGTTACGGGAATTGTGTGAGGGTGGAATCTCTTTAAGGCTCTCTTGCGGAAATAATACGCGTCTGAATGCAATCTAAAGCGATCATACGAACTGTATTACTAGTTGTTTTATCATGCACATTGTTATAAGACTTATAAACTGCTGTAGAGATTTCTTCAATCTATATTGTACCGGCTGACCCGCCTGCGGCTTCGCACGCGTGTCTATTAAAACATTACCATCCTGCGCAGTCAGGTAAGAAGTAGCCTATGTCCCAATCCCGGTCCATCGATATACCAACTGTACAGAGGGAGTGCATCTAATTTTACTTTACCCACCCCCTCCCCCTCTCACTTTAGGGATGATTCTGCAAAAAAGTTGAAACACGTATTTCTTTATTGCTTACCAAAAGCCTAAATATTAATTTTCAGATCCCTAACCTAAGGAATTATGAAGTGCCCATTCAAACTTTCAATCCCTATTTCACTTTCTTCAAAATGATTTTTGAGACAAAAGATAGCCTATGTCCTTTTCCAGGATATAATCTATCTCCATGCTAAATTTCATTACGATCCGTTCAGCCGATTAGTCTTAAAAAGGTAACAAACTAACAAACAAACAGAGTTACTTTCGCATTTATAATATTAGTACGGATACGTGAAGAGTAAACTTAGTAGGTACACACGGCTACACATCAAGCTATACATTTCCAGTATAAGCTGACCTTGCATTGTGTAGGGTTTTCGTAAAATGAGAGGTCGGCTTATACTGGAAATGTATAACTTGATGTGTAGTCGTGTGTACACCTTTTTTTAAATTATTGCGCGCACGGAGGAGCGTGAGTTGGCATAGTTAAAATTTATAAAGCAAAATAATTTTAAGCTTCGGCACGGGTTTTGCCCAGCAGTGGGACAGAAGTGATTAATATTAATCTAAGAAAATACAAATTATATATAATTAACTAGCTGACCCGGCAAACGTTGTTTTGCCATATAAATAATTGCTATTAAAAAATAAGGGTTGATCGTAGAAGGGTGAAAATTGAGGATTGTATGTATTTTTGTATGTTTTATCATAAAAAAATAGAAATTAAAAATTTTGTTTAAAAAATAAAAAAATAAAATTTAGGGGTGGACTACCCCTAACATTTAGGGGGATGAAAAATAGATGTTGGCCGATTCTCATAGATACCGGATAAGCACAAAAAAATTCATCAAAATCGGTCAAGCCGTTTCGGAGGAGTATGGCAACGAAAACTGTGACACGAGAATTTTATATATTAGATGACGTTGGGTTTCAACCGATGTGCACTGGCGACTACTTACACACCCCCTACACACACACACACACACACACACACACACACAAACCACTCGCAACCTAATAAAAGAGCCACTCTTAAGTAATAATTTTCTATTTAATGTCTATTCTTATGTTGTTATTGTATGTACATAAATAATTAATAGATATACTAAGCATGCTTACCATATTCCGTTTAAAGTTGAATTCTGATTGTCAACCGGCATCCCGCGATACAGGCAAGTCCTAGCGCGGGATCCACCACTCAATTTTAATGTATAATGTAACTTTTCGGCAATTAAAATATTCGTATATGTATTTGATTATTAGTTATAAAACCGTTATATTCCTTGATGAGATGATTGCGCAGACCTCATCATATTAGCCATAAGACGTCCACTGCTGCTGAAAACATAGGTGGGGGGGGGAGGGAGGAATGTGGGCATAGCCTGCCAGGGTTTATACAAGAAAAAAAGCTAAGAAAACTGCCAAGTTACTATAGCACCCTGTACCTCTATTTACTTAATTCATTAAAGTTTCGTATACTCTTACGTTAAATTGATCTCTGTTTACAAATAGTACTAGAAAAGAAGGTCCCATGAGAAATGCCAAGCGTCATCGTCGCCGTCGCCGTCGCCACTAAATGTCGACTTACGTGTTTCCCGACACTCTACGCGCCTTTGACAAATAACGCTTAATTGAAATCGGGCGATAGGGTGCAAGTCATAAACATAAAGATACATTTATTCGCTTGAACATAATGTGTAAAGGTCTTAATTAAGTAGGTATATTTCAATTATATTCTAGCATGCAAATTTTTAAAATACAAAAATACAATAGAAATTCTCAAATTTAAAGTTATTAATTTAAAATACAATCATCATAAAAAATTATGTAATGAAATAATGAATGTCAAGAGTAACTAACTACCGCCCGCTGCTTTGCACGCGTGGTTTGTCAATATAAAGTAGCCCATTTTTCAATGCATGTCTATTCTAAATTTCATTGAAATCGGTACAGCCGTTTACGTCTAAAAACGTAATAAACGGACAGAGACTGAGTTACCTACTTTTGAATTCATAAGTACCGTGTGGGTGGATACATCACAAAAAGTACACATGCTTTTCAAGTCAGTTCAATTAAAATGAACTTTGATTACCCTAATCATTAATAGAAAATGATTTTCATTAAAGACTAATAAAGAGGGTAGATTTAAACATCTGCCAATAACTACTCACTCCCCTTACTGAGCAGACATATATGAATGAAATAGCTTCCTAAATAAATAATTTTTTAAATATTACATATTTTTCAATGAGAGAGCCGGCGCCGAAGTCTTCTTTAAGAAATTTAAGGCATCATAGTGGCTCTACGACATTTCGTAGCACTGGGATTTTTAAAATGTTTGTCCATACTAGAACAACAAGATTCATAATTTAATATGTGGCGTTTACTTTGATACTAATAAGGTGCTGGATGCTTTGTAAGTTCATAGCTATAAGTAAAAGAGGATATTAACACTGTTATTCCGTTTCCCCAATCACACAGGATTTATTTTTGATCGAGCGAAGCGAGATCTCTAAATCAACTTGGGCAAATTGGCGTTGTATATATGTATGTTTGTCCGAGGATAACTTTCGAAACGTTTATCCGATCATATCGTGAAATGTAATACATAGGTTGGTAGTGATGACACAATTTTGGTGTGATTAAATGGGATTAAAATGTGGGGGGGGGGGGGGGGGGTTGTTGAGATATTGGGGTTCAAGAGGGGTAAAAAAGTGAAAATGAGACTAACTGTTTAAATGTAACGTCAAATGAAAGGTATTCATAAAACATTTAGACACCGTTTTTATTTTTCATAAATTCTTTATAGTTTTTGACTTATTAGCCATAATAAAAACTAAACTTTGACAAAATTCACAGGGACCCCACAGTGTTGTAATTTAGTATGCGTGTAGCTTAAGTGACACAAATATAGGCAAAAGTCTAAAATCAAGAATAACTGCAATTTGTACCCTAAATAAACAGTAACCAAAGTACATGAACTCCCGTTACCTGTAATTTGAATGAAACTGTAGGTCAAGTAATTTGGTTATTTATTTCGTGACACTATTTTGATAGTCAAAGGCCGGCTTGCACAACGATCCCTAAACGTATTTAGCGACTAAACATGTTAAAATTTTACGTATTTGTTTGGTTTAACAACTTCTTAAATCATATTTAGCCACTAAATACGTTTAGGCATCGTTGCGCGAGTCTCCCTAAGAATATTTTCTTGTGTGTTTTGGGAGACACGCGAGATCTTAGTTCGGGGCGAACCACTAGTATAGATTGATGTTAAAAAATTTGGTTATAAATATGACATACGTTCATCATCGGTGTTTTGTATAATTTGTGAAGTCCATCTAAAATCTTATAACTTGAACCACGAACCAATCGTCAGGGGTGCTCAACCCCGGTGCAATACGAGTGTTGCCTGTAACAACAACTTTAGCCGCCGCGCCATTCGCCACCCCTGACAGGCACCTTTGCTCCTGTTAGCCTAAATAGGCCTCTTTGCTATTAAATGTTTTCTTTACGAATAATGGAGCCTTCTGTTTGAAGTGAAAACAGTTTTCAATTTACTGTTAATTCTTTGAGCTACTAGGTGACGGTCATAATATTGTTTATTCATTTGTCCACGTAACCTCTATTTGTTCAAAAGTTTATTTATGACTAGTAAGCAGTCGTATGTTTTATTTTTAATACATTTTGTCACTGTGAAATGTTTAAGTTATAAATTTAAATAAATATGCTGGGCATTTCACACAGTACATTCTCGCCCCAAACTACGCAAAGCCTGTATAATGGGAACCAGTTAACTGATAGAAACATACTTTTTTTTTAAATACATATATATAATATTATGTATATAGAGAAACAACCAGACTCGGAACAAATATCTGTAGATTATGAAAACATTTGCTCCGCTGCAGGAATCGAACCCGCAACCCCCTGTGTCTCAGCCGTCTATTCGCCCACTGCACCACGGTGTTCATTGTCACTACTTTAATGGCGGGTTCTTATATCCGTCGGTAACCAGCTACGACTCGTATCTCCTTGGAAAAGTGTCAAACTAGTGTCAAACTTTTGATACGTTTTCAAGGAGAAGCGAGTCGTAGCTGGTTACCGGCGGATATAGGAACCTGCCATGAATCATTTTCCGTTAAATCGTATGAAAATAGTAGTATGAGAAACATTTATCCATATTTTTCAGGTCCTTCTTGACGAGATCAGCTCAGCAATGAATATCTCCATGCCTTTGATAACTGATAGAATACTTCTGTATATTTTTTGTGTAAATACTTATAATACATAGAAAAATACCCAAACCCGGAACAAATATCTGTAGACTCATTTGGAATTCTTAATAAATAAATTTAAATAACTTTTCCAATGCATTATCATTTATAGTATACATTTTATAGGCACCTAAATGATACACCCACTAGATAGTTGATGATTGCTGGGAGCCGGTGGGTGCAGCACAAGATGTTCAGCGGTGGACGTCATATAGCAGATTTTGACGATGATATATAAATCTGTTATCTATCGAAATCAGTGTATTATGCCCTAAATAAACTTATGTACGAAAACATACGCTACATAAATACTTAATCAACTTATAGCATCCTATAAAACAGATTGGAAATTAAATGAAATTAAATGCGTGGACAAATATTGGTTACCTTCCAGGTACTTTACAGCTCACTTTTAGCGATAAGACCGCCCATTGTGCTAAATCTTTTTGCAAAAATTATGTTCTGAGTATTATTATTGCAGTCAAGTGCGAAAAAGTCGCTTCCTTATTGCAGCGCGTGCGAAGCAGTAGCAACAGCATCCTCCGGATGCTAGTATCGTGTCTGGACTGCCCAATCCAAGCCAAATAGATGAAAACTGTGATGAGCTCCATTTAATCTACATATTTTATTTTATAATTTTAATTATGTATTGCAATTAAATTTCATTTCAAAATTATATACGCATAATATGACATTTTAATTTTAATTTTTTACATATTTATTATTTGTGGCAATCTCGTGTCTATGTATTTATAATTGTTTATTGCTATATTCTAAGTTATTATTTAGTGTATGGATATATTTTATCTGAATTAAATAAATTAATAATATTAAAAAAAAATTTTGGTGGACAATAAAGAGTTATCTCATCAGATAAAATACGGTGGCCACAAGTAAAATGTCTCGTAAAAATCTTACTTTAGTGGACGTATTGAAGGGTGGTTAGCGGTCAGGGGGCCGGAATTTATGGCTCCATAGTCCTATGACCACAAGGTGCTTAGTTTAAACAGCCTTTGAAAAATTGCTATTTTTGTATTATTTTGTCGCAAACTTCTTATGCGCTTGAGTGTGGTCTGTATGGCTCCAATAATTTACAACACACAGCTGCCATACGGGCAATTTAAGCATGATCTCAATAATCTGCTCTTAAACGCCTACCTACTATTTTATACATGGTTCTACAAGTAAGTGGAACTTCCGGCGTATGTTTTTCCAAACCAGTAGGTATAATCTCGGAGTCCTCAAGTCCAGAGTAATTAGGTTATTTCTAGGCAAGCGTGCTCCATCTTCGATCATACCATCACCAGGGTTGCCAGATTATCGGCCCTTGGGATATTATGTCGGCCCTTGGCAGCCATCAGCCTCTTTGTGGCCTTTACCCACCAATAATAAAAATATTACTTATAATAATTAAAAATAAAAATAAGGTCTTGGTAAATTTAGAAATTTCTAAAAAGTATAGCAGGAAATAGGCAATTTTTTAATTTTGCTTACTGCTGATTCTCTCATTTTCTAACGCGAGTGTTGAGCTTGTTTTAGTAAACTGAAGAGACTAAAAACTGAAAGTCGCACTCGTCTCAATACGGAGACGATAGCTTCTATAATGACTACCACTGCAGGTAAGTATAGAAAACTGTGGTGGTATAATAAATTATGAGCCATCGCCAGAAATGATAAGTTCTAAAATAAAATTTAAGTAGAGACTGTTAATATATAAGTTATAATATAAGTAAAGAACTTTTTTGTGTACAGTTTTTGTTCTTTGCAAAAATCAGCCTTTTTCAACAAGGCTTACCGGCCTTTTTTCTGATTGAGGTGCTGGCAACACTGACCATCACTTACCATCAGGTGAGGTAGTGGTCAAGAGCTTGACTATCATCAATAAAAAACGACTTGCTAAAGAATAACCTGACTGGCTAAAAAAAAATTACATAAGTTTTAATTTAAATTTAAACACAAATCTTTTATGTTAAATTATATTTTAGACATTTTATTTTTTTTAGAATTTAAATAAATTTGTAATTTTAATGTATTGAATTAGTATGTTTATTTTCAATTATTAAATACTTGTACACGGCAAAATCTAGCGTTTATATAAAACCCTACCACCTAACATTGTACCTAGATTTACAAGGAATAAATGAATCATGAATACTCAAGATTCATTCATTCAAATAAGAGTAACTTTACAGACAAATCAAAATCGTTACACTAATACACAAGAATTAATAAAAAAAAACCTTTTATTTCTTCCAGAAAATGCTAGTATACAAGTTTTACAAGTTTGGTTAGTATCAGAATTTTTTTGTAGTTTAATATGTAATGGTTAGTATTTTCAGATTTATATAAAGAATTTTGGATACATTTTTATCGTAGTTATAGTATATTCTTGTTTTTAATAAAATTATTCTGTAAGAACCCCTCTGCAGGTAAAGGCCTCCTCCAAATTGAGCCAGTTTTCTCTGGACTGTGCTGTTTTTCTCCAGTTTGGACCCGAAGAATTAATAAAATAATCTAAAAAACTGACACAGATAAAAAACAACAAACCAATTAAACATTCGACAAACAATAACACAGTAGTTATACAAAAAAAAGAAATATAACAAAAATTTTACGAAATTTAAAAACACCCCCTCTTTTTGTGTCGTGGACTAATAACTGAAATAGCTAACTACTCCAGTTAAACCAGCTTTCAGTTAAAAAAGACCGCGTCCGAATAGATACCTAGGTCCATCTGTGGCACACAGAAACACAGATAGGCATACACGTTAAACAACCCTCTTTTCTCTGTCCATCCAAAGGTTGTCTGGAAGAGATTGATTTTAGCGATAAGACCGCCGCTTGTATTTCCGCGTGTCTTGTTATTTGTTTTTATATTGTTTTTTTTTATTTAAGATGTACACACGGCTACACATCAAGCTATACATTTCCAGTATAAGCTGACCTCTCATTCTACTAGGAACCTACACAATGCGAGGTCAGCTTATACTGGAGTTGTATAGCTTGATGTGTAGCCGTGTGTATATAAAAGCGTTATCTTGTGAAGCGCACGCCCGCCCGCGGCCCTACTATCTATCTCACACCTCAAAAATAAAGGTTAAATAAATGTCCAAATTCGCGTGTCCATTCTCTTGATGGATATGTATGATGGATGGAGGAAGTGAGGAATCCATCATGAGCAGATGAACTAATTAAACCACCCCCAAGGTAAGGGTTCACTTGCTGGAAGGTATGTTTTTTGTCTATTGTTAGCACGTGGATATTTTTTGTGTTATTAGTCTAGTTTGGAACACGACAAAAAATATCGTAACTTATTTTAAGAAACACTGTAAGATCCATAATAATATTATAATTCGAAAATTTCCTGCTATTTACGTTTACGCGACTAAACGGCCGATTTCGATAAGATTTGTTATTTAAATACCTACCTACAAAGTAATTTGTCTAACTCGGGGAGACATGGCCTAATAAACATTTAAATCACTAACTATTACTGACCACAGTCAGTACTAGTTAGTAGAGCTGGTGATCATTAATTAATTAATCATTAGTTTAGTGATAATCAGATCTCAATCTTTACATTAGATATAACAAAACCTTGGCAAAAGCTACAATAGTTTCTTCACAACTTAGCTTTCGAACCAAACAACCACTCTAAATCTATCTGGCCATATTTAAACCTCCTTACAAACGAGCGTCACACAGAATTAAAAAGTTTTGTCAACTATTAATATATCTGGCTGAATAGAATTATTATTTTAAAAATAGAAGCGGAAAAAAAGTTGAACAGTTTTGAGCTGTCAAAATGACATCGACGGCGCCGGGAATCCGATCCGGTGGAGACGTCAATGGGCCTACGTTTGGATAAATAAAGAAAACAAAACAAATCATCAGTTGATTTGGGATAGTAGGGTCGTAATTTAGAGAAAAGATGGGCTAGCGTTTATTTAAATCATTAAGGATCTGTGAATGTACTTTCTGCAATTAATAACAAAATGGTGGAGACCTTTGCCCAGCAGTGGAAAAGTATAGATAAAAAAAAATTTACAAAATCCTAAAAAAAGTGAAATTTTGTCAATTTTCATAAACTATGTTAACCATCAAGGATACGTTTTTCTTTGAAAAATTGACAAAATCGTATTCACGTTTCACACTTTCAAAGGAAAACATACCTAATCGTCGTTGGCGGACATTAGTCATGTATTGTCAATGTTGTAACTTAATTATGCTAAGTCCTATAGTATAACAACGTATCCACATAGAGATCAAGACAACATAATACCTTGTTTTGAATTCTATGTGGATATCCATGGGCTGCAGTAGCCACTTAACATCTGGTGGACTACATGCTCATTAAGGTTAGGTCAGAATAAGATATTATGCTTATCCGGCCATCCTCATTCCAAAGAGCTATCTTTATCTTAGCCAAAGAGGTTTATCTCTGTCCCCACAAACTAACAGACGTCATACAAAGTCATCCACTAGGCTCATTAGCTAGCGATACGTCCGTTAATTTGTTTGAGTTGCAATTAACATGTCCACCTTCGACGCACATCACTAGTAAGCTTTAAAAAAGTAAAATAAAAAAATAAGCGTTCGATTATGACAGGCGCTCACCGATCCTTTTAAAAAGTTACCAATCATGCTCTACCTCTTTGCTCTATTCGCTTGAAATAAGGTTTGAATTAAATGATTTGAAGTTGGAACAATGAATAAATTAATGTTGTCGGCCAGTAATAATCGCCTATAAAGTAATACAAACATTATAATCCATTGTTGCATGACATTACGATAAATACGTTTCGAGATGATGACGGGCTTATGAAAGTAAAACCTTTAGCAGCGTCGTTTATCGAATTTAATAAGGCACCTACATCTTATTAGAATAATACATGAACTGTACTAAAATTGCAACATAGTATGAAATTCATTTACGTAAAGGACCATGAAACAAAAAAATAATTGACACGCCTCCCTTTTTGGTAATTCCAACAAGAAATACTCATTTCTACAGTCACCTGAACCGTTTTAGTATCCAATTACTAATATTTCCTTTCGAGTCTAGAATTATGGTCTTAAACTTGTTTACGGTCGACCACTATAATTTATTCAAACATGTATTTCCTTTAAGAAACAATATTCCGGACGTATAGCTAATTGATTCTCCGTCTACAAATGGAAATGAAGAAAGAAAACATAACGAGGAAATCACCATAAAAGAACAACTAATTAAATTGACATCAAGTACCTCGTGTCCAAGTATCGATTTATACCATATAAAATGGCGATGATTGAGTGATTAAATATATTAAAACATGGTAAGGACAGCAGGGCGCGATGTAGAATAATAATTTATAGATATTAATTATTACTATCAACATTTATTTACTGGCTTAGGTCTTTGGAGTATCCACTATGTCCGTGTTGTCGAGGAGCTTAATAGCCTCATTTTCTGCTTCTTCTTATGTCTTCGTTGGAAGACATGTGAAGAAGCCGACAGAACACAGCTTATCAGAAGCTGGAAGACAGCTAGTCTGTGTGTTGACACAGAGTAGCTGTTTTCCAACACACAGACTAGCTAAAGTTGGAAAAACTTTCTTATGTCTAAGTGTTAAATTCTTTGATATATAAATTTCTACTTTGTACTCAATGTTTTATGTTAGTTTAAGTAAGTTAATTTCTTTTTATTTTTGTTCATATGGCGATATTTTAATTGATATAATGTAAAATATTGACTTTTCCAAGTGTACTGTAGTATCTGTGTGGAATAAATTAATCTGAAATGAACTGAACATCACTGGTGGTGAATTAGCAAAACAAACACCCAATTGACCATTAGTGGTAAAATGGAAAATGTTTTGTTCCATTTTACCAGGTCGGTAGCGAACGTTCGCTTGGTGGTGAAGTCCATGAGTTATTGCATATTTTTGATAGTTTCGTTGACGACCTCTATGTAAAATTACAATTAGCCTAAATTTACACGTGAAGATGTCTTCACCTTAACTAGAGACGATAAGTTCTAATATTGGACACGTTCTTAGATTGTAAAGCGTAGGTACACACGGCTACACATTAAGCCATAAATTCCAGTATAAGCTGACCTCGCATCGTGTATGCTTTTAGTAGAATGAGAGGTCAGCTTATACTGGAATTTATAGCTTGATGTGTAGCCGTGTGTACCTAAAACAAAATTTGGTCATAAACAAATCACTCATTAGCTCTATTTTAATTATATTACTAGGATATTTTATAATATTAAACAAAAACATTATATTATGGCAAGGAATAAGCGCAAAACAAAAATCAAGCTACCTAATACAAAAAAAAAAAAATAGTGCCACTCCGTGAGTGTCCACAGAAGTGAAAAACTTGAACAGACTACACTACAGATACTTATATACAGAGGTGTCGGTAACGGTAACGGTATCAGTGTCGCGAGTTCAATGGTTTTTTCCCATCTCAAAAAATTGCCAACGCGCCTAATGAAGTTTTCACTTCAAAAATATATCTATAATTCTGCATAAGTTTTTAAAACCGAATTTATTGATGATTTCGATAACTATTTAAAGAATATCATCATTCAGAACACAAGAAGCATTATACATACATATATAATAGACTAAACTCGTGTAATCTCTCCAAATCCCAACTAATCCTAACCACTATAGAAATTATAAGACTAGCATAGAAAAGAGAATATGGAATGATCCTATAGTTGCATTACTGCTTATCAGATCAAACCCAAATTTACAACAGTGTACATTTAAAGTTGGTACAGTCAGCGTCGCTAACTGCTAACCCCCTGCATGTTTAAAGATTGAAATGAAAACATGGCAAGAATCCTATAAGTTTTTATTACACGTCGTGCCTTTATATAAAATCTATCACATCACACTAATTGATCGAGCAAAGCGAGATCTCCAAAATCAAGTTGGGCAAATCGGCGTTGTATGTATGTATGTGTGTTTGTCCGAGTATAACTTTCGAAGCGTTTATCTAATCATCGTGAAATTTGGTATAAAGGTGACTAAATGAGCTAAAAATGTGGAGGGGGGGGGGGGGGGGTTGTTGAGATATTGGGGTTCAAGAGGGGTAATAAAAACAAAATGGAATTATCCGGTCAAGAGGCACTTCTAATAAAATGTATTTGTGGGTACATTTCAAATCCGTTTTTCTTTTTATCCCATAAATCAGGTCGCATGGAATAAAAGTGGGGTGTCAAGTGGCAACAACGAGTTTAGCTTTATTTCTAGATCACCTACACATTCAGTAGGGTAACGCGTACAAAGTCGCAGGCAACAGTTTTATGAAACAAACTTTTAGAAAATCATTCTTATACATGTTTTTATTTCAATCTTTATTCATGCAAGGGTCTAGCAGTTAGCGACGTTGACTGTACATAACGTAAATTTAGAAAATTCTCTCATTTGTATGTTTTAAGTAGAAACATCTGTTACTGTAATATTAATCATCTTTAATCAATATTAATTTTACACAGATATTATACATTTTTTTTGCGAATCAAAATTTATAATTTGTATTAACTACCCGAAGAAGTCGAAGACCATTACCCATTGTTATAAATATAAATAAATATTGCTGGACATTTCACACAGCGCTATCTAGCCCCAAACTAAGCAGAGCTTGTACTATGGAAACCAGGTAACTGATAGAATACTTACATACATTTTTTTTTGTAAATACATATTTATAATATATAGAGAAACAACCAGACCCGGAACAAATATCTGTAGATCATGCAAACATTTGTTCCGCGGCGGGAATCGAACCGCTACCTCCTGCGTCTCAGCTGGCTATCCGCCCACTGCACCACGGAGTATGTATATGTACCTATATCATGTATATTATGGTATATATATCTTCGTTACATATTCACGTTGCGCGCCAAACTATAGCCTTACAGCTTCCATAAAAGAGGGAGTTTGTGGAAGGATTATGTACATACAATGTTTTAATAAAAAGATATCAATTCAATAGTATAAATATAAATACTTTATAGTGCATCTCACAATAGAATATCGCTCGCCATGCAATCCAGTGGACCATCACACACGGCGAAGATAATATATATTTTCATCTTACATTGGATTGTATGGTGAACGATATTTTATCTTATCTTAGAACATGATACCATCTTCACCGTATGTGACCTGCTTAAGAGTCATTGGAGAACGCTGGTGATAGTTAGGTCCCCGTGTTTCCGGGACCTTCAATCTTCATTTATTACTAGTAACCCGTCCGCGGCTTCGCAGGCGTGGTTTGTCAATAAAAACATTATCCTCCTTCTTCGCAGTGGGGTAAAAAGTAGCCTATGTCATCCGGGAATAGTGTAGCTTCCCAACAGTGAAAGATTTTTTTAAATAGGTCCAGTAGTTTCGGAGTCTATTCAATACAAACAAATATTTCCTCTTTATAATATTAGTATAGACTAGCGACCCGCCCGCGGCTTCGCAGGCGTGGTTTGTCAATAAAAACATTATCCTCCTTCTGCGCAGTCGGACATAAAGTAGCCTATATCTCAATCCCAATCATAATCTATCTATACACCAAATTTCATAGAAATCGATCCAGCCTTTCTTGAGCTGTACTAAACGGTGTAACTAACCCGACTTTGTTTTATATATTTAGATTATCTATTAAAAAACAAATAACAAGACACGCGGAAATACAAGTGGCGGTCTTATAGCTAAAAGTGACATCATCCAGACAATGATAGATGGACTGGACTTTAGTGTTCAGACGGTGTGTTTCCTACCTTCAGTACTCTTCAGTGACTTAGTAATCCCAAAATAAAGGAGTAATTGTCACAAATATTTAATAAAACAATAAATAATAAGCAAAAACATTCTCACACTCTTCTAACAAAATTTAATATCATCTTCCATCCGTCCGCAAATACATCACATTCACGGCTTGCGTCCAGGAGAGCAATCTACGAGTATCTCTTTTAGAAATGTTTCTAATTTCTACACTACAATGTTTTTGTACTCAATTCTTCCGTAGAGAGAAACTTCTCTAGGCTCTTCAGGCTGGCCCGGCTGTTTCTTTTTTGATAACTATTTAGAATAGAATAGAATATTATTTATTTGCAACATACAGATTTAACACAGAAAAACAATTTATAAAAAAAAAACAAGTAAAGTAAAAAAAAGCACATAACACAAAACAAATCTAAATGTACTTATGCACAAAGTATAGTTGCAAAATGGTCCTTAACTCAGCATGTGCGGTTGTGTGGTTGCAACAACCAGCGCTGGTCTTCCGTCAAGGCCATATCACTAGTTGCGGACATGTTTAACAAAATAAGACAACAAATAAAAACAAACAAAATAAAATAAATAAATAAAAGTGTGAAAGAAATTTACATAAAAAAAATTAAATTAAACTAATTTACATACTTCAGTGGTACCCTAGACGAACTTAATTTTATAATATTATATATATATTATAATATATATATTATATATATTATAATATATATATTATATATATTATATATATATTTTATAATATTATATTATATTTCACCAATATTATACTATATATTGGGGCTCAAGTGGAGTTGCGCAGGACACTGGCCAGACGTAGTGACGACAGGTGGA
Organism: Philereme vetulata; assembly: GCA_918857605.2. Taxonomy (NCBI): domain Eukaryota; kingdom Metazoa; phylum Arthropoda; class Insecta; order Lepidoptera; family Geometridae; genus Philereme; species Philereme vetulata. Next base: position 2,404,994 of record OU975459.1, on the reverse strand, counting down.
CTAAGGCCCTAACAGAGTGGAAGCCGAGAACTGTACATCGAAATAGGGGACGTCCACCAGCGAGATGGGTCGACGATATCCATAAGACCGTGGGGCGTACGTGGTTCAGACTGGCACAGGATCGGGAAGAATGGCAGAAACAATGAGAGGCATGCCCAGCAGTGGCTCGACACGGGCTGAAAATGGTGATGATGATTTCACCAATAATATGCCAAGTTTGGTGAAAATAGTAATTTCGTCTGGATTCATGTCTTAGCCTTATTGAACCCCTCTAGTATTTATTTTAACCCGACATTATTTTTTATCGCGCGATTATCAGAGTGCAAATTACAAAATATTGATCGTAGGTAATTACCAGCAGTTGATAACTCTAGTACCTACATAATTAAGAAACACAACCGCTACATTAATCTAGCATTCAACAAGCTTATATTTTTAGCTCTATCTGTTTGTTTGGTGCGTAGTTTATTTCCCAAGATTTTAATTTCCCGCTTCGATTGAACTGCAATTTACTGACCTGACAAGTTTATTACACTGTACAATATTATGAAGGTGCTAGAAATGGAAAGGAGACAGCGGAATCCAACACTTACACATGTAGAGTTCTAATAGGTTCGATTTTAAAGTGTCAAAACAACTACCAACGAACAACAAAACCAAATGATACAACATTGGAATATCGTCATGTCGAATAACTAGTTTAGGATTAACTAGTTATTTAAAGCGTATAACTTGGTGGACGTTATTTATACTCGTTCATTTAACAAAATAATTATCTGTTTGTACTAAAAACGGGATATTTACAATGATTTGTGAGCTTTTGAGTAACCCGATATTTTGACGCAGTTGCATGCGCCATGGTCACGAGTAAACTGAAGTCTTCGAGTGGGTGGTTATTGGCAGATTTAACTACCTATACTCTTTCTCAGTCTCTTGCTAAGAAATTAATTATCTAATACTATTATCATCACCGGTTTCACTCTCGATCATAACTCGATTCCGACACACCACACTCACGGTATCAAGACGCGTAGTTGGTAACATTCAATTCTTCAGTTCTTACACATTCTCATCACAGGATTCCAGGCTCCAGATAGTTGAAAACAATCTTCACGATTGAAATTCTTGTGTGTGTTTAATAGGTAATCTCAATTGGGATACTCAAAAACTCACAAATCATGGTAAATAACCTGTTTTTAGTACAAATAGTGTTCATAACCATGAAAGTTTCAAAAGCAGGTAATAATTGTCGGCATTATGTGGTTGATTTTTAGATTTTTTAGTGTGTAGACGTTCATACAAAGTTAACACGGCATGCAAAATGATCGACGATCGGACCTAGTAGATTTTCCTTCGTATATATTTTTTTATTTATTTATTTAGAGAAACCAACGGCGATACAAATTGTTTGTTTAAATAGCTTAGAACTAAACGTAAGGCTAATAACAGGTTTCTACGTTTGAACATTGTAAAGAAAAGATGTCGGGAACAAAAACAAAAGAAAAACAGCTTATAATAGTTAGCCTATTTTAAAGTTACAATCAAAATAGTATTAGTCAGTTATAAAACTGCACTTATAAAAAAAAAAATCTAATGTGAAATTATTGTGTTAGAAAATAAAGACTGAGCATAGGAAAAAGAAAAAATTCGTCTCTAAAAGTTGAAATATGTACCAAAAACACGTTTCAATTAACCCAAGGTTGGTAGGTATTGTAGAAAATTCAAAATAAAACACATGTAATTTCATAGGTAGGTATTATAAAAAACATGTTAAAAAAATAGGCAAATCCTCCCCTCCACCGCACTAGAAAGCTCCCATCCACCACCACGCCTTAAAATTTACCACGTAATGCTTTTATAATCCTACCTCTATAGGTAGGCTTTGAACAATCGAATATATCAATATCTTTGAATTTCTTCTTTTGGGTTGCAACAATACGAACAAAAACAGAATTATGTAAATAGTTGGTGCGACATGTAGGTATGTGGGATAAGCAAGTGTGTCGTGCTCTATAAGATGGAGTTGAGAGTCCTATCTGTCCAACTATTTCAGGGCAATCTATCCACGAGTGTACAATGTCATACAAAAACATCATGTCCATCACCATTCGACGATCACTAAGAGTCATAAGCTTGTGGTAGAAACAGCCATCCTCGTAACTTTTAAAGTACTTCTTTGTCTTATAGTTTAGGAACCTGATAAATTTTTCTTGTACGTGCTCAAGGCGTTGGGTGTAAGTTATATAGTATGGATACCATATACAACTAGCATACTCGAGGCTACTTCTCACATAGGCATTATAGATACATTTAATGCAATCGGCATTGTTGATAGTTTGACATGTACGCTTAATGAAGCCCAGAAGTTTGTACGCCTTATCTGTAATGATATCTACATGCTCAGAGAAAGTAAGCTTAGCGTCAAGATGAATCCCTAGGTCACGCATCAATGTAACTCTTTCAATTTGACTATTTTGAATACAGTATGAGAAATTAATGCTATGTTTTTTCCGAGAGAATGTGATAATTTTGCATTTATTAACGTTTATCTTGATTCTGTTTCTTTGGTAATAGTTATTAAGGTTGTTAAGGTCTGCCTGCAGCCTATTGCAGTCATCCAACCTGCCTACGTCAAGGAATATCTTAGTATCATCGGCATACATGAGGTACTGGGAATGCTTGAAACATGTGTAGATATCATATAGGTATATATCATAGAAAAGTGGTCCTAAATGTGAGCCTTGTAGTACCCCAGAGGATATCCCTACGAATTCAGAGCGATATCTCCCGACCACCACAGCTTGAGAACGCCTGGACAGATAGGACATCACCCATCTCAGCAGATCTGCATGAATGCCTAGATGCTGAAATTTTTTAGCCCATATGAAGTGATCTACACGGTCGAAAGCTTTTTCGAAATCCGTGTAGATCACATCTACCTGTTTACCTTTAACTATTGATTTTTGTATGAAGTCAGTGAATATTGAAAGATTTGTTACAGTTGACCGACCTCTCAAGAACCCGTGTTGTTCGGATGGTATGGCATTGGAGACGGTATGAAGACTATGACCATAAACTAATTTTTCGAACACCTTGCTAAATATGTTGAGAATAGAGATAGGACGGTAATGCTCAACTTTTAGCTTAGAGCCTTTCTTGTGTACGGGCACAATGAGAGCCTCTTTTCACTTTTGGGGGAAAACACCCTCATTGAGTACACATATATGTAGTGTTTTAAGCTATTCAGATCCAGCTAAAATTAAAATTTAGCTATCTGATAGTTTTGACTAACATTACAGGTACTAGTAGTAGCTAGAGACGGAAACGTGAACATCACTATGCCACAATTAGGCATTGAGATAGATTAATAGACAATAACATTAACATCATTGCATTTAGGTATGAATAGATTTCGACGATAAACCGATTTTGACGATGTAAACAATGCAATCTCTAAGGTCGTAAAATGGTTCAATGTGGTTCAATCTACTTCTAAATGAAAAGAAAACAAAGTGTATTAGATTTATACTACCTAATGTTACACAAGTCAAAGCAGATATAAAAATCAAAGACGAGTAGTTGGCTCTTGTAGACACTAACTTATTCTTAGGTGCCCTCACATTGATAAGTTGTCGAAGACACTTAGTTCTGCTGCATACTCAAGAATCTTTTTACAGACTTAGACACAGCTAGACTAGTTTATTTCAGCTACTTCCACAGCATTATATCATACTGATGTGGCAGAGTGCTGCAGATATAAACACTGTTTTTGTGCTGCAGAAGAGGGCTGTTCGTGCAATTTATGATATGGGCCCCAGAGAATCATTACGCAATAAGTTTAAAGAACTAAATATTATGACATTCCCTTTTCAATACATCTATGAAAATCTGATGTATATTCACAAAAATATTAATTTGTTTAAGAAAAATAGCGATAATCATAATTTAAATACTAGAAATACCTAAAGATAAACTCGCTGTTGCCACTTGTAGACTCCATAAAGTTAGTAAATCGTTTATAGGCTTTTATGACAAACGCCCAAGTGATGTACAAAAATTTACATACTTATAACAAATTTAAAAACGCAATTAAACATAATCTTTATAAAAAAGCCTACTACAAAATATCAGATTCTTTAGATGATAGAGAAGCTTAGGATTGAAATCGCTCAAACTCGTTCAAAGATGTTACAATTTAGACGTAATTTTTTTTTATTGTTATGTATTCTAAAAGGATAATTAACAAAAACAACCAGCCGTCTTTCTTGCCTTTCTTTGCTGGTTATTGGTCGCGAAGGAACAAGCAGTAAAAAGATTTGTATTTTGATCCATTTTAGTCTCATTTTGGTCTGCTTAGGTACCGTAAAAATTTCAACCCAGGGTGATAAAACTAGTAGGTAGTTTTATCACCCTGGGTTGAAATTTTTATTTTATTCAATTATACATCTCTAGAGTAGTTTTACCGATTTTACTTAGCATCTTAGACCACCTCCCTTAAATTTATTCCATTGTATATGCCACGTTATTCCAAATTCGTATATTCCAAAAAAAAATATTCCACGTACAAACATATTTTTCATAACGTCAATTATAAGACATTATTCACCTAACGTGCTTAGCATCGTATAGTTCAGTTCAGAACAAAAAATGTATTGAAAGATATGTGTAGGTAATAAACTTAGCGGTAAAGTTGGCAACTGTTGCTTTTGCGTGCGGCTATTAACAGATTCGTGAGGTTACATTGTAAAACATCATCATCATCATTATCTACAGTCAGACTTCACAGTGATGGTAATTATGCTATACACTGCAGCATCACGGTTCCGGAGCCAGTATCATTCATGACGCTATTGACCGAGCGATCGAAGCGTCTCAGTTTCGAGATTAGCCAAAAATGCTTTTGTCCGGTAGTCTGTCTGTTCTCGCCTACAGGTCGCATTTTTCAACCGATTTTGACTAAAATGGGCATACAAGTTCCTTATTTGATTTATTTAAATGTTTTAGTCGATCGCGATTCTTGATGGGAGGGGGGAGGGGAGGGGGAGGGGAGGGGGAGGGGAGGGGGAGGGGAGGGGGAGGGGGAGGGGAGGGGGAGGGGGAGGGGAGGGGGAGGGGAGGGGGAGGGGAGGGGAGGGGGAGGGGGGATAATAGAGGAGAGTTTGTTGTAGTGTTTATAGACGGATTTCAATCAAATTTGAGAGGCACACTATAATCTACACAAGATGCACCTAGCGAAATAATTTCCAAAAGTGGAATAGTGGAGATGGGGGAGAGGTTTGTTAGAACGTTACATATGGACGGATTTCAATTTTTGAAATGTTTTCGGAAAATCTATATATATATTCTTCCTATACCAATCAGACTACGCAGTCCTCTCCGCCTTCACTAGACGAACCCGTAGACACCAGATTATACCTGAATCTAGGACCAAGGGAACGAGTGTAATCGCTAAAACTTATACCAATATTTTGTTCAAAAGTCAACATAGGTAAGTGTATTGGAAAATTCAAGCAGTTGAAATCCGATTTAAAATTGGACTCTCTTCGTTAATTTTGTTGCGCAAATTACTTTATGTAATAGGGACGCGACGCGAGGTCTACTGTTCTCACAGAACCACTCGGTTCAATCGATGGATGGTGTGCGAGCTAACAAACACGCGTACAGTCTCCAATCATCTACAAAAAGTGCTAGGTATTTGTAAAAATCAGCATTGTTTTTCTATATAAGTATTAATGTAAAGAGAAAACATTGTACCCCTTTTCAAACTTATTGCCCGTACGGAGGAGTGTGAGATTTGGCATAGTTAATGTTAATTTATAGATAAAACTGGCCAAGTGCGAGTCGGACTCGTGCACGAAGGGTCCCGTACTTATAAAATCCGTTATCATTAAAAACGCCAAAAAAAATCACGTTTGTTGTATGGGGGTCCCCCCGTAAGTATTAGTTTTATTTTAATTTTTTATTATTCATTTTTGAAATGAATAATTTAACTAAATATTCTTTGAATATTTCAAGCGTCTACCTGTTGCCGCTATCAATATCGAGCAAAAAAGAGCAAAAAAATCACGTTTGTTGTACGGGAACCCCCTTAAATATTTATTTTATTCTGTTTTTATTACTTGTTAATATAGCGGCAATAGAAATACATCATCTGTGAAAATTTCAACTTTCTAACTATTACGGTTCATGAGATACAGCCAGGTGACAGACGGACACACAGCGGAGCCTTAGTAATAGGGTGCCGTTTTACCCTTTGGGTACGGAACCCTAAAAAAAGGTTTAATTTCAACCACTGTGAGCTGCCAACTCGTTTTAATAACGTAGGTAATTCATAGTTTTACTTTAATAAATCAGTTGCAATCAAGCACTCGTTAGGTTCATTTCAATACCGCTAACAAATGAAATATACTTAAATAAATATTGGTTACTGATTGCTATCTGTATTTCTCAAGCTGTATTTTCGCCTGAGGAAACATTATTATTTGTACCTACATCTAAATAAGTTAATATGACATTAATATTGAGTGCCAACGAACATAAAATAGACCTTTAACTTATGTAAGCTAGTATTTTTCAAACTTTCGCGATCACCGTACATAATTATTGATTAAAACGGGCTCCAAGTACTCCAGTCAGCCCGAGACCATGACTGTTGCAACACAGCCGAAACGTCGGGATAACAAATAAAAAAGGTAAATACGCGATAAATACCCGTTTTAATCAATAGTTATGTAAGCTTATTGTATCAAATATATGTTCTACAATATTATGACATTCCCTTGTCAATACACCTATGAAAATCTGATGTATGTATGTTCACAAAAATATAAGTTTGTTTAAAAAAAATATCGATAATCATAATATTAATACTAGAAATAAAGATAAACTCGCTGTTGCCACTTGTAGACTCCATAAAGTTAGTAAATCGTTTAAAGGGCAAGGTATACGCTTTTATGACAAACTCCCAAGTGATGTACAAAAATTGACAATTAACAAATTTAAAAACGCAATGAAACAAAATTTTTATAATAAAGCCTGGGTACTATAAAATATCGGATTATTTAGATGATAGAGAAGCTTGGGATGGAAATTGCTCCAACTCGTTAAAAATGTTACAATTTTGACGTAATTTATTTCCTTTTTTGTTATGTATTGTAAAAGGATCATTAAATAAAACAACCAGCCTTGTTTCTTGCCTTTCTTTCCTGGCTTGGTCGCGAAGGAACAGGCAGTAAAATTAACGTTTCAAAGTGATCCTTGTGGTTTTAATGAATAAAAGATTTTGACTTTCACTTTGATATAAATTTTATTCCATTCGACGTACTTCTGTGCGAGATTTTTTAGTAAAAAACATTTTTATTTGGATATTATTGTGACGGGCTCACGAGAATCACCTGAATTTAACAGCGCCTTGTTAAATTCAACAGTTTAAGATATAATTGTGGAAGATGGATTAAATAATACAATAAGTTTGATTACGAATATAATTTTATTAACAGTTTTAATTTAATGACTGTAATGTAAGTCGATATCATATTTACAATTTGCAGTTTTGTTTATATTACATTTTTACAAGTCTCTGATGAGGCTATCGCTAATCTAACTGTAGTAGGTAGTCTAATGCAGTAATGCAACTACATAGTGTAAAATTTAAATAATAAGAATGTCTTTTAAGCCCAAATTGATAACTAGAACAAAGATGCTGTGCATGTTTTAAAATCAAGTAAATTAATAGGTACTGTAAAAGGGATAGAATGTATTAAACAATATCTTTTTAATTTAGAAATAAATTTTGTTCATATAAATCACAATATTTATAAAAGGGTACACACGGCTACGCATCAAACTATACATTTCCAGTTTAAGCTGACCTCTCATTCTACGAAAAGCCTACACAATGCGAGGTCAGCTTATACTGGAAATCTATAGCTTGATGTGTAACCGTGTGTACAAATTACAATTCTAATACAATTGAATAGTTTTAGGTGAAGCTGATGCTGTTAGACAAGCCCATTTTGAATTAAAAGATGAACAAAATATAACAAATTACTTTTAGCGCATTTTAATATTTAAACAGGAAGACAGTATCAAATAATTGATAAATTATATGAACAGATGCAAAATATCGTTAAAAACAAAGACAAATGTTCATCGATTATTGAAGATGGACATGACAATAAGATGTAATTGCGATGGCGTGCACGTCATTGTTCTCACACGATTGCTAATATCGATGACAATCAAGAGGTTTATTAACGCACTTATCGTCATTTAAATGAAAGGATCCATTCAAACCGGCTGTAATTATGTTTGCTCACATTAATGCCTAACAAATTTAAACTATAAGTACTTAGTAGTATTTACGGTATAAAGGATAACGGGATAATGGAAAACTTGTGATTTTTTTTTAATATTTTTGTAATCTGTAACGCAAATCTTAGTTTACTGAAAATGTATTAGAATAACCGTGAAGAACAAAAGTTTAGGCCTAAAGACAAAAAATATTATAGCCCGTTGTAACTACATCATTATTTTTAATACTTAGTTACTTACAAATTTATATGTAAGTCCTATGAGAATCGTTTTAGCAAAAATAAAATAATGAATCAGCCTCAAAAGACTTGGCAAGAAACGGAGACTTCGCGGAGTCCATCATGTTCAGGTACAACCCACAATCATAGCATTTATATCATCTAAGTACCTCAACAACATCACTATCTACATTACATATAATACCTATAACATACAACTAAAAGCTGATATGATAAATAAAATCTATATTATTGGTAAAATAGGTAATAAATATTTAGGCAGTAAATGCTTCCGTCGGAAAGCCTAGATGTCTCTCACTTAAGTAATAGGTATTACAGTGGTAGGTCCTAAATAAATGATCGTAAAAATCTGAGTAGAGAGGAGCATAAATTAAATTTTAAAATTAACCCTGTTATACCTGAAGAATCTAGTGATCTTCCGTTACATTTTCAAAAGGAAATTAGTCCGTGGAGGCCTACCGTCCGCTCCGCATTTGTCGCGGACGCGGACGCCTACCAACATATCTAATGTGTACATACCTGGCGAGACGCAGACATGCACTCGAACCACTCGGTACACTTCAACGTTACGAGAACTCATCACCTCACGGAATCTGCTAAAACTACGATAATAGATAACTTTTCGTGTATATTGCATCGTTCGTCACTGGAAACGTCTCTAATCGGCATCACACTATTTACACTGTGAGTCTGTGCTACTCCTCGTCGACGTTGATCTCGGAGTCGACCGAGTCCTCGTCGTAGGTGGAGGAGGAGGCGAACCCGCGGCCTAGCAGCGCCGACCGGTTCTTGGCGGCGGCGGCGCGGTCCCGCTGCCGCCGGTTCTTGAACCAGTTGCCCACCTGCGTGGGCGTCAGCCCCGTCGCCGCAGCCAGCTCGCGCTTCTTCGTGGGGTTCGGGTAGGGGTCCTGCAGGTACCACTCGCGCAGCAGCGACCGCGTGCGCTCCTTGAAGCAGTGCGTCTTCTGCTCGCCGTCCCAGATGGTGCGCGGCAAGGGGAACTTCTTGCGCACGCGGTACTTGTCGACGGGCCCCAGCGGCCGGCCACGCAGCCTCTCAGCCTCCTGGTAGTGCGCCTCCAGCCACAGCGCCTGCAGCTTCGCGTGGCTCGACCGCTGGAAGCGGTGCCGCTCGAGGATAGAGTACAGCTCGCGGTGCCGGCCCGCGTGGAACGCGACCACGGCTCGGGCGCGCAGCACGGCTTCGCATCTCTCGAGCTCCGCGACGTTCGGGTGCGCGACGGGCAGCGACCAGAGGAACCTCGCGAGGCGCTCCACGTCGCCGCTCTCTTCGAGGGTCTCGCAGACGGTGGCGACTTGGGACGCGCTGAAGGAGAGCGTGGGCAGCGGCAGCAGAGGCGTTGGGGCGGCTAGCTCCAGGGCGCTGTGCGGTGCGGTGCCGGCGGAGGGTTCGCGTTCGGCGCAAGCAGCGGGCTCAGCGGCGCGGTCGGGCGCGGCGGGGCCGCAGCGCGCCTCCAGGATGCGCGCGTGCAGCGCCGCCGTCGTGGCCTCATCCCAGGAGCCGCGCATCGGAGCGAGTGTGCGCGGCGGAGTCGCGCGCGATGTGAGCGCCCGGCGCCGGCGGCCGGGGGCGGGCTGGCTGCGCGCGCGGGATTGGCTATCGGTTACTTGGCGCGGGGCGCGCCGGCCAATCGCAAGGGCCGCCCGCTCGGGGGCCGGATGCCTCCGACCGCGTATCCGACGGGCGCGTTTAACGAGGGCCGAGGGGCGCGGCCCCCCCGCACCGCCATGATCCGTCACGCACACCGCCCGCCCGCTCCCGCGCCGCGCGCCCAGATCCCTGCTCCGTCCTCGATCGATTACCTGCAAACCCGCAATTAATAGCCTCCATACAGCCATCCGTGTGTATTACCCGCCCCGTGTTTGTATTGCCTATCGTGGATCGCCAATAGATCATCATTCCACCTGTGATTGCACTTCGACCTGTCGACATGCCACCAGCGCCAAACACTGATTGATTCATGAAACATAAACAGATTAAAAGAATATTGACTAACGCCTAGCAGAAGCAAGAACTCATACCTACCCAACAAGTAGGTAGCGGTCCTACCTCTAAGTTGATAGAGAATCTTAGTAGTTACTACGTATTTTGTCTCTTACGTAAGTAAGTAAATATATTGAACCTAGTCATTATTATCTCCTATTAATCCACCTAAATTACATTCAAAAAACTACTTCGTAGTTTTCATACCTAAAGGTAAAATATAATATTTGTCGGATCAAGACCGTTCCGTCGGCGTACACTCGAGCGAGATTTCAGCGTGAAAGCCTTTCGAGAGTATTAAGTTATTGAACGGCAAACCACACCCAAGCGACTGTAACGCTACACAGGTAGCCCCCGTGGGGGTTTGGGGTGACCCCCCACGCCCCCCGGGGGGTCGGGGGTCTCGCATTACGGTGAACCATTACGTGTTGCGAGAAGGATATTATTACGACCAATATGGATTTATTTTCAGAGAATGTATGAGAGTGTAATTATATATGAGTGATGTTTAGGGCTAGATAGAGCTCTACATTTGGTGTAGGTAATTCTATGTTGTTACTAATGTCATTGTGATTTGTATAAAAAATGTATTTTACTATTTTTAGAACTCTTTTGTTAGTATTTGGATGATTACGAAAGATTAAGAAGCTATTATAATCTCCTAATCAAGTTTTGTTACGTAACGTCTATGACCCGCGATATCACCGTTTTCGTTTGCGTATAGGTATTAAATATAAACAATTATTTTCTTCTCGATTAAAAACGAGTTATTTTAAAATAAGGTTGAGAACTTTTGTACAACTAAAACACGGCCAAGCCAGAAGTAAGTTTGCGAAAGGCGCTGCTCTCTTTGCATTTCTTTTCATATTGTCTATAATTTTTATCTATTTATATTGTCTCTTTTGTTTTGATATAGGTATAGTTGAAGTAATTTTCATTCATTCATTTAAGAAAATAACAGATGAATGAATCTTTACAAAATTTAAAAAACCTCCGCGTTGAACGTTAAAAACTGACATAGATAGAAAAGAACCACGCTAGTTAATTTACGGTTTACGGATTAAGATTATTTAATTCTCATAAATTTAGCTTTCCATTAAACAATCTGTCGGTGTCTTTAAGTTCAGAGTAAACAAGAGTACCTAGGTACACACGGCTACATATCAAGCTATACATTTTCCAGTATAAGCTGACCTCTCATTCTACGAAAAGCCTACACAATGCGAGTTCAGCTTATACTGGAAGTGTATAGCTTGATGTGTAGCCGTGTGTATCTAGTAGAGATCCTTGTGGAAGGGCTCGCCCGGGGAATTACTACCATCATACCTATTTCTGCCGCCAAGCAGCATTGCTGTTTCGGGTTGAAGAGTACCTATGGTTGCCGGTGAAATTACAGGCACATGAGGCATTAATTTGTTCTAGGCGATAGTTAGGTGAGGTTGAAGCGCTTGACTATCACCAATAAAAAAAACAAAAAAAACCGCATCCGAATCGCTCCGTTTGGGAGCTACGATGAGACAGAAGGGAGACATAGGCGTCAAAATATAACACTCTTCTATTTGCGTAGGGGGTTAAAAACAGTAGTTATCCTTTACTGGTTAAAAAGGCGTTGTTTTTAATCTGTCGTGGTATACGTATTCGTACCCCACAGAGGGATTGTGTTGTTTCAAGAGATTTGCCCGCAATTTGCATTTTTCCAGTCTGTTCGCAGCCGGCTTTCGATTTGATTACAGCATCCGTTCGTAATCCGTTGAAAAAGGTTATCTGCTTCTAAAATGAAACAATAAAAAACTGTGGCCTTTACAGGTGTTTAACAGGGTCCTTTCCATCGTCAGGTGGTCTGGTAGAAATCGCTATAAGCGATAAGAGAGCCTATTGTGTATTTCTTTTGTTTTTAGTTGCTTGTCTATGCTTACTAGGTACTATCAGCAAAAAGTCCGCTCTGCCACCTTAAGGGTGAATTTTCTATGAAGCGACTAGCAGTTACCCCGCCTTGCTATCTTTTGACCACCTTTTGTAACTTTAATAAAACTCTAAACGTCATAAAAAGAAAGGGCTTTCACAAAAATAAACAGATGTTCAATATTGTTCATCTCTCCGATTGGCCAAAAGAAAAAGGCGGTGTCAGCTAGCTAACTACTTGCAAGCGAAACTGTTTCATAACTGGCAGAGCGGAATTTTTGCTAATTGTACCTATCTAATTTGAATTGGTGCTATCCATACTAATTTTATAAATGCGAAAGTAACTCTGTTTGTTTGTTTGTTACCTTTTCACGATTAAACGGCTGAACGGATCATAATGAAATTTGGCAAGAGCATAGATTATATCCTGGAGAAGTACATAGGCTATCTTTTATTTAACAAAATATTCTTGAAGGGGGTGAAATAGGGGTTGAAAGTTCCATATAATTTAACCGTCGTTCATTGACGTGAAGTCGTTTACATGAAGTGTCGCGTCAATTTGACATCTCATTCTGCATTTGATTTCTTTGATAATGTATATGGCAGATTATCGTTTGCCGGGTCAGCTAGTGAACAATAAAGAGTTAATGTATCAATAAGGTTGTTGGGAGCCGTTGGGTGCAGGCCACATAAAATGATAAAGAATTAATAAAAAATCTTTATTGTATACCGCACGCTTTTTTTGTTTACAACAAAAAAACTAGGGAGGTAACCTAAGCCCGGCTGGCAACAATCCCTAAACTTATTTAACGACCAAACATGTTTAAATTTGTCGCATTTGTATGATTTTACCACTCTTTTAAACATATTTACCTACTCTACAACTCTTTTATGTAATGATTAAGCATCGTTGCGCAAGTCGCCCTAATAAAATAGGATAGTTATCAGTGCACACTAGTATTTTTATTTATAGTGTTATCCGAACACATGCGGAAAATTCCAAGATTTTTTTTTAAATCATCTCAAAAATTTCAAGCCTAGACGGGACTTGAACCCGCGACCTTCCTCTTGATACGAGAACGTACTACCATCTGTGCAACCAGGCAATTCACGTCTAGGTCGAAATTAGTGAGATGATTCAGAATTACAACTAAAGCGCCGTTAGCTCCATCTACAGGAAAACTTATATAGTTCTTTGTACCTGCCCAATGTCAAACGTTGCAGTTCAGTACATTGACAAGAGATGTCGCGAAAAAAAAAAAATTTTTATGAGATGATTTTATAAATCTCAGTGCACACTAGTCGAAATATGACGCAATTTATTATAGAATTTGATTATCCTTCTTCATATAAACTTTAAGTAGGTATGCTAAATCTCAACCTCCTTTGTGCTCGTAATACGCTTAAAAGGGGATATAAAGTTTTCTCTTCAATTATCTTTGTAAAGGTAGGTAAGGTACCTAGGTATCAAAATCACGGTGTTTATATCTGCAGAACTCCGCCACAGCAGTATACCGTATAACATAATATCTGTTAAAAGGTAGTTCTTTTTGACTGCGTATGCCGCAGAACTACTTCTCTTCGACAACTTATCAATGTGAGGGCCCCATTGAAGCTTATTATCTAGGGTAAGTTAAGAAGGAAGGAAGTTGGTGTCAACTCGTCGTCTTTGATTTTTATATCTGCTTTAACTTATGTAACACTAGCTGACCAATCCGCGGCTTCGCACGCGTTGTATGCCAATAAAAAGTAGTCTATGTGTTAATCCCTAGGTTATGATCTACGTACATACCAAATTTCATCGCAATCGGTTCAGCCGTTCCGGCGTAAAAGAGTAACAAACATCCATACATATAGGATAAGGTAGTATAAATCTAATTCACTTTGGTTTCTTTTCATTTAGAAGATGATTGTTTACATTGAACAATTTTATCTATGTAATCCCTTTCTGCTTATTTATTTTTTAAATATTAGGAAATAAGTGGAGAGTCTCAAGGATTATTTATATTATATATTTAAATGAGGATCTCATCCGGGAGAGTTTGAGTGAAAAGTTATTTAAGAAGTTCCTCGTGAACGGGGCCGCTAGACAGCTCTCCCGAACAACTCGAGGCACAAGCTCCAAGATAAATATTGATACTTTACTTACTCAACTCATTAAGATAAAGCCCCAGAAACTTTATGCAACACAAGCTTCGCCAGTGGCTTCGCACGAATAGTAAAAGTACCTAGCCTATGTCTCAAGACATTATCTTAGATTAAGCGAAATATGTTGGACCTAAAATTGACTTCTTGTAATTTACCATATATCATGCAATACCTAAATATTATTTCATTTCATTATCATTATCTATTTTTATGTACACACGGCTACACATCAAGCTATGTATATATTTCCAGTATAAGCTGACCTCTCATTCTACGAAAAGCCTACACAATGCGAGGTCAGCTTATACTGGAAATGTATAGCTAGATGTATAGCCGTGTGTACCTGCTTATCAAAATCTGTCCCGCGGTTGAGTCTTAAAAATGTAACAAAAAACAAACGACAGAGGGACAGAGTTACTTTCGAATTAAATATATAATGCTGAACATTTCACACAGCGCCATCTAGCCCCAAACTAAGCAAAGCATATACTGTGGAATCCAGATAACTGATAGAATACTAAAACACTATTTTTTTTGTACATACATACTTATAAATATCGAAAAAACCAGACGCGGAACAAATATCTGTAGACCATACAAACATTTGTTCCGCGGTGGGAATCGAACTCGCAACCTCCTGCGTCTCAGACGGTTATTCGCCCACTGCAAATAGAACATAATTAAGAAAGTCTCTACATATACAATTCACCACATCGCACAGATAATCTATCCACGTCCACTGCTGAACATAGGGCCTGCACCCAACGACTCCCAGCAAAACATTTTCAAGGATTAGAAAGGATCATTAATAAGAATAACTAGCCTTGTTTCTTGCCTGATTCTTTCCTGGCTTGTTTGCAGAAGAACAGTCGGTAAAGTGGCATTCCTTCTGATTTTAATAAATTATTAAATATTGACTAATTCTTTATTCTTATAAACTTATTTCCATTGGCTCATCCAAAACTACGCTTTCTAGCGCCTGGTCTCCACTCGAGAACCTTTCTGCCCCAACGGCCGTTAGTTCTTCGAGCTATGTGCCCCGCCCACCAGTACTTCCGCTTGCCAATCCTCTTGGCTATGGATTAGCATGTATGTGACGTTGGTTTGTCTATGGATCTCCTCATTTCTGACTGGATCACGTAGAGCAAGCATAACCTTCTCCATAGCACGCTCAGTGACCTTGAGTTTTTTTATGAGGCTCGTTTGTCATCACACTACAAAGACTTACACACTGATCAAAGACTTACGTCTTCATACACAGGTATTTTGGACGAGAAAACGTCTCGTTATTTCCCGAACGCTGCCCAGCCGAGTTGGAACTTGACTTGTTGTCCTAAGTAGACGTCAACAACGTTGAGAATTGAGTTTCCAATTGATACTGGGGTGGGTGCCACGTGGACATTCGAATGACTTTCGTCATATCTGTAGAGGAACACGAAGAGAAACACCAAGCATAGCCATCTCCATAACACGCTCAGTGACCTTGAGTTGTTTTATGAGGCTCGTTTGTCATCGCTGGTACACACTGATCAAAGACTTACGTCTTCATACACAGGTATTTTGGACGAGAAAACGTCTCGTTATTTCCCGAACGCTGCCCAGCCGAGTTGGAACTTGACTTGTTGTCCTAAGTAGACGTCAACAACGTTGAGAATTGAGTTTCCAATTGATACTGGGGTGGGTGCCACGTGGACATTCGAATGACTTTCGTCATATCTGTAGAGGAACACGAAGAGAAACACCAAGCATAGCCATCTCCATAACACGCTCAGTGACCTTGAGTTGTTTTATGAGGCTCGTTTGTCATCGCTGGTACACACTGATCAAAGACTTACGTCTTCATACACAGGTATTTTGGACGAGAAAACGTCTCGTTATTTCCCGAACGCTGCCCAGCCGAGTTAGAACTTGACTTGTTGTCCTAAGTAGACGTCAACAACGTTGAGAATTGAGTTTCCAATTGATACTGGGGTGGGTGCCACGTGGACATTCGAATGACTTTCGTCATATCTGTAGAGGAACACGAAGAGAAACACCAAGCATAGCCTTCTCCATAGCACCAACTACTACTAATCAAACTCCTATAGTATCTCTTCAAACAGCAACATTGTACAAAATTAAATGTACCAAAGTTAAGTGGCCCGACACCACCCAACCTCCCCCGGTGTGATATTCGTATCGTGTTCGAAGCCTTCTGCTCGGTAATACGGGGTGTATACCCCGTCGATCGATAGGGGAGGAAGGGGGGAGGCTTTGTTTGGATGATATAAAATCTTCTGGGGGTGTGGTCTTGTCATCTAGTGATTGCTCCCTTGCTATTACTATGATTTATCTAAGGGAGGAATATCTGAAAGAATATTTTTCTATTGTAGTTGAACATTTTTCGTTTTCTTTGTGATGGGTTTTATTAGGGCCGTGTACTGAAAATGACAATGAGGGATGAAAACATTGAAAACCTTTTAGGAGGTTCGCTTTTCGGATTGATTAGACTTGGAAATCTTTTATTTTCACCGCTTTACTAATAAATAAGCGTTCGTAGCATAGCTTCCTATAAGCGATAAGAACGCTCATTTCCTTTTTAAATTATTTTTAAGATAGGTAATAGTTTTGCCGAGTCCGGTTATCTGTCCGACCAGGTACAGCTGTGTGATACGTAGACTATTAGAGCTGTACAGCCGTATAGGTACTGACTAATAAATTCTTATAATCAGATTTTTTCTTGAAGAGGACGTCGTAGTCTGAGACGCAGGAGGTAGCGGGTTCGATTCCCGCCGCGGAACAAATGTTTGCATGATCTACAGATATTTGTTTCGGGTCTGGTTGTTTCTCTATATATTATAAGTATGTATTTACACAAAAGTAAATGTATAAGTATTCTATCAGTTATCTAGTTCCCATAGTACAAGCTCTGCTTAGTTTGGGGCTAGATAGCGCTGTGTGAAATGTCCAGCAATATATATTTTATGTTATTTTATAGTTTAACTCTTCGTCAAATGTTACTGTTGATCATAATTTTAGTAATCTAACCACTGTTTATGTTCTAAAAAAGATTTTGATTTTTCATTCATGTAATAAATCTGTAATCCCCCCATAAATAAAGAGCGTGTTTTGATTGTCAAGACGTTTGACTTATGACATATCGACGGATCCACCATGCTTCTTAGTACCTATAGTATCGAGTCCAACACTAAGTTATTAGGGACACTTCCGCCTGGCAGTGATCTGGAGCAGTTGAGCTGTCTATAGATCGTTTACAAGTTTTGCAACGGTCTTTAGATGTTACAACTGTTTCTTCTGTATCTATATACCTAGTCAGGTCATTAATTCTGTCACATGTTTAATATAAAATAATTGAAACAAGTTTATTCATTATGTAACCATTTATATACCAAAATGAACTTAACAAAACCTAGATTCTTATGACACTAAAGTTTATTCAAAATGACCTCCGTGATTTTGAATACAGGCCTTCAATCTGCGCGGCCAGTCGTCTATCGCAGCACGAACGAGGTCCATGTCAATATCGGCGGCTGCCTTAATCAAGGATGTCTTGAGTAACTCCAAATTGGGATGAGGCTTTGAGCACGCCTTTTCCTCCAAGTGTTGCCATATCTTGTAATCTAACGGATTCAAATCTGGACTGGAGGAGGGCCAGTCTCCGTGCCGGATGAAGTCGATTTCACGCGCCGCCAGCCAGTCTTGTGTGCTCTTCGCTCTATGAGCTGGTGCCGAATCTTGTTGGAATACCCAGTGCCTGTTATTGAACCATGGTATGAGAAACAGGTTCCACAAGGTTTGTCAGGACTGTATTTTGATACACAACTGCATTCGTTTTTACACCTTTCTCACAAAAATGTACCTCTGTTAAGCCCCAATAAGAAACTCCCAACCATACCATGAGCGAGGATGGAAAATGACCTCGTTGGACACGCGGAATACGGTTGCTCGCTTCTTCACTACTGTGTGCGTACACCTTATCATTTTGTTTGTTGTAGCACTCTTCTACGGTAAACATTTTTTCATCCGAAAAATGAATTTCCCGATATATTTTCCCGCGTACCGCTTCAACAAAGCGCGGCATCTCTTCAGTCTCAGGCCCATTAGACGAGCATTCAAACGATGTCCTGTTTTTCTTCGATATGCCCGAAGCCCTAAGTCTTCATTTAACACCCTTTTCACCGTGGTTCTGCTTAACCCCATCTGAAGGGCCAACAGTTTCTGCTTACGTTTGGGATTTCTTTGAATTCGCGCCTTCACAGCTTTTATCACTGCTGGAGTCCTAACAGACCGAGGGCGACCACTTCTTGGCCTGTCATCTACACTAGGGTCTTCATTGTATCGTTTGATGGTGCGATAAACGAATCTTTTGGTTATATTCAAATTTTTCAGTATGTCAAAAATTTGAATTGGCGCGTAATCGCAACGATGCAACGCAATAACTTCAACACGGTCTTCTTTAAGCGTCCACTCCATATTTAAAAATGAGTAAAATTCTAAAAAGTATACATTTTTATTTTCATGAAAAATTCGAAATTCAAATTCAATAAACTTTTTTGTGGCCAGCATTCTAAAAGAAAAGTTTTTACTGTGTGACAATACTTATGACTATACTTATGTAATATATAAAAGAAAGTCGTGTTAGTTACACTATTTATAACTCAAGAACGGCTGAACCGATTTAGCTGAAAATTGGTGGGTAGGTAGCTTATAACTAGGAGACGGATATAGGATACTTTATATCCAGTTCAACCGCGTTCCTGTATGACGTGACATAAAACGTCAAAGAGAATACAAGTCACTATAAAACGTGGTATAACAAAACGCAAATGACAGCTAAACGTAAGTATGGTTGTAAAATGATGGCCGGGGATATCAATTGACAATGATATCAGGGCGTAGACAGAAATAGTTTTCCTCTGTCTACGTACCAGGGTGACGTATATTGACATCCCGCGTTATATGCATGTCAAGGCGGTCAACTAGTATTATATAAATATGTCTTGTAAATAATTGTACCTATATTCTTTCTGTAAATAAATGTATTTAGTTAAAAGGTAGTAGGTTGCATGATTTAGAAGAGAGAGAGTAGCATTTACAGCGCTATTTTACAGCAAGATAGAAGTGATCATTGTCTTGCCACAATGGCTCACATACTAGGCATTTCATTGTTCGCTCATTCGTATTCCGAATATCCCACACGCGAGAATGAAGAGTTCACCTCAGTCGTTGCCCAACGAAATAATAAAACACGGTAAAACGACGCACCGCGCCGAATACAATATGCTATTTTGCATGTATTTGAAAGTAAAATCTGAAGCTACTGTGTCGCAACATAGTAAAACCTTTACGTTTTATAAACGATTTTCCGAACGATTCTGAACCTTGTGCGGTACACCTAACCCCAAAAATCCATTGGGGTATTGGAGACCGGTGTTTGGTAATCTGGTGTGACAGACAATGCGTAATACGTCATGACGACGTGCAGTTTACGGTCGCGAGGTATCGCTAGCGGCTTGACACTCGCTTAGCGGGAATGATTTGTGAAGGGTTAAAACCCTTCGATGGGAATTGATCATTCTCATGACTAAGTAATAGCCGCATGGGAGTGCGAAAATATTTGTAGTAAATACAATAGGAAAAGATTTTTTCCGTCATTATTAAAGTAAATACATTATGATTTAATTAACTTAAATACTATATCGAACATTTGATCGAGCGAAGCGAGATCTCCAAATCAACTTGGGCAAATCGGCGTTGTATGTACCTATGTACGTATGTTTGTTTGTCCGAGGATAACTTTCGAAGCGTTTATCAGATCATCGTGAAATTTGGTATATATGTAGGTAGTGATGGCACAATTTTGGTGTGACTAAATGAGTTAAAAATATGGGGGGTTGTTGAGATGTTGTGGTTCAAGAGGGGTAAAAAAAACAAAATGGGACTATCCGGTCAAGTGGTAGGTACGTTTAATAAAAGGTGGTCTTTGTTAGTACAATTCGACCCCGTTTTTATTTTTCGTTTAAACATTGTAGTTTTTAAGTTATTAGCCATAATAAAAACTGTACTTTGACAAAATTCACAGGGTACACCAGTGACCCCACAGTGCTGAAATTTGGTATGCGTGTAGCTTTAGTGATACAAATATAGGGAAAAGTCTGAAATCTAGATTTTTTCTTGCAATTTCTACCCCAAAAAAGGGTAACCAATTAACATAAAACTCCTGTTACCTGCTGTAATCTGCTGTGTAGGTCAAGTTCGTTGGTTATCATTTCATGGCACTATTTTGTTATTCAAAGATTACCTACATATAGTATTTTTTTGTTTTTATGGGAGACTCGCTAGATCTCAGTTCGGGGCGAACCACTAGCTAATCCAAAGATACAAAATCAATATCATCACTTACATACAATGGTAATTGTCAACTTCTGCAATAAATAGGTGCCTAGCCTACACCTTTTACAGTAACTGAGTCATTAACAAAAGTGAGCGGAAACGTAAGATTAAACAAATTCCTATGATCCTATGAAAAAAACATTTCATATACTTACTGGTCTTGGTTTGTGATAAAACCAATTGTCCTCGTCAATCTCGTAAACCTTGCAATATCGTCAAACAAAATGCCATTTCCTTTCGATCACAAAGCAAATTACGGAGTCAAAGCTATCAATAATTCAAACTACATGGAGACCGCATGGATGGACGACAAGAATAGCAGAAATGAGAGCGAAATGATCACAGAGACCGTAACCCTTCAGCATGGTTAGTTAGATAGATTCGGGGCCTCCGCGACCGCGGTTGGGAAGGGTTAATCACACATGAAATGACCGGCGGTAAAAACGTTTCAATACTTCATTTTACACAGTCGATTTGGGAAGTCACCATGGTCTTTTTATTGTGACCTTATGTCAAGTTACACACTGCACCGTTTCAGCAGCTGACAGAGTTGTAGGTATCATCAGTGCTCGAAATAGACAGGAACGCACCACATCGGCGAAAAACCTTCTATTTTATTTTTATTTACCTAATTAACAATATCGGAATGCGTTCCAGCTCGTAAGTCCTATTCGACCACTGGGTATCATCTAAAATTGTTCTAACTTTTCAACAGGTTGCTAATAGTTGAACTGGAATGGACGAAGGCACAATACGAAAATGATTGACTCCTCATAACCAATACTCAAGACCACATCAAGATCAATAATTTTCTGTAAAGTCTGTGAACCTAGGTGTCTGAATTCGACATAAGGTAACGTGAAGTGACTAACATCGACTTGCAGAATGGCATGGCAGGACATCACAGATAGTTTATGACCTATAGTTATCTAATTGGGTATTGTCATTTGTGCGTCGTATCATTAACGTAGGTATAGGTGTAAAGTATAGGTACCTAGAGTCGAGTTCTATTGTAGCGAGCCATTTATAATGCACGGCTGGACAAATTACACTATTTCATCATTACCTTACGAAATGCTTGAACAAGCTAATTATTTTTTATGTTACCTGGAGATGGCACTAGCTTACCTATGGCCCACCTAATGTTAAGTGGTAACCATCGCCTATAACAGACTATTGCCTCGTAGGTCACGGATCTAAGAAACTACCTACGATTGCACATTTTATGTTCTTTGTCATTCGAAAATCTTCATCATAACTTTTCAATTAGGAAGTAGAGTTTATATATGGATGTATTTTTTTTGTAAAGAATTTTCCGAGCAGTAGATATACTTATTTGTCTGATTCGAATAATATTTGCTCGAGGTCCAGGTAATAGACAGAACAGTTTAATGCAGGGCTATCACTGATTAAATTAAACAACTTAATTATTACAAAATTCTAAAAACCCTCAATCGTCTCTTTTTACGTCGGAGGTAAAAACTGGCATAGCAAAGAACCACGTCAGTTAAATAAGCTTTTTAATAAAAAAAACCGCATCCAAATCGGTCCATCTGTTTAGGAGCTACGACGCCACAGACGGACAGACAGACATCAAACTTATAACACTCTTTTTGCGAAAGGAAATCGGTTTTATGCTTACGATCTCATAACCTTTAGTGTACAAACTAAACCAAATCATGATACCTATATTAAATACTATTCTTACTGACAATCTGGGTGAAGGATCTCAGAACGAATAGGCGTATCCAGCACCTTTACCATCCTCTCAGCTTAATCCGCCATAATCTGCAGGAAATACATGGTCCCTACCATATAACTTTACCGTTCATTATGTCAGTTGGAAATATTCTTTCACCTACTCCTGAAATAAAAACCAACCACCCGTTTGCACTCACCGTTTTGGCTCATCGTTCAGCTAACTAAGGTATGGCACACTTTACAGTCGTTCCTTTTTCCTAAATGCCTCTTTAAAGTAAGAGTGAATAGTCTTCATCTAAGACATCACATATCTATAACATCACTTACCATCAGGTGAGATTGTGGTCAAAGGAAGATCGATTTGTGTTAAAAAAATATATACACGATTTTTTGTTAAATTCATTTATTACAGAATCAACAGCACAGTAAACGAACTCTTATAGCTAATGCCAGATTCTCATTTTATAGACATACATTTCTAGAAATATGTCACTTATACAAAATTATTAAAAACATAGCATACCTACTTTTTTTAAGGAATTTTGTAGGTACGCTTTTGAAAAAAGTAAGGGTGGGAGGGATGTTGTGTAAATGTGTATACTTGAGGGGTTAGTGAGGGATGTAAATGGCATCAGTTTAAAGACCTATCAATATTCACACGGTCACTCGCTTATTGTCCACAGTTCTAGTGGTATGGAAGTGTTCTAGAGAACGTGCCATTGTTGGGAACACCCACAAAGGACGGCATATGCCTTCCGTAGTTACGCAGCGTTTGGTTATAGGATGGTGTGTGGGGTGAGGCAGGAGAGATCTAACCATCCGGGTATTTGAAGAGGAATTTATTTTCAAGCCACACTTTTTTTATCATTTATACTAATCTATACTAATATTATAATGAGGAAAGATTTTATTTTTGTGTGTATGTTTGTAATGAATAAACTCAAAAACTACTGTGCCGATTTCAAAAATTATTTCACCATTGGAAAGCTACATTTACCTTGATTGACATAGGTTATATTTATTGCTAGAAAATATTGGGGATTTTTATTAAAACTTAAGTAACGTAACCCAAGGTGTTAAAAAAGTGCCCTAAAACGTCTTTCGTCGCATGCGCTGCGGAAACTATTGATGATAGAACAAAAGTATGTTCTACAATATTAAAGAACACATCATCAGCCGGAAGATGTCCACTGCTGAACATAGGCCTCCCCCTTAGATCGCCACAACGAGCGGTTGGTAGCCGTTTGCGCCCAACGGCTCCCCGCGATTCTTACTAGATCGTCGGTCCACCTGGCCGGGGGGCTGGCCTACGCTTCGTCTTCCAGTCCGTGGTCTCCACTCGAGAACCTTCATAAACAGTCGTAGAATTCTGATAACAGAAGAACATATCAATATCTACAAAAATAATATTATAAAGAGGAAAGATTTGTTTGTTTGTATTGAATAGGCTCCGAAACTACTGGACCGATTTAAAAAAATATTTCACCGTTGGGAAGCTACACTATCCCCGGGTGACATATGCTACTTTTTACCCAACTGCGCAGAAGGAGTGTAATATTTTTATTGAAAAACTACGCGTGCGAAGCTGCGTATTGGTCAGCTAGTATTATATATAGATCTTCGTTTGACCACAATCTCACCTGATGGTCTATTTATAAGATTTATTTTATTAAATAAAACAATTGCTTACAGTTTTCACCAAAGCGTAATATGCCTTAAAACACAAACAAAAAACTTATACTGAAATATACCCTCATGTACATTTAAGTTATCTATTTCGTTTTCAAAAGCATATTGATGCTAACTGTTGTTTTATATTAGTATTTTATTTTGCTAATATGTTATGTTTGTTTGTTATTATTTAATAGTTCTTATGTACCTACTAATACGCGCAACTGATGTGTTGCGACAGTTGCTGCCCTGTACGCACGGCAATGGCACCACGGAAGGCCAGCGCTGTAGTTGAGTAAATTGTATGCTACTATAGCATAATGCTGAGTGGCGACTCTTTCTGCTTTCACATTACCAATATATTCTGTAACTCTTGGGTTTAATGTATTTACCCTTGTGATGCAAAATAAACGTTTTTTACTTGATTTTTACTTACTTTACCTTTTACCTTAAATAGAACTAAGACTATCGCTAAATATGTAAACATATTAGAACTCTTGTAGAAAGTCACTAGCTGTCATGTCATCGTCAGCAATGATGAAGTGTAAGATGGAGCAAGAAGGTCTAGAAGAGATCTATTCACTCTTACCTTAAAGAAGGCCAGCTTCTAGTCCTCGGGAAAAACAGACGACGTTAAAGTGTTCCCTAACGCGATTGAACGGTGATTGCGAATGGGTGGTATATTAACTAGGTGTGAATGGTACTGAGACGTGCGTCTGCTTCTCTTTTAATGGAAAAGGTATGGCAGGATCAGATCATGTAGTTTCTGGTAACATTCCCCAAAATGTATCCCGTAATAGATCGATAGACATGCTACTTTATTACATAACTTTGTTAAGAGGAGATACGCTATTCGAGCACCAATGCAATCCTGGAGATGATTGCGGAGATATCTTAGTCCGGAATTCTGGGTAGATTGATGGAGTTGCATCTGTTGAGAAGTCAGTGCTGTCCTAATATTGTTTTATCTTAGGTATTGTTTATATATCAGTATAGTCAGTAAGTCAGTCCGTATACTCTGTAAACTTAAATGGAAGTGGGCGGGTCACATTGCCAGAGTACATAAAGATGAGCACTGGAGTGAGCGGATCTTGCACTGGTACCCAAGAGATGCTAGACGAGCGAGAGGCAGACCGAGGAGAAGGTGGTGCGATGATGTCGTGGAGGCAGCGGCAAGGACTTGGACTCGTCTAGCACAGGATCGATTACAATGGAACCGTATGGAGGAGGCCTACGCCCGACTTTGGGTACCAAAGTGTACGAAATAGAGCACGTAAACTTAGATTCTAAGACATTTTGGAAATAAAGGCTTTATTTATTTTTTAATGTTTATATATTGCCTGTGTTAACTGTTGATAGAGTGGCAATTATGGTTTCCGGGGAAATTACAGGCTCATGAGAATCTACATGTATAACGGGTGCAATACAATGCGTATATTTGCAAGTTAAGTCTTAGTTGTGTGTAGTCTAATGGCATTGGTAACTGTTTGACATCAGGTGGGCAGTTGGTTTGTAGCATAATCTTATAAAAAAATATAGCCCATATGTTTTGTTCACATGTTTTTATTTATGTTGATGAAAAATAGTTTTTTTTTTAAATAACTAGGCATATTTACCAGCATTTTACCGACTTGTAACCGGTTCCGAGCCCTGAACCATACTACATATCGACAAAATTTTAGCTTATAAATAAAAATTTGAATTCAGAGTTCACTAGTAAAAGTAACTAGTTGCTTGGTAATTCAAACAATTTATAATGTATAAATCGCTAGTCACTTATATCTTGGACATAATTTAAACAGCACACAGTCCGGCAAGCGGCTTTGTTCGACGGCAGTTTAGCGAAAGCAATTTCATGTTTTATGCGCGTACCGATATGAACAGACCAGACAATATCTTCCTGTAGCTCAGGCTTCAATACTTGTGCCACAAGGGAACGTGTTTCAATGGATACCATCAGTTCAATAACTTTAAAACCTACTTCTCGGTTCTAAGAAGAAGATAACTCGTAGACAACGTGAATTTGAAAATTGTTTGTAGGGTTCCGTACCCAAAGGGTCAAACGGGACCCTATTACTAAGACTCCGCTGTCTGTCTGTCTGTCCGTCCCAGGCTGTATCTCATGAACCGTGATAGTTAGACAGTTGAAATTTTCACAGATGATGTATGTCTGTTGCCGCTATAACAACAAATACTAAAAACAGAATAAAATAAATATTTAAAGGGGGCTCCCATACAACAAACGTGATTTTTTTGCTTTTGTTTTTGCTCGATATTGATAACGCAACAGGTAGGCGCTTGAAATATTCACAGAATATTTAGTTATATATTCACCTTAAAAATATATCATTAAATTAAAATAAAACAAATATTTAAGGGACGCTCCCATACGACAAACGTGAATATTTTGCTGTTTTTATTGATAATGGTACGGAACCCTTCGTGCGCGAGTCCGACTCGCACTTGGCTGATGTTTTACAAATCTTATGGCGTGTCTTATTCATTCTCATTATATAAGTCTCGCTGATCAAAAATTAACAAATACCTTCTTACGTAACTTCATTAAGGTGGTAACAAATTGTTTTTCGCTAGTTTTGTGGTTATTTTGTTTGTAACCAATACCCAAAACTGTTCCAAATATTTCTTCTAGGGAACCGTATTTGGAAGAATGTTGTGCTGACCTCACTTGCGGGAAAAGAGCAGGAAAATTATGGTGATTTCTTCTAGTTTGCTTATAGTAACAGATTGTTTTTTACACAATTTTCGTTTCTAACCTATCAATGTGGCTGTCAGGTCACGAGTAGACGAGTGGTGAGGTGGTCCGTGGTTTCGAACAAAGAGTAATTCCCGCGCCGCAGCCATAACCGTCTGTCGCTGTACATCATGGAGTGATCAGTTTATGTGACGGTTGTGCTACACTCATAGTAACTACTACTGTAGAGAAATTTCACTTTTAAAGAAAGGCTTGGGTTCGTTTTTCATGATATAGAAATATTTAGTTGTTCGCCCCGAACTGAGATCGCGAATCTCCCTATAAAAAACAAAAACATATTATTTGTAACCTAAGACTATCCAAATAATGCCACGAAATGCATAACAACTAACTTGACCTATATGGTTACTGTTTTTTAGGGTAGAAATTGCAGTTTTTCTGGATTATAGACTAGTCCCTATATTTGTGACACTAAAATTAAACGCATACCAAATTTCAGCATTGTGGGGTCACTGGTGTACCCTGTGAATTTTGTCATAGTTTTGTTTTTATTATGGCTAATAACTCAAAAACTACAAAGTTGAAACTAAAAATAAAAACAGGGTTGAAATGTACTAGCTAAGACCTTTAATTTGACGTCCCATATGACCGAATATTCTTATTTTAATTTTTTTTTTACCCCTCCAGAACCCCATTATCTCAACAACCCCCCAACATTTTTAGCTCATTTAGTCAAAATTGTGTCATCACTACCTATATATATATATATATATATAATTTCACGATGATCGGATCAACGCTTCGAAAGTTATCCTCGGACTATCAAACATACATACATACATACATACATACAACGCCGATTTGCCCAAGTTGATTTAGAGATCTCGCTTCGCTAGATCAATGAGACGTCACATATATTTGTGTCCGCAAAACTAGAAAAATCGATGGATTGACTTGAAATTTTTCCACAACGTTGTGTTTCTGTTTATGAGTGTTTTATATTTTTTTTATCCCGAAGTTACCGAACGGGAAATTCCAAGCGCGCGAAGCTGCCGGTGGGAACGCTAGTTCTTTGTAGTTTATATTCAAGATTTGTCGTCATCTGAATGACCTGTAGAGCTAAACATGTGTATGTGCGAGACCAGTTCCAAAACGGATGACCCATATCGGACGCGGCTTATTTAAAAAGCTAGTTTAACTAACTGGAGTGGTTCTAAGCTATGTCAATATTTAACTCCGGGGCAAAACGAAAAACGAAGCAAAATGTTCGAGGTTTTTTAAATTTATATTTGTTATTTTTTTTATATACATTATAAGCTTGCGTTTGACCACGATCTCGCCTGATGGTAAGCGATGATGCAGTCTACGATGATACACGCTTGCCTAGAAGAAACCTATTCACTCGCGACTTAAAGATACCCAGGTTGTAGCTATCTGGAAACATAGACTCTGGCAAGGCGTTCCACTCTTTGGCGGTGCGCATAATAAAGGTCAAAGAGAACCGCTTTGTGCGAATGGGAGGTAGATATTTCTACCATATAGCGGTGGCGCACCGCCGAGCGTCTGGTTGTCCGTTGATAGTATGGAGATGGTGGGATCAGGTTGAAAAGTTCCGCCGCACACTCCCCGAAATGTACTCGATAAAAAACCGAGAGGCTAGCAACCTTTCGTCGATGCTCCAGGCTGAGGTGCCTTGCATCAACTAGCCCATCGTTGCCTATGAGCTTCTTGGCTCTTCTCTCAATTGATTCCAGAGCTTCAAGTTGGTACTTCGCTGAACCGTCCCAGAGGTGAGAACAGTACTCCAAACACGATCGGACTTGTGCTTGGTACAAGTTGAGCAACTGTCCCGGTATGAAGTAGTGCCTCACCTTTGCGAGTATACCAAGCTTTTTAGCAGTCAACTGGGCTTTCGACTCAATGTAGGAGCCGAAGTTGAGAGCCGAATTGTTATTTACTGTGTAAGCCGATGAAAGCCGCCAAGCGCAAGTGGGACTTGGCTGTTCATGTATGCCGTATGACGGATGATCTGTGGGCCAGTCTGACCATCGAAGACGTCGCGGCAGATCAAGAAAAAGATGGAGGGACGAGTTCACTAACTTCCGAGCGGATCGGACCATCTTGGCGTTGGAAAGAACTGACTGGAATGCCCAGCAGTGGGACACAGAGGGCTGAGAATGAAATAATAGTATTAATTTACTGTGTAGTAAGTATGTATTTGATTACTTTTGCAAATTAATATATTTTGTTTAGTAAATTGAATCTAAAACCAACGTGATAGAGCTAGTTCAAATAAAAGTCCACATCAGAGTGAAACAAGCCGTGCGAGGCCTGCGCATAAGTTATACGGGAAGAACATTCATATTCACAACTCCTGAGTTTTATGGAGACGCCACTGTTAATATATCAAATGAAATGTAACCTGCTTGAAGATAAAACTCTATTTTAAGTAAGAGCGCAAATGCGTCGCTTTTAACAGATAAAATAGATTTGTTTAGGGTTCCGTAGTCGAACTCGGAACCCTTATAGTTTCGCCATGTCCATCTGTCTGTCTATCAGTTTAAGTTTCAGTTTCATTTATTCGCAAACAATACATATTTATTGTGTCTGAACATTTGGTACAGTAAAAAAATTGCATTATATTCATTATTATAAATACGGGATTTCTCACGTACCGTCTTATCGGTGTTTCGACCGACAATGTTTCGGTTCAATCCGTGAACCTTCATCAGGGTGAGTGCGATCCGCTCCGCACCACGTCCCGTCACGTCGTGATAAATCCCGTGTTTATAATAATGACTGAAATAAATCACAAAAGTTTTGTGAGTAAAATTACATTAAATTCAGTGGAAAATAATGATAATAAAATAATATTATTATCTATCCCGTTATAGCCGTTCTACTGTTCAGCTGGTTTTAAGCTACTGCACTAATGCAGTAGCTTAAAACAGCTGAAATTTGGCATGATAATACGTTATAGTGACGCTTAGTAAGTTATGAAATAACAAATAAATAAACCTGTTTTTTAAGGATTAAAAAAATCCCCCACTTTCATATAGGGTAGGATATGATATAATGAAGGTGGGGATTTTTTTTTTGCTCAAGTACCCCTTTGGTTTCGTCGGATCTTTTAAAAAGACTATAAGGTTCTTTGGACATTTTTTTGATAAAAAAATCCGTATAACACACTACTATTCTAAATACAAAAGTTTGGATGCTTGTTTATTTATTTGTTTGTTTGTTTGTTATTCAATCACGTCATAACGACTGAACCAATTTTGATGAAATGTTGTATGTACGTAGATTATAACCTGGATTAACACACAGGCTACATTTTATCCCATAAATCAGGTCCCATGGGATAAAAATGGGCAGTCAAGTCAATATGGAACAGCGAGTTTAGATGCGTTTCCAGGTTACCTACACATTTAGTAGTGTAACGCGTACGAAGTCGCGGGTAACAGCTAGTGAAATATAAAGCATCAAAGTGACCATTTTTGTAATAGTGTAATGTGTGACCACGACAAATAACGCAAAATATACTTTGTATTTTAAAATTACAAAGATAAAGCCGTACTAGCTACGGAATCCTTCACTGTGCGTGGTCCAACACGTGCTTGACCAATTATTTATTATATAGATGAGGGACGGTGCGAGCCCGTGGTGCATCCGTGATCTTAAATTAATAAAAATCAATTTAAAACTTTTTATTATAGTTTCCTTTATATTTCAAATATAGTTGTTACTAAATCACTATTATATATACCTAGTCAAGTCATAAATTCTGTCACATGTTTAATATAAAATAATTGAAACAAGTTTATTCATTATGTAACCATTTATATACCAAAATGAACTTAACAAAACATAGATTCTTATGACACTAAAGTTTATTCAAAATGACCTCCGTGATTTTGAATACAGGCCTTTAATCTGCGCGGCCAGTCGTCTATCGCAGCACGAACGAGGTTCATGTCAATATCGGCGGCTGCCTTAATCAAGGATGTCTTGAGTGACTCCAAATTGGGATGAGGCTTTGATCACGCCTTTTCCTCCAAGTGTTGCCATATCTTGTAATCTAACGGATTCAAATCTGGACTGGAGGAGGGCCAGTCTTCGTGCCGGATGAAGTCGATTTCACGCGTCGCCAGCCAGTCTTGTGTGCTCTTCGCTTTATGAGCTGGCGCCGAATCTTGTTGGAATACCCAGTGCCTGTTATTGAACATGGTATGAGAAACAGGTTCCACAAGGTTCGTGAGGACTGTATTTTGATACACAACTGCATTAGTTTTTACACCTTTCTCACAAAAATGTACCTCTGTTAAGCCCCAATAAGAAACTCCCAACCATACCATGAGCGAGGATGGAAAATGACCTCGTTGGACACGCGGAATACGGTTGCTCGCTTCTTCACTACTGTGTGCGTACACCTTATCATTTTGTTTGTTGTAGCTCTCTTCTACGGTAAAAAATTTTTCATCCGAAAAAAGAATTTCCCGATATTTTTTTCCCGCGTACCGCTTCAACAAAGCGCGGCATCTCTTCAGTCTCAGGTCCATTAGACGAGCATTCAAACGATGTCCTGTTTTTCTTCGATATGCCCAAAGGTCTAAATCTTCATTTAACACCCTTTTCACCGTGGTTCTGCTTAACCCTATCTGAAGGGCCAACAATTTCTGCTTACGTTTGGGATTTCTTTGAATTCGCGCCTTCACAGCTTTTATCACTGCTGGAGTCCTAACAGACCGAGGGCGACCACTTCTTGACCTGTCATCTACACTAGAGTCTTCATTGTATCGTTTGATGGTGCGATAAGCGAATCTTTTTGTTATATTAAAATTTTTCAGTATGTCAAAAATTTGAATTGGCGCGTAACCGCAACGATGCAACGCAATAACTGCAACACGGTCTTCTTTAAGCGTCCACTCCATATTTAAAAATGAGTAAAATTCTAAAAAGTATACATTTTTATTTTCATGCACAATTCGAAATTTGAATTCTATAAACTTTTTTGTGGCCAGCATTCTAAAAGAAACAAAGTTTTTACTGTGTGACAATACTTATGACCTGGCTAGGTTATAAGTATCTATAATATTTATTAGTATATATAGTAGTGTTCGACTCGAGGAGTCTCTCTCTTCGTGGTGTAATACGTCTGCTGGTGTACCTCAAGGTGGCGTTTTATCTCCTCTTCTTTTTGCAATCTTCATAAACTCTATTTCTCTTAATCTTTCTTCGTCTTTTCACCTCTACGCAGACGATCTTTAGATTTATAATCAAGCTACGCTCAGTAATATTGCTGATGCTGTTGACGTTACCAATTGCGATTTACGCCGTATTGCAGAATGGAGCAAGCTCCACGGTTTGAAAGTTAATCCTACCAAAACGCAAACCATTATTGTAGGTAGTTCAAGAACGCTTAGCAAAATTAATTGGTCCACTCTCCCACAAGTTGTCTTTGACGGAATAGCAATCCCATACAGCGAAACCGTTAAGAATTTAGGTATCATCATTGACCGCAACTTTTCATGGAAGGCTCAGCTTGAACTAACCAGCCGGAAGTTGTTTGCGTCAGCTGGTTCACTAAGGAGACTACGAAACTTTTTGCCTACGTCCACCAAGACTGCGCTTGCACAATCGCTTTTACATCCCGTACTAAACTATGCTGATGCTTGTTATCTGGACCTCACTGAGGAACAGCTTAACAAGCTCGAGCGTTTACAAAATTTTTGTATTAGATTTATATTTGGCCTCCGTAAATATGATCATGTGTCTCCCTTCCGTTCAAAGCTTAAATGGCTTCCGATTCGTCTACGTCGGAACACGCATATCCTTTCTCTTCTCTATTCTATTCTTTTCAATCCCTTCTCTCCTCACTATCTGAAAGATAGATTTGAATTTTTCCATTCTTCAAATAACTATACTCTTAGGTCATCAGAAAACTTGATACTCAGAACTCCTTCGCACAGCACTTCCTTTTACAGCGCTTCTTTTACTGTCCAGGCTGTTCAGCTGTTGAATGCTCTGCCCGAAGAAGTAAGACGGTCATCGTCCTTACACACCTTCAAATTGAAGGTGAAACATCATTACCTGACGATGTCATCTTCCTAGCGTTATTTATTTACTATATATGTACTTATTTTATCTGGTAGTATAGTTTGCTATATGTATATACCTATATATTAGTCTATGTTATAAGTATATTAAGTATTAGGATTAAAACTTCATATTATTATTATATCTTAGAATATATTATGAGTAAATGTATCCTCTAAAGTACACCGCACTCCGTATTTTTTATAAATTTCGCTCCATCCAAAAGTTGCCTGGAAGAGATCGCTTTTAGCGATAAGGCCGCCCATTGTATTGTCTTATTTATTTTAACCTAGTACTTATTTTTGTATTATTTCTGTTTGTGTGGTAATTCAATAAAGAGTTATCTATCTATCTATCTATTTATAGTATAATATTTATCTAATTCAATCACGTTCATTCACCCACAGCCTGACTTCACCCACGTTGGGTATAGGTCTCCCTAAGTTTGTGCCATCCACCACGATCCTGCGCTAGTCTCATCCACTGACGGCCCGCGACCTTTACGATGTCGTCCACCAATCTCGCTGCTGCTCGTCCTACCCTTCCATACCCGCTCCTCGGTCATCATTCAGTCACTGTTGCTGCACTTGTCATCACCGCGTCTAGCCAAGTGACCCGCCCAAAAACATTTGAGTTCCATAACTCGAATCCCAACGTCATGAACCTTCGTTCGTCTACGGATCTCGACGTTTTAAACTCTGTCTAACAGACTGATGCCAAGCTGATGTACCTACGCTCGATGGCTCTCTGTGCAACTCTTAACCTGTACACAGCCTCTTGCGTGAGCGTCCATGTCTCGGCACCGTAGGTTATGGTGGCAGATCACATTGGTTGAATAAACGGGTCTTCAAACACTGAACTTTGACGACCTCCGTGGCGCAGTGGGCGAACAGCCGGCTGAGACGCAGGAGGTAGTGGGTTCGATTCCCGCCGCGGAACAAATGTTTTCATGATCAATAGATATTTGTTCCGGGTCTGGTTTTTTTTTCTATAGTCAAAATCTGTTATAACGACATCGAAGGGACTACTCATATTGAGTCGTAAAACCCGATAGTTGTAACAACCGGTGACAGGTATTAATAGAAAAGATAATATGTATATTCATGTAGGAAATTAAACCGCATTTTGTTTACTTCAATACAAACGTATAATATAAAAGAACAATATCATTTTTCCATCATTTTTGTATGCATAAAATCTGTAATTTTAGTTTGTTTGAAACACTTCTGTCGTGCATACACATTTTGTAATTCACGTTGGATTTTAATCAGCGTTTCGTCACAATTTCCCTGCATGTGGAACTCTTCATTAAAAAGAACAATCTTTCGTAATACACTAACAGCATTGAGACCGTCAATCAAAGTTGGCACTGTAAATTGTTCTTCCAAGTCTTCCTGTTCATTTTCATTTTCCTCTTGAACTTCACGTACAATATCATCCTCCGTAGCTGGTGCACACATTGCAATAGACTGATCTACATCAATGAACTCGTCTGTTTCAGTAGTAGATAAAGCAGGTCGTAAATTTTGGGCTAATTGAGCCAAAGAAATATTGTCCTCTTCATCATCGTCAATCACATCATCTGAGGTTCTTGTTATAAGACTTGTAAGATCTTTAAAACCTGCATGCCCAAAGCAGTTAGCTATAGTTTTTTGTGAAATTTTTTCCCATGCTTCTGATATTATCAAGATGGCATCAAGAACCGTCAAGCTGTTCTGATTATTACTGTCAATGCTTTGTATTAACTTTAACACTTGCAGTCTTCTATAATGAGATTTTAAACATCTTATTACACCTTGGTCCATAGGTTGCAGTACAGATGTAACATTTGGTGGTAAGAACACGAGTTTAATACACTTCAGATTAGTAACAGCCGGATGAGCAGGACAATTATCAACTAAAAGAAGAACTTTCTTATTGTTTGCTTTTAATTCAGCGTCCCAGTTTCGTAACCATCTTTCAAAAATTTCCGATGTAATCCATGACTTCACATTGTTTTCATACGATACCGGCAGTGAGCGTATGTTTTTAAAGCATCTTGGTTTCTTAGATTTCCCAATAACTAAAAGCTTCCTTCATTCCACAGGATCCTGTCATATTTGCTGCAACCATGATCGTTAGTCTCGTCTTGGACATTTTTCCTCCCGAACAATTCTCTCCTTTGAATTTTAAAGTCCTGTCTGGTGTCATATTGTAAAAAAGTCCGGTTTCGTCTGCGTTATAAATGTCTTCTGGACTGTAGCCTTCGCATAATGTAGGCCACTTTTGCGTAATCGATTCGTCTACCTACAGCATCTTTATCCACACTGGCTGCTTCACCACTCATTTTCCCGCCGACAATGCCATGTCGAGCCCGGAAACGTTGAATCCAACTAGACGAGCAAACAAAATCTTCACCAAAACGTTAAGCAAAATCGTTTGCTTTTTGTTGAAGAATTGGTCCATTTATTGGCACATTATTTGTCCTTTGATATTTAAAACACTTTAACAAAGCTTCCTCAATCTTCGTATGCCGCGTTGTTCTGGCTCGTTTCATTTTCAAAAAATTCTTGTCGTAAAGGATTTGAATTTTCTCCCTTTCTTTCCAAATGGTTAAAATTGTCGAGTGTGTTACACCATATTCTTTTGCCAGGTCTTTGTTTGGAATTCCTTTCTCTAGCTTTGAAATAATACGCGATTTTTCTACGATATTGATTTGTTTTCTTTTTTGCGACATGTTACAATTTTCACAGTTAACTCAACAATAGGTTTTGGTGCGTCTTGTGTAAAGATAAGTAACAAACTGACTTAAGAGATATGACGAAGCGGGCCTTGAGGCTACGGCATGCATGTGCTTTGTTTCTAAGAATTACCTAAACTTTGTTTTCTTTTACGATAATAGCCATTGACTATTATACTGTGCCAGATGTGGATACAGTTACCTATTCAAATTGTTTACAATACAGCTAAGCCGGTCGTTCTACAGATATAATTATCCGAAAACATTAACCAAATGTGGTCGCTTAATGCGGTATGTCGTAGTAAACAATGTCGTAAAAACCAATGTTTTCGATAAGGCGGTCATATAACATTCAGCCAGGACCTTTGATTTTGGTCAATTTAACCGGTATGTTGTTCTAAACGATGTCGCCATAAACGGTTTTGACTGTATTATAAATATGTATTTACAAAAAAAAATTAAGTATTTTATCAGTTATCTGGTTCCCATAGTACAAGCTCTGCTTAGTTTGGGGCTAGATAGCGCTGTGTGAAATGTTCAACCATATTTATTATTTGTTTATTATTATTATTACTGTGGCGTTTTAGGCGACCTAAGGAGGTCGTCTAACTTGCCGAATGCAGCCCATCCCAATTGGATCCTTTTAGAGATCTCCATCTGCTGATGCCCTTAAACTATGGTTACTTAGTCTTTTACTGTAGTTTCCTTTAAATTTCAAGTACAATATTAATATTTATCTAATTAAATCATGTAAATAACCGTACAGACTGTGATTATTATGTACCTATTTCAATTATGACTGCATCTTGTTTGTTAAATAGAGACTGTGTTTTCGGTGCGCGATAAGTTGGGACCTGAGCGCGGTGACGTCATATTGGCGTGTTTGTACCGCCCGCAAAAAAGCGAACATAACAAGCAGCCGCCCGCGGCTTCGTCTTTGTTTTTTTTAACCTAATTTATTATGTTACTCAGGGAGGACGCTTTTTTTTATCTAATCTTTTTTACACTATTTGAATAAAATAAAAATACAATGTTTAAGTTTATACATTTATTTTATCTATTATTTACATTATCTCATCTTCGTCACTACTTAGTGGACAGGTAAACAAAACTGTTTGTTCCGTTTTTCGTTTTCTAAAAACTCTAACACTTTTAGCACGAGGTTTCTTTCTCCGCTATGCAAAGGTTTACCTTTCATAATGATAACAAAAACACTTAACAAGAACTATAACAACAAAAACTACAACAACAAAACAATAACACAAACGAAAACTAAAAGAATTCCAGAGCGCGTCGTTACTAGTAAAAAATAGTGATGCGAACGGTACAATACGGGCGCCATCGGGGAAATGCAGGGGAAGCGGTCGGGGAGTCGCATTCCTAGCAGGTTCCAAGTTATCGCGCACGAGTAATAGATGTAACTAAGGTGGTTTTTCGAATAGGGCCCTGGGATCAAAGAGCTGTACCTACACCGCATTAGTTAAGAGCATTAACACGCGCCAAATAAACTAACGCATACGCTATTTAACGCCAGTAACGATAATCCCGAAAGCGCGGCTCCATTCACACACGACTTTGTATTGTATTTTGAACAAAATCCACAGCTCTTAGTATATGTATAACAGGTGTATCTTATGTTAAAACTTACAGCCAATAAAGGATTTACATTTTATAATTCAAATACTTATACATTAATCACTTATCGCGCTAAATAAGACCATGATATAAAGAATTACAATATAAAAAAAATCTTAAGATAAATATTACTTACACAACAACAATGTATCAATGAATGATATTTTTTTTATGTATTTTATATGTGTTTTTTTTCCTTTTTACCGTATTGAGAAATAATAATAAAGGAATGAATGAAAATTCTTTATTAAACCTTACAAGCTAGACACAACAGATATAAAGAATTAAAAAAATAAATGTAAGCATTAATGGGCGGTCAAGCGATCTCTTCCAGTCAACCTTTGGATGGAGAGGATCATTGCTTAATGGAAGATTGGCCGAGGTGTAAAAAGTAAATTTTAAAAAATTATTTAAAAAAAAAAATTACTTAACCTTATATACCTAGTTATATACATACATATTAGGTACATAAATAATTTTAAATAAATAAATATGACATATAAAATTAATAAATATGTACTTACATATATTATTAATATTACAGATCAGATGAATGAATCACGACTCTTCACTAAGACATATTACTAATAGAATAACTCTTACAGGTAAGGTAAATGTTGCCTGGAAGAAAAGGTTGTCTGGAAGAAATCGCTTTCAGCGATAAGGCCGCCCATTGTACTATATTTAACATAAATTAGTTTTTTTTAATATTCCTGGTGTACAATAAAGATTCTATTCTATTCGTCTATTCTTCACCTTTATTAACGCTTTGCCTGAGTCTGTCTTTACTGATAACTACAACCTAGAGGTCTTCAAGTCGCGAGTGAATAGGTTTCTTCTAGTCAAGCGTGTTGCATCGTAGACTGCATCATCGCGCGCCATCAAGATCGTGGTCAAACGCTAGCCTATAATTTATAAAAAAAAAACTAAATGTACAATAAGCGGTCTTATTGCAAAAATGGATATCTTCTAGATAAATAGAAATGATCATAAAGAATTTATTGGTTACTAGCTGTTGCCCACGACTTTGTACGCGTTACACTACTAAATGTGTAGGTAACTAGAAATAAAGCTAAACTCGCTTTTGCAACTTGACTTGACACCCCATTTTTATCCCATGGGACCTATTTGAAGGGATAAAAAGTATCTTTTGTGTTAATCCAGGTTAAAATCTACATACATACTAAATTTCATCGAAGTCGGTTCAGCCGTTACGACGTGATTGGATAACAAACAACCAAACAAATAAATAAACAAACATCCAAACTTTCTATTAGTTTGTGGGACTGGCAAGACTTAGTACCTACCTAAAACATAGAGATAAGTAGAGGGCCGATGGGGTGAAGACCTTTGACCAGGTTAGTAAGGACATAGTCTAGTAATAAAAATCATTTTTGAATAGTAGTATGGAGTTAAAATTGAAATACATCTATTTTTCTTAAACACTACCTTAAACACATGCTTTTAATTTATGAGTAGGTCTACTCTTAAAAAACAATCATTAACTCAGAGCAAAACAATACCACTTTCCATTCCCATAGTGCTACCCGCAGAACATTGTTATTTATGGAAATATTTGTATCAATATTATCGTGTCGTATCGTATGAGACAATGGAAACATAACAGCAGCTCTTTCCCCTTGTTTGGTTGCAATCGGTTACATTAACATTCAATAGGCCTAATGTCTAATAATAACACGGGGAAATCAGAGATTTCCACAAAAAAGACTACTTTCTACTTATCTAATGTTTTCCATTCCAATTAGTTATGAGTACTGTAATGCAATATTAAGAAAAAATATATTTTTACTTACTTTAGTAGGTAAAACGAGGGTAGGCGGTGCCGTGCTGGGCGGCGTAACGGCTGCTGACGCGGTGGCCGCACGCGAGGCAGTGCGTCGCAGTGGAGCGGCGCCGCCGCTGCCGGCGCTGTACTCATGGCCCCCGCAGACGCCCCTGACGGTAGTGTTGTCGCCTTTGCGCACCTTCTTCTGACAGTCAGAACACGACCAATCTTTGCTCACAGAAGCTGACTCAGGGAGCAATAGGCATTCCTTATAATAAATCAAAGGGCAAACACTGCAAGTCGCAGCCCCGTCTTTTGCAATGAATTTACCGCAGGCTGCACATTTCAGCATGATGGAGTTTTGGCAGCTGGTCGGCTGAAACTCTTTTCCAGTTGATTATATATTCAAATTATCGCACGCAAGCTATGTTGATACAGCAGCACAAATCAACAAAATTAGGCCACGCTGTGTCGGTAAAGCAGTGTTAGCGATATAGTATGGCGGCCAAACCAGTGTACAAGATACTAAAAACATCCACCGACCACGAACATCCACCGACCACGAACATCCACCGACCACGAACAAAAGTTTAATTAGTTGATTCAAACAATTTCTAGTATCAAACGCACACACTGAACTAGTCTAGAAAACAAAACGTGCTCCCTATTTTAAAGTAAATGTCACAAATGTTATATAAACTTTGCAGACAGGCTATTTTTAGGGTAGATAAATATCGTATGTTAACGTATTTACGGAAATCACTGTGTAATTATAGTTGTAAAACACTTTTTCACGTTCATTGAGATTAAACTTGGTAAGTAAACACTGAGAGCTAAATTACACTAAATGTTTACACTGCTAATCACTCTGAATAATTTTAAAACAACAAAATATAACGTAGGCACTGCGAATCAGCTGACATCCTTGACGTCCGTCCTGTTACTTGATAACATCTTTTGATGTGATTAAACCCCCCCAATTTTAGAGTTGACAATGAGAATAAGTGCTGACTTAAAAGAGTTTAGAGTTCCATAAGAGCAATAGTATTTTTTAAACTTTCGCAATCACTGTACATAATTATTGATTAAAACCACCATAGATTCCATAAGAGCACCTGAATTAAATAGTTTTGTTGCAAAAACACTATTAATTTCAGAAGGTGCAAAAGATTTAATGATATTGTCCCACGGAAAAGACTAATCAAATCATGAATCAAACATTGTAGGTACTATTTGAGTGCATTGTTTGATAGAGAAGTTAACATAATACTTTCTAAAGATGTTGGTGAAATTAACCTTAACAAGCAAACCTGTAGTAATAGGTATCAGAGTTGCAATGTTTAATACTTTATGACATTAATAAGATGGCTCTTGCTTTGTCATATTTTATTCTGTGTAAACACTAATGAAACTGAATGCTTAAAAGAAGTAATTAAACCAGTCCAGTCCACTGTAAAATCATCAATACTATTCCATGAATCTGAATTTTGTTTCTGAAACATATTATTTCTGACAAGATAATATGTATTTTGCATTCCCTCTCATTATCTGGAAGTCCCAACATTGTAAAAATATTGTTGTTCATGCAATATGGTTTAATTCTCAAATATAAAAAAATATCATCTTATTATTATTATTATTTTAAACTAAATAGATCTTCGTTTGACCACAACCTCACCTGATGGTAAGCGATGATGTGGTCTAAGATGAAGCACGAAGATCTAGAAGAAACCTATTCACTCTTACTTTAAAGAGGCCCGGATTGTATTCTTTAGGAAAAACAGACGACGGCAAAGCGTTCCATACCTCAGCTGTACGCATCAAGAACGTAGAACCAAAACGGTGTGTGCGAATGGATGGTATATCAACTAGGTACGGATGGTACTGAGCCGTGCGCCTGCTTGTCCTTTGATGGAAAGGAGATGGCGGAATCAGATAGTAAAGTTCCTGGGCACATTCCCCGAAATGTATTCTGTAAAAGATCGATAGGCTTGCAACTTTACGGCGGTATTAAAGACTTTGGGCCTTAGCCTCCGTCATATATTGCTCACCTATTAATATTTGGGCAGATTCTTCAGGAGTCTTCATCTGCATCTTTATAATCCCTTGACTTTATTTAAAGGGTAAATAAATAGATATGTTTTGTGTGGTGCGCCACACACCATTAACTCTAATTAAATTAATCCAGTAAAAATCAATAACCATTATCTGCCTCCATGGCGGGCGTGGTAATAATGTTTATCAAGGATTTGTCAAAAACATAGTTTCTACCATGTATTCACGATATCTATGTGATTTGGGTCAGGACAACAGATGTACTTACACAACTCAAAGAATACAGTCGTCTCAGAATCCCCCCTCCCCTCCTCCTCGAACCCCATCTCGAACTCACCTTGAAAATCAACATTTGGTAAGTAAAATACTTATCAGTTATGTTAGCAAAAAATAAAATATACTATTAAGAATTGAGAAAAATGTTATAGCTCTACATTTCAATAGATATTGGCAATTGGTAATCCTTGTATCAAAGCTGCGTGCGGTAAAAGTATTTCCCCTAAAAATAAGCTTAATGCAAACATAAACATTATTTTAGTAACCCGATGAGCTCGCTGCTCCCACAAGCGATTAGTTGCACCCCATGTTTTAATTGTAAACTGCGAATGTATTTGGTTCTGTCTTTTTTTATATACAACTTATATGGAAAACGAGCATGCAGTCCACCAGATGTTATGTGGCTACTGCAGCCCATGGATATCCATATAGAATTCAAAACAAAGTATCATATTGTCTTGATCTCTATGTGGATACGTTGCCATACTATAGGACTTAGCTGTTATGCTTATGTGCCAGTAATTACAGGAACATACCATTACCATCTAACCGGAACACAGCAGCACAAGTACGGCAGATAAAGGTAAGGCGGTGGTGCCCACTTCCTCGAGCCCGTTCACAAAAGCTCTACCACCAGTAAGACCTGCCTACTAAAAAGGTATTACATTTTCTAGAAATTATGTTAGCAAATCTTGTAAACAAATCGATTTGTTCAATGATCCTCTTTCTTACATTACATATGTGCTTGAAATCTGATACACGAAAATCAAATTAAATAGAAAACTACTTTGTGTCACCGGTCCACCCTCACTGTCTCAAGCAAAGAAGCAAACCCGCTCCGGGTTGCTTGTCAAGTTGACACAGAGCTAAAGGACTCAAGCTAGATTTGTGTTACGGCATCGTTGAAGTTTGTTATATTATAACATGTCAGGGTGAAATAATAAAGGGAGTGTAATATACAAATAAAAAAGGAAAAAATTATACACTGGTTAGTTTTTTTTTTTCAAACTTTCGCGAATACTATACGAATAAATAATGACTGTTATTAAAAGGGTATCCATCGCGTATTACCTTTTTATTTATAATCCCAACGTTTCGTCTGTGTTACAACGGACGTGATCATGGTAAGAAGTTAAAAAGGTACAAATACGCGTTTAATAGTTAATATTCATGTTCAAGTTCTTGGTAGGTACACGTTTTAGTGTAATTTTCTTTTTTTTTACTCCCTTGAGGTGGATCAAGCCTATGGCTCACCTGATGTTCAGTGGTAACTATCGCCTATAACAAAGTATTGCCTCGTAGGTCACGCATCTTAGAAACGTGCCCTACGATGCACTGCCCTGCATCCATGAGACATATCGTCGCTGCTCAGACTAAGTAACGGAACCGACATTTTGGCGTTTGTAATGTTACTTTTATCTAATTTTGAAGACGAACCGATCTGTCTAATCGGCGTATCTGTATCTTCTACCTACGTCTAGATGTATGTTTGACATATCTTAAAATTATAAATCATTCTAAGTGTTTTAGGTACACTTAGGACTTTTAGTAATATTTTCTAAAATGTCGGTTACGTCACTTAGAACAGCGACGATATAGGTGTAAAGCCTCATGTGCCTAGTTTCACCGGCAACCGTACCCTTTCAAACCGAAACATAGCAAAGCTGCTTGGCGGCAGAAATAGGTATAGAAAGGAAGAAAGAAAAATATATTTATTCATACCACCACAAGAAAAAAAAGACACAAAAAAGTACTATTACTTATTTACTAAAATTATAACTAACAGCGTGTGGTAGCGAAAGGGTCGCTGGTCTTCTGCTGAAGCCAATGTTGACCTCACGGACACCTTGATATATAAGCTCTAGATATGGTGGTAGTACTTCCCCGGACGAGCCCTTTCACAAGAAACTTTACTACTCTCGTTATCTAATACAAGAACAATATAACTGTAAATATTTCTTGCTAAAAATACCAGAAGCTATAGAAGGAGGCGTACGGATAAATCCGCTGAGTGACGGACAGCTGACAGCGCTGCGGCCTGAGGGGTGGGCCACACCATTGCTGTAATGTGTTACAAAATGTGAGAATGTTTTGTGACCTACATTAAAGGCTTTTGTGTCAGGCGTGTAGGCTGAACCCTTTCACCGCCGATAGGGTTATAATCTCGGAGTCTTCAATTCCAGAGTGAACAGGTTCTATGCAAGCGTGATCCATCTTCGACGATCAAGTGAGGTAGTGGTAAAGGGCTTGACTAACACCAATAAAAATTACAATAAAAACACCACAAAAGAAATTATTTTGATCATGACGGTGTCACCATACGTCGTCGCTGTTCTGACTGACTGTGACGTAACTGACATTTTAGAAAATATTACTAAAAATGTGAGTCTGTCTCTCGGTGTGTTTGTTACGTTTTCACGGTTAAACTGCGGGACCGATTTCGATGAAATTTGGCATATACATAGATTATGACCTAGATTCAGACGTTGTTTGCTTTTTATTCAGATACCACGCGATGGAAGCCGCGAGCGGAAGCTTGTGTATTATAAATCAACTTCCATTAATCATGTAGATGGCTCAGTTTGATCTTCTATTTTACTCGCATTTATGAACAAAAACTTATTTCCCCATAAGTAATTCAAAGTCAGGATAATGTGAGTGGGAAGTAACGGTTGCCAACCAATCCGCTTAGCAGTTGATTGACAGGTCAGCTCCGTCGGAGGGCGATTTGCTACCAAATGTAAATACACCCAGGGTTTCATTAATCCGTTGGTATGCTTTTGCAATGGGTTTGCGGCTGGATGGTGATTTTACCTCGCTAATCTAGAGTTGATTTAAAACTGAAGGCCTAATCTCGTAAATAGATCTTCTCGTTCACAATCAAGAGTAGTAGAGTAAGAAAGGAGCTTGGCTTGGAGAAGTAATACCACCATACCTTTTTATGCGCCAAGCAGAATTGCTGCATTTCGGAATAAACGGTTACCGGTGAAGCTACAGGCACGTGAGGCTTGTACACCTGTATGTCTCAAGTTGATAGACGCAGGGCAGTTTTCTAGCATGCGTGTCCTACGAGGCAGTTCTCTGTTATAGGCGATTACCACATAACATCAGGTGGGACATAAGCTTGTTCCATTTCCAAACAGCATTGCTGTGTTTCGATTTGAAGGGTATGGTTGCCGGTGAAATT
Source organism: Philereme vetulata (assembly GCA_918857605.2). NCBI lineage: Eukaryota > Metazoa > Arthropoda > Insecta > Lepidoptera > Geometridae > Philereme > Philereme vetulata. Next base: position 2,360,156 of record OU975459.1, on the reverse strand, counting down.
ACAGGCACATGAGGCTCTACATGGCTTATGGTTGTTGTGTAAATTATATATAACTTAAGATTTTTTATTATAATTCTTATATTTAAAATCATGGTCCTATTTAGTGCGATAAGTGATTCACGTCGTTAATATATAAATATTTGAATTATAAAATGTAAATCCTTTATTGGCTGTAAGTTTTATCATAAGGTACAACACACCTGTATACAAAAGCCACACCTAAGAGCTGTGGATTTTGTTCGAAATAAAATAAATAAAATACATCTGTTTGCCTCAAGCTGATGGACGCAGAGGACAGTGCATCGTAGGGCACGTTTCTAAGGTACGTGACCTACAAGGCAATACTGTTATAGGCGATGGTTACCACTTAAAATCAGGTGGGCCATATCCTTGTTCTATATCCGGGTCGCAAAAAATGGGTTTAATCTCGACGCCTCTCAATGTAACGTTAAACTAAGTAAGTAACTCCCCACTGCCTGATTTTACCACCCCACAGAAACAGTTATCACCCGGGCACGATCTGCCGTGGCCAGTCTGGAAGTCCTAAAACAGGCTTCGCACCCAGGTTGGCCGCTGCAGATTTAATATGTGCAAATGGGGATTCAGGGACTCTAACTTAACGCAGTGCGACTGCGGTGATCCCGCGCAGTCAATGAAGCACTTCCTAATGTGCCCTTTGTGCTCGAACACCTGCACGATGGAGAACCTAATAACCGCCTCACCTAATGCTATTACGATGAAAACGTAGAACTCTTGACACGCTAAGAAGAAGAAGATTGTAACGTTGGACGTGTAGGGAACCGTAGTGTGTGAGGTATTTTATCTTCTTAAATATGAGGAGAGCAGGTAAATGATTAACTCCAAGTGCCAATGACTAACAGAATTTCCACATGCCAAGAAACTGTTACATGAAAGAACCTAGCGAACGGGGAATAACGACTAGCGTCGCGACCACACAAAACTAACGCGTCAGCTTCATTCATTGTGTTGTGGAAAGTCGCCATAGACGTTCCAGTAAGGTGATCTTAAATGTAATTTTTTCTGTGTTGACTACAATCACGAGCATTTAAGTACACGTAGCTACTGGCAACGAAAAAAGGTGTATAGGTGATAGGCGTCAATCTTATAAAATCCCTGTTTTTACATCGGAGGTTAAAAAAGACGCAATTATTGACAAATATAAAATCATGAGTACAGTTCTAAACGATGATGCCTGTATAAGTATAAAAACTGTGTTACAGAACTTACAGTCACCAACGCCCTCCTTTACAGCAATGGCTTCCAATCATGTAAATGGTACATACACAAAAACTAAACTAAAAATTAAAGTTATATCTCAACAGACCAGAAGGATCTGCGTGAGTGGGTGTGTGTTTGTGTGCGAGAGCGTGTGTGTATGTATGTGACTGAAGCACTATTGGGGAATCTTTAGGATGTCCTCAGTATCTTCGTAATTTAAAGATTTAAGCTACTCTAGACATTTATGAGTTAAAAATAAGAGCGAAGTTTCCATACCTTTGCATAATATTCCAGAAAATCTGACTTACATTTCCAACCACAGCTTTGGAAACCATCCATCTGTGTAATCCTGATCACATACATCTGTTATCTGCGTGTGGACAATGGCAGGCGTCGGCGCGTGGTAATGGATGACAATCCGCTTAAGGACATGCCTGAAGGTGTTCGAGCGAGTGCTGAGGAGTAAGGCACGGGCTGATGTGATTTGGTATCTTCAATAGACTTACTTGATAAAAATTCATCGGTTTTCAAGGCACGTGACTATGAGTCGATTGGATTTATGATGATTCCCATAACCATATAGGTATCATGTGGTAGAAATTGCATTAATTTTCCTTATTATTAAATTATTTAATTTAGTAGATTTTTTAATTTTAATAAAAATTAGACTTATTTTTATTATTTTATTAGATGGTGCTAGTAGAAATCTTCTTTCTATTAACATTATTATTGATTGTACAGATGATAAATTTGTATAAATTAAATATGACACATAGGTATGCATAAATAGATCTGTTTAAATACATAATGTAAAAAATATACATTTACTTACAAAAATATATAAAATACATAAGATATAAGATAAGATATTCTATAAAAGACATAAGAAACAGTTGAATCATCTAAAAACCATAGACTTTTTCGCGTTTACAAAATTATTTTTGAATCTGGCTCTTATCTGGGTCAACGCAAAAGCATTGCTATTTGATTTATTTGATGCTTGTATGATCTACAGATATTTTCCAGGTCTGGGTGTTTTTTCTATACATTATAAGTAAATATTAACAAAAAAGAAGTATATAAGTATTGTATCAGTTATCTGGTTCCCACAATACAAGCTTGACTTGACTTAGTTTGGGGCTAGATAGCGCTGTGTACTGCATTTTTATTTTATAAGAGAGAACTATAAGTATCAGTGGATGAAGACTGGATGATTTACAGCAGGGATTCCCAGACTATTTTGGGCAAGGGACCCCTTTTTCAAAATGAACTGGCCTCTCAGACCCCTATAGCCAAGTTATTGATCGAGCGAAGCGATAGATTTCTAAATCAATTTGGGCAAATCGGCGTTGTATTTATGTATGTATGTATGTTTGTCCGAGGATAACTTTCGAAGCGTTGATGTCATCATGAAATTTAATATATAGGTAGGTAGTGATGGCTCAATTTTGGTGTGGCTAAATGAGCTAAAAATGTTGAGATATTGAGGTTCAAGAGGGGTAAAAAAAACGAAAATGAGACTAACTAGTCAAATGGGACGTCAAATGAAAGGTATTCATTAGTACATTTAGACTCGGTTTTTATTTTTCGTAATTTTTTTATAGTTTTTGAGTTATTATCCATAATAAAAACTAAACTTTGACAAAAATGCACAGGGTACACCAGTGTTGTACATAGTACTGTTATTTAGTATGCGTGTAGCTTAAGTGACACAAATATAGGCAAAAGTCTGAAATCCAGAATAACTGCAATTTGTACCCCAAAAAAGTAACCAAAAGTATGAACTCCTGTAATATGAATGAAACTGGTCAAGTTAGTTGGTTATTTATTGCGTGACACTATTTTGATAGTCAAAGATTACAAATAATATTTTTTTGTTTTAATCGGAGACTCGCGAGATCTCAGTTTGGGGCGAACCACTAGTTACTTTAAAAATCCTAGTTTTTTCCTATTGATATAATATACTTACCAATTTAAAAACTTTGCGGTTGGTTAATTGATTAAACTTAACATCTTATTCTCGTGAAATTTAAAAAAAATAATAAGTAATATAATTCAGGAAATATCATGTACTTATAACTAATAATTATTAGGAAAAAAATCATTAAAACCGCAAAGTAAAGATAAAAAAAATAATATGAACCCACTGGAAGGAAACCGATTTCGACCCCAAGGGGTCCCTGATTTACAGGAATAAATATGCTAAGTATTACTCGTGCGCGATAACTTGGGACCTGCTAGGAATGCGACTCCCCGACCGCTTCCCCTGCACTTCCCCGATGGCGCCCGTATTGTACCGTTCCCATCACTATTTTTTACTAGGGTTTTTAGTATCGTACTGGCCTACGTCACGTAACGATGCGCTCTGGAATTCTTTTAGTTTTCGTTTGTGTTATTGTTTTGTTGTCTGGAAAAAAGAAGTCAACCATGTGGACAGGCTTCGACAAAAGTATTGGGACGATGACCTCTTACAAGAGACGAATGAATCGCAATTAATTGTAAATTTATCGGATACCTCTTCGTCAAGTGATTATAGTGAGACTGAGGACAAAGAACAACATTTAGAAGGCATAAATCCACTAAGTAGTGACGAAGATGAGATAATGTAAATAATAGATAAAATAAATGTATAAACTTAAACATTGTATTTATATTTTATTCAAATAGTGTAAAAAAGATTAGATAAAAAGCAGCGTCCTCCCTGAGTAACATAATAAATTAGGTAAAAAAAAAAACAAAGACGAAGCCGCGGGCGGCTGCTTGTTATGTTCGCTTTTTTGCGGGCGGTACAAACACGCCAATATGACGTCACCGCGCTCAGGTCCCAAATTATCGCGCACGGGTAATACTTGTACCACACAACCTGTGGCACGCTACATCGCTTACTGCTTTAAGAAGCGACAACACGACATGGTCCAGCTGTACCTGCCTTCTTTAACACCTTTTAACGGCTAATCCCAGCTCGCCTCACTCATCTTTGCATGTGCATTGTGTTGATAAACTCCAGGAAAGGTATTTATACGGATGATGTGATGTGACAATACTGGGAAGCGTGCCATTATAAATAACTGGACCATACTGGACATTTAACATGGCGCTATCTAGCCTGGAACTAAGCAAAGCTATGGAAACCAGATAACTGATAGAATGATTATATAATTACATAGGTACATTTTTGTAAATACATACATACATAAATTATGTATTTACAAAAAACAAAAACTTTACACTCCGTTATAACTTCACTAATTTCTTTCCATCCAAAGGTTGCCTTTGCATTGTATTGACTTTTTAGTTTATTTTGGTGTTATATTGTTTCTGTGGGATAATTAGCACGCGTAGTTTTGAATAAAAACATTACCCTTCTTCTGTGCAGTTGGGTAAAAAGTAGCCTATGTCACCCGGGGATAGTGTAGCTTCCCAACAGTGAAAGAATTTTTAAATCTGTCCAGTAGTTTCGGAGCCTATTCAATACAAATAAACAAACAAATCTTTTCTCTTTATAATATTAGTATAGATTATAATTATATTATATATAATAGGGAAACACCTAGACCCGGAACAAATATCTGTAGTTCATGCATTTGTTCCGCGTCTATGATTTCCTAATGGGCATGTTTTCAAAATTACCTAATAACGAATGTTTCGGGCTTAACGCTATGTAAACTAACATACAAGTAGCCGTGAGAATTTATACCATGATCTGTGTTTCAAAAATTACAAATGAATGAATCTTAGGTACTTAAAGAAGTTTCACAAAATACTAAATATTAAAAGATATTTATTTGCTACCTAGGTAATGGCACTTCATACGCGAGCATCACAAACTACTACATTACATCCCTATTACTAAGGGCGCTTTTTAGGGTTCCGTACCCAAAGGGTCAAACGGGACGTGTTTCAATGGATACCATCAGTTCAATAACTTTAAAACCTACTTCTCGGTTCTAAGAAGAAGATAACGTAGACAACGTGAATTTGAAAATTGTTTGTAGGGTTCCGTACCCAAAGGGTCAAACGGGACCCTATTACTAAGACTCCGCTGTCTGTCTGTCTGTCCGTCCCAGGCTGTATCTCAGGAACCGTGACAGATAGACAGTTGAAATGTTCACAGATGATGTATTTCTGTTACCGCTATAACAACAAATACTAAAAACAGAGTAAAATAAATATTTAAGGGGGCTCCCATGCAACGTGATTTTTTGCTCGTTTTTGCTCGATAACGGCAACAGGTAGACGCTTGAAATATCCGCGTAAATAATTAAATTAGTATTTAATTAATATTTACGGGGAGGGCTCTCCCATACAACAAACGTGATTTTTTTGTGTTTTTATAGATAATGGTACGGAACCCTTGGTGCGCGAGTCCAACTCGCACTTGGCCGGTCTTTTTAATATGGTTATGGATGTACTAAATGAATTGTCTATGAGAGTCTCACCAGGTAAATTTATTGTTTATTATCATTGACTTACAAAAAGATTTGTTTTTATACGTTCGTGGTTCTAAGATGAAAACCGATGCATCATAGTTTTGTATGCGCGATGTTTAATGAATGAACGAATGAAAACACTTTATTGTACACTTCAAAAAAAAACAGACATAAAAATAAAAAAAATCACAAAGAAAAAAGTACAATGGGCGGTGTTATCGCTTAGAAGCGATTTCTTCCAGACAACCTTTGGATGGAGAAGTTTTTTGTAACAATTTTATAATCATATTAAGTATAATATATATTGTCATTAATGTATGCTTATTATCCGATTATGCAGGATCTGAACTTAATGTTTATTTTATCATCTGCTGCTATGTAATACCCATTGCATTGAATAAATGAATTGAATTGGCTTGGTAAAAGCTTGGGGCGACTTGCGCAACGAAGCCTAAACGTATTTAGATACTTGTCAAATCATACAAATACGTCAAATCTAAACATGTTTAGTCGCTATATACGTTTAGGGATCGTTGTACAAGCCGAACTTAGGCATATCTTTAGGGTTCCATAGCTGAATAAAAAAAACATGATTTAAAAAACAAAACAGAAGTTCGTTTGACCGCCTTCCCCTTGACGCTAAATGAAAATGACGATGCAATAGAGGGTGGAGCACACTTTATATTCACTTCCCTCTTGATTTGAAAGTGCTAAAATTGACACAGCAGTGAATACCACCCCTTATGTGCTGCAAAATCGAATTTAACGTGTTATCGTATGCACATTCAATTGAGATTTATTTTATGGAGATGAATCGGCTGAGAAATGAGGGGATCGATTCCTAGGGAATGAATGAAGTTGTATCTAGTGCAAGCGTTTGGAACCCGTATGAAGTCACATACTCGCTTATGTTAGACAAGGTTCAAAAAATATTTTGCGTCTTTTATATAAAAAGCTTTACGGATACTATGCATTTATGTATAACCAAAGTTTTTGCAGGGTACCTTAGGTTATATACAACTAACTAGAAACAAGGCAGCTCTATGTCCAAATCATAACTCTGTGCAGTTTGTTGACAGGTATTACTGATTGTCCCACTCTTCTCGCTGAAGCCAGCCGGCTTTGCGTGCCCAAACAATGTGGCCAGATTTCGATTCAGGCCGAGTGCGCTTGTTGGAACCACTGCGAGCACGTACGTTGGACCGCCAAAAGTCCCAACAGTCACCCATCTCGCGTGCGCAGCGCAGCCATAATGAGCTTATTACCTCAGTTTGATGTGTTTGCGGACGACTGGAAAACGATCAAGCGAGTGTGTCTCAGTTATTGTGAGAGTATATAATTATGTATATCTATGTTAAGTTAGTTATTTCAAGTCCCTATTTATATATCTGCTGTGTTTTGTTGTGTACCTTTTAAATTTATTGAATTATCTTTAATATATATCTAAAATATGTAAGTATGTTCGAAAATGAATATATAATTTTAATTTGTACTTCTTTCTTGTACCTAGTAGTTTTATATATAGCGTATTAGATTATTCTGTAAAGATATATTTAAATGAAAATAAACGTATTTGAATGAATGAACGTAAATTCTATAGTACACTATAGCTAGATACAACAATTAAATGTTTCTTGTTCACTAACACTTCAGTTTGCTAATCCTCTGGGATATGTGAAGGACCTTAGTTAGATTTCTGATTCCATTACCAAGCATACCCCTCTCTATAGCATTGCACGCTGAGCGACCGTGAGCCTTCTTGAGGCCCATAGGTAGTGTTGCCCAAATGCAAGAACAAGACGAGACTTAGCCAGTCTTGGTCTTGGTCTTGCGCCAATACACCTGGTCTTGGTCTTGGTCTTGCGCTCCCAGTCTTGGTCTTGGTCTTGGTCTTGCAGCAAGAGTCTTGCAAGTCTTGCAATTACCTATTAGTCTATTACTATTTATTAAAGTTTACTTTAAATCTTAGAAAAACGTATTAGAATTGGAACATTGTGAGCTTAAATTAACATAGCCATAGTAAAGATCAAGCAGATTAATAAATAACTGAAGATTTGATAAGAAATTCGAAAAATCAACTGACCTATATGTCGTTTTCCATGGAAGTAACTGTTTCTTAATAAACATTTATGATTTATAAGCTTACATTTGCTAAAACATGTAAAAAAACAAATTAATTACAATAACTTGACTGTATTTTAAAGAACAATACTTATCTGTCTAGAAAGAGATTGAACCCTCAACTTATAAGAAATTTAATAAAAGAGTTTTACGATTTATCATTTATTTGAATAAAAAATAAAATACAACACAAATCAACAGCTTTATCATTAGGTTATGATACTTTATATAATTTTTTTTGACCAAGAATTAATACAAAGTAACCATCTGGCTGACTCATCACTTAACCTATTTCTATGTTTTCTAATTACTAATGATGCTTTAGAAAATAACCTCTCAGCAGGTACTGAAGTTGCAGGTATTGAGAGAAAATCACGGGCCATTTTCGATAAAATCGGATACTCTGTCTCATGCGTCCTCCACCAATCTAAAATGTCTTCCGAGCTGGCAGTTCTTGGTTTTCTTAGGTACTCCTCCAACTCGTCTATCACCAAGCCTTGAAGACAAGATCCAGATGACGTCGAGGGACATTCATAGAGTTTATCAAAGTCTATTACGTCTTCATCTTCATCACATACTTTATTTTCTTTTTCTGGTAATTCCAGAGATTTGTTCAGTGAGTGTAGACTTTTATATTCTTCATAAAGTTCATTGAACTTGCGCAGACTTTCTGTTTTAAGTTGCTTCCCCCACATTGTCAGGTCAAAAGTCTGAGCCTTATGCCTTGGGTCTAAAATTAAAGAAGTACAATAAATCCAGTTGCTCTTCTTGTAATGTTTAAGCATTTTGTCTCGAGCTGCTTGGAAAGCTAGAATGAGCCTTTCATCCACTTCAGATCGATTAGGTTTCTCATCTAACTGTTTTACCATGGATTCAATTTTATCTAGCAAGAGATTGAATGATACAATGACTAGCGGTAATGTAACATATTTGTCTCCACCAAGTTTTGTACTTAAAAGTTTAAAGTTTATTAGAAATTTATGTAATTTTTCGAGTACCTGCCATTCATTAGCTGTGATTTGAAAATCATTTAATTCGGTGACAGAACTGCACAATATGTCAATGCCCGCTCTCACTTTTAAACCAAATCCAATCATATCATGTGTGGAATTCCATCTCGTTGGACAGTCAAGAATGGCATTTAGATTTGATGGCACGCCAGCTGCTTCACAAGCAGACTGAAACTTCTTCTTCACTATCTCACTTCTTTTTATTTTACTGGAAATACTGCGTAACTTTGTTACAGATGTACGCGAGTCAGCAATATTTGGTGCAGATTCTTCATCTTCCTCATCCTCAGTTTCGTCTGCATAGTCTTCGTACTGCTGATCTTGCGCGTTAGTGTCAGACTCACAGTGTAATGCTAAGGTCTTTAATAAATCTTGTACACCAAGGTTTAAAATGTGAGCAAAGCACCGGAAATGTTGATTGTCTGAATCAAAGTGTGGCGGCAGCTGTTTGCCCAGTTCATACATAAATTTGGTATTTGCAGTTGCGTTGTCGACCGTGATACCTTGTATTTTATCAATTATGCCATATACCAATAAACATTCATGGAAAATCGTTGCAATATCTTCCCCAGTATGTCGACCGCGTGATGGTATAAAATCAAGAACTACAGATTGATACTTCCATTCGTTGTCTATATAATGAATAGTAACCCCGTAGTAACTCCTACCAGCAATTGACGTCCACCCATCAATGGTAAAAGACATTTTAGATGATAATTGTTGAAGTCGTTCCTTGAGATTCAATTGGAGCTCTTCAAATCGCTCTTTGACTTTCCTTCTAAGTGTAGACCTTTTAGGAAACACCATATTAGGGCAAATACGTCGAAAATATACTTGTGTAGCTTCGTCATCGAAAAATGAGAAGGGAAGATATTTTTTCACCACCCAATCAACTGTAGCTGTCGTGATGTTGTCACTGCTGTTTTCCGACTGAAACAAAACAATAAATCTTGTGTTATTATTTAAAACATACTAGGTTTGAGCGTATAAGAGGAGGAGGTTTGTTGTTGTTAAATCGAGAAAATCGTTAAATTGATATTTGTTATATTAAGGTTGCACTGTACTGTAATTTACCAAAATAAAGTACTTAGTTGTTACTGGCCGATTAAATGAAAATATGGGTGTTTATAAAAAATATTTAAGACGATAATTACATACTTAATATGTCGCACCCCTAGATGAAAACTGTGAAAACACCACTAACTCAAAAATACTTACGTAAGTTAATGGCGTTTTTGAAAGTATCGCATGAATAGCTACGCGGAGTTAAAATTCTTTTAACTGTTAAAAAAATATTCTTACCTGTCCACTTCTTCCAGCGGTTACTAAAAAGCTTGTGATATCTCCACTTAATTTTGGTTTAACAGGAAGAAATATTTCTGATTCCTTTTTGTGGAAAGATATTAGATGTTTCCTTAAGCCTGAAGTGTTTCTGTTTTTCATTTTTATTTCAATCTTTTTATGTTGGCACAATTTACAGAAGGCAGTTTGGGATGCATGAATTATTTCGAAAAACTCCTCAAATTTGCTTTTGGGTCTTTTAGATCTGTGACTCAAACTCTCGTTACTCGGACTAGAATAATTTGAATCTTCGTCACTCATATTAAATTGTACACGTGATACGTTTTTAGAAAACAGCGAGAATTAGTAAAAACAATTATTAAGTTAGACTCGAAGCACAGCTCAATTGGAAATGACTGGAATTAAAATAATTCCTTTATTTATAGTACGTTTCCTTGCTTTCTACCGCGCCGCCTCGCTACGTGCCGGCTCTATGAAAAGGATGCCGCCGCAAATCAAACAATGCCGCGTGCGGCGTACAAACACACACTAAATATAACCTACTTGTACAGACGCGACGCGTGAATAAAATAGAATTAGTGCCAATCACTATTCTTTACATATAAGTGAATGTTTTGGCGTACATCTATACTAATATTATAAAGCTGAAGAGTTCGTTTGTATGTTTGATGACAGAAGTTTTAAAATAAATAAATAAGTCCTGAACGTCACTATACCTCCAAAGTTACTATTCCTCGTGGACGAAGTCGCGGGCACAGCTAGTAAATACTTACTCTCATCATCTCTCTCAGAGATATTCGGGCTGGTAAGTAATACAAAACTCTTATCGCAGGCTTTTTATTTTATTAGTAGGTAAGTACCTACGCTTTTTATATTATTTTATTAGTTTCGTAGAATTTTTTTACACGTTTCAAGGATATTTAAAAGTGGCTACAATATTTATTAAACGGGTGATATTTGAACACTTTTTTGCTATTTTTTCTTGTAAAAACTTAAGAAATATAATGACTAAATGTACAACAATAGTACCTAAGTAATTAGTTTAAAACCATATAAGTAATCAATATTATAATATATACTTACTATAATGAATTAATATGACATCTACTACCTATCCTTACAATTTTATCCTAATCATAATACTACTTGCGTGATCAGTATAATGTATTCATTTTCATTCTAAGCACTCTGAAACTTATTTATTCTTTGGAACACCTGTAGGTACTCTACTAGGAAATTATTTTGCATGAGTATACCTACGCCCTATGGCGGCAATCAAATAGTGTCAAATGTTATGATTTCGGCGTGGCGGCAACGATTGTTTTAGATTTCAAAAGAAGCCGCCGGCGCGTGTATCATAACCATGTACTTCCGAAAAGCGGCAAATTTCTTTGAGAAGTAAGTACAAAACCTTTGACGCCGCATTATCAAAGTGCCGATGGTTAAAACATAACTATGCATGCACTCAGTTTGATTTTAATAGATATTTTTTTATTCGCTATGTTTATGGTATTAGTCGTAATGCGCATAGGTCCAGTTTTTCATATTCTTTGATACAGTTTTTTGCGTCTCATAGAATTCCTAAGCGTACCTACCTATACACCGAACTGTTACACCTAACTACTCAGTGAAATAGCGCTAAGTCCTAGCTGCAAGACGCAAGAGTCTTGCAGGCTATGTCTTGTTCTTGCTCAAGTCTTGCACGGTCAGTCTTGGTCTTGGTCTTGCTAAAAATACGCGGTCTTGTTCTTGGTCTTGGTCTTGCAAAAACGCAAGAACAAGACCAAGACTGCAAGACCAAGACTGAATTTGGGCAACACTACCATAGTGAGATACCACGTTTCTATGACATAATCACTGGTCAGACTGTTTTGTTAGAAATACTATGTAGGTAATCGTTAACAATAACATCTAATCTAACTTATCGCCTGATACTATAAGCGAGCACTATTGATTTTTTTTTTTATAAATTTTACATTATTTTGTAGAATAGATTTAGTTAAAAGCATTTAAAAATCATTTTGATATATATAAAAATATCTAGTATTGTTTTCAAGTGTTTTGTATAAAATAAAATATTTCGAGGTAGATTTAGAAACGTTACTTGGGCAGTCTGGTTTTATCTGTCAAGTGAAACAGTCGTTTGAAATAAGAGGAATAAATAGTGTTAGGTACAATAAAAGAGATCTGTTTAACATTGTATCACCTGATTCCTTATATATTTGTCTTCGGACACTGAGGTTTTGAACGAGAAGTGTTGGGTTCGATGAACACAACAAACGTGTGAATGAATGAACGAATGAAGAATTCTTTATTGCACAAAATAAAAATAACCTGTACATAGGCGAACTTAATGCTAGATAGCATTCTTTTCCAGTTAACCTTTGTGTAATGCGGACAAGCAGTTATTATAGTTAATGCATATTTGGTAGAGGCAGAGTTTAAATTTAATGTATTTACACGTTCTATATTTTTATTTAACCACCGACGCAGTCCCAGACGGATGGCAAGACGCGATTTTTATTAATTAGAATGCTATTTAACTGGTATTTATTCATTTATTTATTTTATTTTTAGAATTTTAGGAAAACTTACAGCTAGGTTACAGAAAAGGTATTTGAGTAGAAAATAAACAACAATAAATGCTACTTATTCTAAGAAGGCCAATTAAAAGTTTCCGCAGATAAGGTAAGAGATGAATAGTAATATATAAACAGGTAAGTTAGACGACACATTAAATGAGAAAAAAAATTAAATAGAAGAGATATCAATACACACACACACACGTCATCGGTTACGTGCCTAATCTATAGATTAAAATAATTGTCACTAAGTAAGCGTTTGAGCTTACTTATTTTTGTGTTGAATAGATCAACCTCTTTATTTGCCTTAGCCAATGAATTAAAGGAGTGACAAGCTCTCGCCATAAAAGAATTTTGCCTGTAATTAGTTGGAACCCTTGGAACGGGTTAGGTTAGGATTTCTCAATGCAGCTTTAATATTTCGCAGTCCTAGTATTCCGGTATGGTCCTTAGCTACGAGTATGTCAGTTTTTAACCCCTAACGCAAAAAGAAGACTTTTAAAAATTTTATTACATTCATGTACTTACGGGATTTTGACATTTACGTACTCTAGCAAATGATAGAGCAACTTCTAAATACCACAACTTTCCCTCTCTAAACTCCAAACTACTATGAACTGTACAGTGGTTTTACAACTATGGCCCGGATTAAACCTGTTTCATCCGGAATTATCCTCTATGGGGGGTAATTGGGCGGAATAACTACGTTAGTAACCTGACGCCCGCTTGTTTAGTTAACGATCGGGCATCGATTTACAGTGTTTAAATAAATTAACGAATTAGCAACGGAACCCTAAAAATATCGAGTTCCCTTCCTTAGGATGAGCTTTTATCGTTTAATGAGATAATATGAGCAAGGGCTTGTTACTCTTTATACTCACGTTTTATGTAGAACAAACCTAATACCTATCTATGAAAAGATTATTCCAATGAACTATTTAAATAGGTATAGATACTGTGTAATAGGTGTAGATACATACTGTGTAGAACTTTTTCTTGTTAGTGTTTCTAGTAGGTAGTTAATCAAAGTTATCCGAAGCAATTATAGGAAGTCGAAGTCACAATCTTTTATTTATTAATATCACAAGGATCACTTGGAAACGTCAATTTTACTGCCTTTTCCTTCGCGACCAAGCCAGGAAAGAAAGGCAAGAAACAAGGCTGGTTGTTTATGATCCTTTTAGAATACATAACAATACAGAAAATAAATTACGTCTAAATTGTAACATTTTGAACGAGTTGGAGCAATTTCAATCCCAAGCTTCTCTATCATCTAAATAATCCTATATTTTATAGTAGGCTTTTTTATAAAGATTTTGTTTAATTGCGTTTTTAAATTTGTTAATTGTCAATTTTTGTACATCACTTGGGAGTTTGTTATAAAAGCGAACACGTTGCCCTTTAAACGATTTATTACTCGTGCGCGATAACTTGGGACCTGCTAGGAATGCGACTCCCCGACCGCTTCCCCTGCACTTCCCCGATGGCGCCCGTATTGTACCGTTCGCATCACTATTTTTTACTAGGGTTTTTAGTCTCGTACTGGACTACGTCACGTAACGACGCGCTCTATTTTTTGTTATCATTATGAAGGGTAAACCTTTGCATAGCGGAGAAAGAAACCTCGTGCTAAAAGTGTTAGAGTTTTTTGAAAACGAAAAACGGAACAAACAGTTTTGTTTACCTGTTGACCAGGCAGTAAAACGAACATGCATGGCAACGGGATTATCGAAAACCACGTTGATGAGAATAAAAAACGAAGCCAAGCGCTTACAAAATACTTCACCGACACCAGGTACTTCTGCAAGTTCTACGGTAGTAAGTGAAGTGAAATTGTCAACACCGGGCAATAAACGAAAGCCAAAATATAACCGTATCCACCTGGATAGTTTTGAAATATGTGCCTTGCGAAATAGTGTAAAAAAGATTAGATAAAAAGCAGCGTCCTCCCTGAGTAACATAATAAATTAGGTTAAAAAAAACAAAGACGAAGCCGCGGGCGGCTGCTTGTTATGTTCGCTTTTTTGCGGGCGGTACAAACACGCCAATATGACGTCACCGCGCTCCGGTCCCAACTTATCGCGCACGGGTAATACTAACTTTATGGGCAACAACAAGGGCAACAGCGAGTTTATCTTTATTTTTAGTATTAAAATTATGATTATCGTTATTTTTATTATAAAAATTAATATTTTTGTGAACATACATCAGATTTTCATACACGTATTGACAAGGGAATGTCATAATATTTAACATGGAAACATTTTAATTCACAAATATACTCTCTCTGTGATTTAGCTAACGGGCCACATGTGTTAGCATGATCTACAAATATTTGTTTCGTGTCTGGGTGTTTCTCTATATATTACTAGCTGACCAATACGCAACTTCGTACGCGTTATTTTTCAATAAAAACATTACCCTCTTTCTGCGATGTTGGGTAAAAAGTAGCCTACGTATGTTACTCAGGGATAAAATGTAGCATTCTAATGATAAAAGAAATTATTTGGGCTTCGTCGGTTAAGGAAGTATGCTTCAATTAAGTCTACTTTTTGCGTATTTGACAATGCCATGATAGGACAAATAAGATGATGCAATGACTGATATAAGAGTCCGACAGGTGCAAGAACTAAAAGTAAAAAAAAAAAAGTAAAAAGTAAAAAATATTTATTACCAAAGAAGAAACAATATTTAGTTAGTTTACATAATTGAGTGGTAGTAGACAAGCCAAGTAAAATAACGTTACTAAATACAATGGAAGTTCAATGAGACCCAAACTAAGCGAAAAGCTTGTATCTTGGGTGTCATGAGAGCACTTACAAAATGGATTATACAATAGCTAACAGGGATGTGTTGCTTGTGATTGCATCCTTATCTTCAGCTAAAAACTAATCTAGTACATGTAAATAATAGGTGTGAGATATTTTTACCGATAATCAAATAGATCAGACAGAGTGGAA
Source organism: Philereme vetulata (assembly GCA_918857605.2). Classification (NCBI taxonomy): domain Eukaryota; kingdom Metazoa; phylum Arthropoda; class Insecta; order Lepidoptera; family Geometridae; genus Philereme; species Philereme vetulata. Next base: position 2,344,512 of record OU975459.1, on the reverse strand, counting down.
ATTATGCTTGGAAGAGTGAGAGGGAGAGGAATATAAGTGTAATGTGAAAACATGTGTGTGTGCGTGTGTGTGTGTGTGTGTGTGTGTGTGTGTGTGCGTGTGTGTGTGTGTGTGTGTGCGTGCGTGTGTGTGTGTGCGCGTGCGGGTGTGTGAGTATTATTATATCGTTTTTATAGTGTAAGAGTTTTATATAAGATTTTCTGTGTCATCGTATGATAAGGTCAACAGCCAGTTTTTAGTAATCCTTTTGAATGTGAATAGGTTAGTACCTTTTAGATTGTTGATATTTCTACACAAGATGTTGTAGGTGTGTGGCAGAGAAAAAGCAGGGCTACGTCTTGCCATTAGTGATTCGGTCTGAGGTATAGGAAGCCTATAAACCCGCCGGTTTGCTATGATGACGTAATCTGGTCGTGACTTGACACTTCGATGAGTTTTAATTCCAGCAATATGGACAAAGAGCTGTCGTACGCGAAGAACCTTAAATTCGTGATACAGCGTGTCAGTAGGAAAGCGAAAGGGTTTGTTCAGAGAAACCTTAATAAGAGCACGTTGCGCTCTCTCCAGCTTCATAAAGTGGGTCTTTCCTGCACTTCCCCAGACTGACACGCAGTACTGAAGTATCGATTGGCTTAATGAAATGTACACCATTTTTAAAATGTCGACGGAGCTACAATCGCGTAACCTTTTCATGATATATATTAATTTCCTGACGCGGCCAGATAGTGTTAAAACATGGACTTTGTAAGACAGGTGATCGTCGAGAGTTATACCTAGATATTTTAAAGTGCGAGTACGCTCTATGGAGTTGCAATCACATAAGCTCTGAGAATAAGTGGCATTGTTTATGGTGCATGAATGTAGTTTAAGAGTCAGTGAAGCCGACGGTCTTCCAACTGCGGTCTTTGAAAAAGCAAGATGTTTCGTTTTGTTTACGTTTAATGTAAGTAGGTTCCAGTTAAGTGCTTTACCTACAGCAGTCAAACCTTCCTCCGCCAGAGCGTAGGTTCTGTCCCACTTATCATCGTGGAATAAGATCACAGTGTCGTCTGCCTAAGCTATGAACTCAGCATTATTCAGTGGTAGTTGCAAAATATCATTAATGTATAAAGTGAAAAGTGTTGGCCCTAAGACACTGCCTTGAGGTACGCCGAAATTTATGGGGAGTTGTGCGCTTTTATCATTACCAACTTTAACATACTGGCTACGGTTTGTTAGGTAGCTCCTAAACCAATCGTGAGCAACGCCTCTAATACCAGCTGATTCAAGTTTCTTTAAGAGCAAACCGACGGAAACCGTGTCAAATGCCTTTGCCAAGTCAAGGAACACACCCAGGCAACACTTTCTGCTTTCAACGAGGGAGGATACTTGATCGGCAAGAAGAGTGACCGCGTCTTCAGTCGATTTGCCCTTTCTGAAACCAAATTGCTTGTCGGATATTACGTTATGCATTTCAAAAAATTGCACAAGGCGGGTGTTTACGACTTTTTCCAATATTTTAGACAGAATGCTTAGTAAGGCAATAGATCTGTAGTTGTCTGGTAGGCATTTAGCTCCACATTTGAAAATAGGCGAGACGGCTGCCATTTTCCAGTAGTCCGGAAAAAGTCCAGTGTTCAAGCTAAGATTGAAAAGGTAAACTAGAGGGGCAGCAATGGACGAGAAAGATTTCCTTAGAAGAGGTACTGTAAAGTTGTCCAGACCTGGGGAGCTTTCTGGTTTTAAGTTAAAAAGTATGTTGAATATTTCACTGGTGTCTGTAGGGCAGAGAAATAGAGATTCTGTAATGGATCTACGAGATTTGTAAGATTGTATCAAGGATTCTTCGGTTGCTTGTAACTTCCCTAAAATATTATCGGACAGTTTTGTACCGACGGAGACGAAGTGCTGATTACAATGATTTAGCGATGAAGTCTTATCAGGACATGATTTTAAGAGTTCCTCGGCATCATTATTGTGATTTGAAGTCTGACAAATACTCTTTATAGACTTCCATAGTTTCTTGTGATCGTTTCTACTATCGTTAATGAGCTGGCTATTGTACTGAGCTTTAATTTTGCGTAGAAGTTTGTTGCAAAAATTTCTGTACCTCTTGTATATTTCTCGTTTTACAGAGTCTATAGGATGATTTTGGCAGTCCTGGTGTAGTTTGTCACGATGCTTCATACAACGCATTAGACCAGGCGTTATCCAGGGCTTGATTGTAACCATTTTACGACCGATACGAATGACTTTGGTGTGAGATTGTATACTTTTATTTACCAACGCATAAAAAACTATGTTCGAAATTCAAAATTGTTCTGAAATACGAAATGTTTTTGAATTGCTCATGAGAGCATGGAGTTCCTAAACTTCTTAATCGCTACAGTATTAATATTTCTTTAATGTGCAATTAGAATCTAATAAAATGTTTGTAGAAGGAATTTTGTTTGTCCTGTTGTATGAGAATACTTTTTATCGGCATCAAAAAAAAAATTTACCAACTTGATTCATTTTAAGGCGCTACTCACACTTGACCAAAAAAATTTGATTTCCAAAATGTTTTTCTTCGAAGACGAGCTGATGTTTTAAAAGAAACTGCACCTGTATTTCCTCTGGTTATGGGTGCTGCAGTACTGTTACAGTTAAAAAAACACTCTGTATATATAAGTATTCGTTATTCTTTATTGTACACAAGAAAATACATTAAAAAGTACATAAATAGAGGACATATACAAAGGCAGGCTTAACCCTAAGAAGAGTTTTCTTCCAGCAAACCTTTGAGGCTAGAGAGAGAGATGATTTTATAGGTAAGTGCGTGTACAAGAATCATAAATATGTACATATGTCTTAAAAAAATAAAACGAAATATACCAAAAGTAACTAATAATATTATGAGTATAATAAATAAATATACAAAAATAAATATATACCTACAATGAAATAAAATTACAGTCAAAGATCTTTAACTTTCCGTTTGAAAGGGTATTTAATCTATCAGTCATCTGGTTCCCAATACCTTTGCTTAGTTTGGGGCTAGATAACGATGTGTGAAATGTCCAGCATTATTTATTTATTTACAAAAAATATAAAGGTACCTAAGTATTTTAAGTATAAGATAAGTCCGCCCATTGTACGAAAATAAATTAAGCCCATAGTCAAATTGGATTCGCATCCGCGTATCAAAAGGGTTGCGGGTTCAAATTCCGTTTTGTAATATTTGGGATGATTTTAAAAACCTAACTGTAATAACTAACAACCCCCGTTGCGCTTCTAAGTCTGATTAAAATTAGCATTAACGGGTTACTTTAAAAACATGGCTAACGACCATATTACCACGGAGCCTACATCGTGCGAACAACAAAGTCAATGAAAGTCAAATAACAAAGAGTAACCCAATTTAACACCCCGTATATACTGAATCACATTACTAAAATATCATATTTAACAGTAACTTCTCGCACCCCTAAGTAATGGCGGCCATACTAGCTACATAATTACGGGTGACAATAGAACAGTGCGAGTCGGGGGTAGGCAGTTCGATTTCCGGCAAAATGGCCGATTATACTTTATTTTTACGAGCGATAATGGACAGATGTCGGGTGTTTCAATTGAATTTTGTATGTGATACATACAGATATACATACGTAGTGTAAATATATTTGCTCAATTAATAAATAAATAATAAATAAATATTTCTGGACATTTCACACAGCGCTATATAGCCCCAAACTAAGCAGAGCTTGTACTATGGGAACCAGATAACTGATAGAATACTTATATACTTTTTTTGTAAATACATACTTATAATATAAAGGGAAACAACCAGAACCGGAACAAATATTTGTAGATCATGCAAACACTTGTTCCGCGGCGGGAATCGAACCCGCTACCTCCTGCGTCTCAGCCGCTTCGCCCACTGCGCCACGGAGGTCATTAATAGTAATACATAATATGTTTTAGAACTATGACTTTTTAAGGACCCAACAGACGAAAACAGCTAATCCAATTTGACGCCAAAATTAATTAGGATCCATCGCAAAGATCAGCTTTCTAATAAAAAAGCATGAGTACGACAGACAAAAGCTTGTAACACTAAAACTGCCTACAAAATGAGTGGTGTCCTGTCGATGCTCTGTCATTTATCCACTCTGTTATCTTTATATCATATTAGTTTTATTGTAATTACCTATTTATTAGTTTATCTATTATTTTTCAACTAGTGTTTATGGATGTGTAATATGTGAAAGTACGTTTATTGAAAATACTCTATATATATATATATATATATATTATATATATATATATATAGATTATTTTCAAATCAAATATATACATAATATATATATATATATGTATATATTTGATGTTTCGTTCGTATTCTCAATATATCTTAGTCTTATTTTTTATTATAATATTATTCCTGCTACATTATGTCATGCACTATCTACAAAAATATTTTTTCAACACTACGCAAAGCTTAACTGGAAGAGAATGCTTGCTAGCATTAAATTCGCCTATGTACAGATTTATGTATTTTGTGCAATAAAGAATTTTCAATCAATCAATGAACATTTCTTTTTGCGACAGGGAAACATCATAATAGATATAGGTAGTGATTTTTTGGAGCTATAATTTCCTGTTTTTCCTAAAGAATACAATCCGGACTTATTTACGGTAAGAGTGAATAGGTTTCTTCTAGATCTTCGTGCTTCAACTTAGACCACATCATCGCTTACCATCAGGTGAGAATGTGGTCAAACGAAGATCTATCCAGTTAAGAAAAAAAAAACTTAGGTAAATGTATAGTTTCGGGGCACCCTGTATGATCTAAAATTGTCATAATATGATGGATCTGGAAAAGGCCGCCTAAAGATTACCGCCTATTATTAGTTATTAGTTATTAATACTCTAGTTATTAGGCCACAATTACCTAATATTAAAAAAAATAGAGGCACTCCGGGAGTGCCGACAAAAGAGAAAACTTGAACACACTACACTACAGATACTTATATACAGAGGTGTCAGTAACGGTAACTCGTAGCGGTAACGGTGAGCTCAATGGTTTTTACCATCTAAAAAAATGCCCAACGCGCCTATTGAAGTTTTCACTTCAAAAATCCAACTCCACTCAACAGTATTCTTCTTCGTGTCGATATTAGTTCAAATATCAAATATTGTTTTGCCAATACTTGTACACTGCAACAGCGTTATCTGTGGCGGTACAAGTATCCCTCAGGGTGCAAGAATAAGAGCACAATAGGCAGGTTAGTAAGTGTGCCATAGTCTGACGGAATGCGGGAAAGAAGCCTCTACACGGCGCACTCTAGAAACAGCTGAGCCGGTAACGCAGGGCTGGCTATTCCTTTCAACACTATTATGGTTTCAAATCAACAGTTATCATCTATACTTCTTTATTTACTAATATTATACAGAGGAAAGATTTTTATATTTGTATTATTGTGTGTATGTTTGTAATGAATAAACTCAAAAACTACGGGTCCGATTTCAAAAATTCTTTCACTATTGGAAAGCTACATTCACCCTGAGTGACATAGGCTATATTTATTGCTAGAAAAGATTAGGGATCCTTACTAAAACTTACGTAACGTAACCCAAAGTGTGAAAAAGTGCCCTCAAACGTATTTCGTCGCATGCGCTGCGGAAACTATTGATGATAGAACAAAAGTATGTTCTTAAATATATTATAGAACATATAAATATCTACAAAAATAATATTATAAAGAGGAAAGATTTGTTTGTTTGTTTGCATTGAATAGACTCCGAAACTACTGGACCGATTTAAAAAAATTCTTTCACTGTGGGGAAGCTACACTGTCCCCGGGTGACATATGCTACTTTTTACCCAACTGTGCAGAAGGAGGGTAATATTTTTATTGAAAAACTACGCGTGCGAAGCTGCGTATTGGTCAGATAGTATAATATCATTCTTGTTATTTTCGTGTCACCGACTAAAATGGGTATTAAATTAGTATGGTGCCTTCACTACCTACCATATATATACCAAATTTCATAATGATCGGATTAACGCTTCGAAAGTTATCCTCGGATCAAACATACATACAACGCCGATTTGCCGATCGGTGGAGGTGGTGGGGTGCGAGGGGCAGAGGCGAGGAGCAACACAAAATTTTGACTCCACATTATAATTTTCTAAATCTCAACACATATCAAAAACTACAAGTACCTACCTGGATTTGTGGAACCTTGCGTCTCATTTGCCCGCAACGCCATAGAATAAACTCAAAAACTACTGGTCCGATTTCAAAAATTATTTCACCATTGGAAAGCTACATTCACCCTAAGTGACATAGGCTATATTTATTGCTAGAAAAGATTAGGGATCCTTACTAAAACTTAAGTAACGTAACCCAAGGTGTAAAAAAGTGCCCTAAAACGTCTTTCGTCGCATGCGCTGCGGAAACTATTGATGATAGTACAAAAGTATGTTCTACAATAATTTGCGAGGGTAAAATAACTTTTGAACGTTTGACAATGATTGACTATTATTAATGACAGCATTAAACAAGTCCATAAAAGGCAATATTTTTACCTCTACAAAAAACTTCTTAATATTATAAAGAGAAAAGATTTGTTTGTTTATTTGTTTTTATTGAATATGCTCCGAAACTACTGGACAGATTTAAAAAAATCCTTCACTGTTGGGAAGCTATACTATCTCCGGATGATACACAGGCTACTTTTTACCCAACTGCGGAGAAGGAGGTTAATGTGCTACGCGCGCAAAGCTGCGGATTGGTCAGCTAGTATTATCATAAATTCAGATCCTGTAACCGCACCCAGGGAATGAGAGCCCTACCAGCTAGCATACCCGTTCCCCTCATCTTGATCAATCGTGATGTTATTCTAACCCCTCCCCCCCTCCCCCTAGTTCAAACCTCACGTGATTAAAGTTCGACCCCTAGGTACATTACATCTAAAAAATTCCAAGAATGTTCGGTCTAATTCCTCCAGACAAGACCCTTTGTGTTCAAATCAACCACCAGCATCACATTACTTGTAAACTGACTACCAACTACCCACATATTAGAGAAACTTCAATTATTTGTGGCCAAAGACCCGATACCTCTCATGTTACAGTATTGTTGGAAACGAAGATATTTACGCACAAAAGATCCCTATAATCTGATTTATCTGAAAAGCTGATATTTAGCAAGATAATAAGATCGTTGGAATGTTAGAAATAATCACATAAAACATAGTTGAAAACTGAGGCTTTTTTTTTGTTTTTTGAGCACCAAATTAAACAGATATTATAATTACTTAAGTATAGGTGTAGACAGCATGCGAATAGGTAGCAAGCGAGTAACAATATAAACATTAAAAAATACAGTAAAATACAAATTAACTATTAAATATTTACAATAAAATATTATTATAGTTACCTAAGCTACCTAAAATTAATTATAATTTAAAAATACAGAATAAATTAAATTTAAAATCAATGAAAACAATAATGAATCAGCTAAAATAATACTATAGAATTAAATAAATTTGTATCACAATTATAATACATAATAACAAAAAGAATATACAATTATTTACAAGACTAAAATACAGAAGAAACAGTTGAATTATCTAAAGACCGTTGCAAACTATCTACAAATAACTTATAGTTTGGGGAAAGGACCCGACTACGGCAAAGCCAAAGGTATGGTTATGTTTTAGCAGTCTATGTATGTATGTATTTACCTATGTCCCACTGTAGCAAAGTCAAAGTCAAATTAAAATCACAATGAACACTTTGAAACGTCAATTTTACTGTCTGTTCCTTCGCGACCAAACCAGGAAAGAAAGGCAAGAAACAAGGATGGTTGTTTCTTTTAATGATCCTTTTAGTATACATTAAGTACAATACAGAAAATAAATTACGTCTAAATTGTAACATTTTGAACGAGTTGGAGCAATTTCAATCCCAATCTTCTCTATCATCTAAATAATCCGATATTTTATAGTACCCAGGCTTTTTTATAAAAATTTTGTTTAATTGCGTTTTTAAATTTGTTAATTGTCAATTTTTGTACATCACTTGGGAGTTTGTTATAAAAGCGAACACCTTGCTCTTTAAACGATTTACTAACTTTATGGAGTCTACAAGTGGCAACAGCGAGTTTATCTATATTTTTCTTAAACAAATTAATATTTTTGTGAACATACATCAGATTTTCATAGATGTATTGACAAGGGAATGTCATAATATTTATTTCTTTAAACTTATTGCGTAATGATTCGGCTAAACCACTCATCCGATTATGTTGAATGAGGTGAATTGTTTCGATATTATGGTCCGGGTGATATAGGCTTCCATCGACATAGTTATTACGTAGTCGGGTTTCAGTTTTTAATCTTATATGTATAGCTTGTTACATCTATGAATTCAAAATTGTTCAGCTGTTAACACTGCCCAGTGTACTTACCTTTATTTTTGTAAATAACACTCATCATCATCATATCAGCCGTAGGACGTCCACTGCTGGACAAAGGCCTCCCTCATTGATCTCCAGGAACTGCGGTTGGAAGCGGCCTGCATCCAACGCCGACCTGCGGTTCTTACCAAGTCGTCTGCCCATCTTGTAGGTGGACGTCCTACGCTGCGCTTGCCGGTCCGTGGCCTCCACTCGAGAACCTTCCGGCCCCATCGACCATCTGTTCTGCGCGCTATATGGCCTGCCCATTGCCACTTCAACGTGCTAATCCGTCGGGCTATGTCGGTGACTTGAGTTCTCCTACGTATCTCCTCATTTTTGATTCGATCAAATAAATTTCACTGTTATTGTTATTTTGTTTCGTATGTAACAAAGATATACCTATCTAACTTCCACACTTTCTAGTTTAGTGGGATTACACAAAAACCTTTGTCAAAATAAACGTTTCAAATAGCAATTTTCCAGTGAAGGAATAATGAATTTGCTCTGCCACCATGAACATACAAAACTGAATCGTTATTCGATTCACACACCGTGTCCTATCGAGATCTACAAAAATGATAACATTTAATGTGAAGTGCTATTGAGAAGTACTGTATTTGACTCTTTTATTTATGCATAGCTATTATTTATTTCAAAATAGAACTTGCCTACATATTTTCATATATATAATCATTTTTGAAATTATTAGGTATCTAATAACAATTTAAACAATGTCCCAATTTTGAAGAAAGTAGAAGTTAGTTTTATTTTTATTATTTATTTTAGACTAGAACTTACCTATATATTCAATACTAGCTCACCAGTCCGCAGCTTCGCACGCGTAGTTTTTCAATAAAAACATCACCCTCCTTCTGCGCAGTTGGGTAAAAAGTAGTCTATGTCACCCGGGGATAGTGTAGCTTCTCAACAGTGAAAGAATTTTAATCGGTCCAGTAGTTTCGGAGCCTATTCAATCCAAACAAACAAATCTTTCCTCTTTATAATATTACCTACTAGCTGACCAATCAGTAGCTTCGTACGCGTAGTTTTTCAATAAAACAATACCCTCCTTCAGCGCAGTTAGGTAAAAAGTAGCCTATGTCACCCGGGGATAGTGTAGCTTCCCAACAGTGAAAGATTTTTTTAAATCGGTCCAGTAGTTTCGGAGCCTATTCAATCCAAACAAACAAACAAATATTTCCTCTTTCAGCTGACCAATCCGCAGCTTCGCACGCGTAGTTTTTCAATAAAAACATTACCCTCCTTTGCGCAGTTGGATAAAAAGTAGCTTATGTCACTCAGGGTGAATGTAGCTATCCAATGGTGAAAGAATTTTTGAAATCGGAGTCGTAGTTTTTGATTTTATTCATTACAAACAAACAAACAAATCTTTCCTCTTTAGAATATTAGGACTTATAGATTTTTATAGAATATTAGGAATTATCAACATTATCCCATACATTATCGGGAATATTCCCTTGGGATATTTAGGGCTTTTTTCTATACAAATGTTATCATGATTATCATTGTATCAGCCATAGCATATCCACTGCTGAATATCGGCCTCCTCATAGATTACCAGATCGACCGATCTTTATGCAAATACTTTTTTTTTACCTATGTCATCCCACTGCTGGACAAAGGTCTCCCCCACTGTCTTCTAGGACTTTCGCTCGCGCCCCAAATTCCACCAATCTGTCTCGAAGGCATCGAGATCGTCACGCCAGCGTCTAGGCCTTCCTCGGCGCCGTCGCCCGTCTTCGGGCACCCACTGCGTGACGATCGTAGCCCATCTGTCCGGGTGCATTCGTCTTACGTGGTAACTAATACTAATAGGTAAAAATATATTTTCGTACCACTTGCTCAAAAAAGTTAGATAGATAGATAGAAAACGCTTTATTGTATACCACACTTAAATTAACAAATCATAATTAAAACACTTAAAACTAGACATGCGATAGTACAATTGGCGGTCTTATCGCTAAAAGCGATCTCTTCCAGACAACCTTTGGATGAACTGGATTTTACGAGAACGTTAAAGGACGGTAGCTTTATAACATAAGCTTTTTATTTAACTGTAGGTATACTTACATAAGCAAAACAGAAGAAATAGATACCAGGGTAGGTAATATTAGCATAAATATTATACATAAACATTTTATGATATTAAATATACTAATAATAAATAAAATATAAAACAGCTGTAATACAAACAGTAGCAATGACATATATGATAACAAAATAAAATTACTCAGCTCTCTGATGCAGACAAATAGTGCTTAAACAATATAAGATAGGATATAAGAAGGCGTTTTAAAGATAGGAAGGGATTTGGCAGATCTAATAAAAGAAGGAAGAGAGTTCCATAAACGGATAGCTTGTACAGTAAAGGAGTTGTCATAAAAGTTAGAAGAGTGGATAGGAATTTTAAGTTTCAAGGACTTAGAAGAGCGCAACGGACGAGGATCGAAGGACGGAGGAGGAAAGTTCAATGCCACAAAAAGCGAACATAACAATAGTCATTTTTAATCTGTAAAAAACAGGGAAAGAAAATTGTACTGAATTTCATTCATCCTCTAGGGGGAGAATGTGATTTAAATTTGGAATACTTACCGAAATTTATACTGAACTACATCTGTGTTTACACCATTGAGTTTGTATATAAAGCATTATACATCTTTTTGAAAAAGGAATACGCATTTATTATGCAGTTATGATTATTAAATAAAATTACGAAAACCCACGAGGCCGTATGAGTTTGATGCCTTTGCTTTTCCGACAAAAAAATATTAGTTTAGAAATTTGCCGCGTTTTTGTTTAGTTGTAAGTTTATTTTAATTTATTTTTATAAATAAGTTAATGTTCTAAAATACTCAAATCAACTCATCAACAATAAATGTACCAAACAAAAATGTAACTCTCTCTATCAATAATTGGACCAATGTTTCGAATGTTAACTTTTACTTTTGTCATTATTTTTAATAAATGCTTATCTCATATTATTATTGTGTTAATTTTTTCGCAAATGGTACGAAAAGTAGAGTATTTTCCTCGGTGATTAAGCTGTCTTAGTCTTGGGTGAACTTAAATCCCTCGCTACACTCAGGACTCGTCTTAAATCCCTCGCTTCGCTCGTGGTTTAAGTTTTTAACACCCTCGCTACGCTCGGGAGTAAACCTCGAGTCCTTCGTTACGCTCGCGATTTAAATCGTCACCCGCGACAGAAGACACTTCTTTATCCCTTTGGTTAATAATCTACTATTTTTCTGTTTTCAGTACCTAGGCATTTAGGTGCTTAGGTAGTGGACATTTTGTCATCGTCTCGCCTGTTTCCCACACCGATTTTATATACCTAATACGTAATTTGTTTAAACGTATTCATAAAAATCTTGTTTTTTAAGTTATTCTAAAGCAAACAATGGCATTGAAAAGTGTTAGTCCCATTGTATCAGTCAACTTATTGAAAGTCTTGGGAAACCAGGCGATTAGCGCGTTTTGAACGACTTGCGCAATGGAAGATGTTCAAACAGTTTTGTTGTAGCTTTTTTATGGTATTTCAACCCTATTTTTAAAGCATCTGTATTTTAGCCGTTCTTATTGATCGATCGATCGAGGATAACTCTCGAAGCATTCATTTGATCATCTTGAAATTTGGTATATAGGTAGGTAGTGATGGTACAATTGGTGTGACTAAATGAGCTAAAAATGTGTGGAGGGATATTAGGGTGTTGAGATATTAGGGTTCAAGCGGAGTAAAACCTCGTTTTTATTTTTAGTTTAAACCTTGTAATTTTTAAGTTATTAGCCATAATAAAAATTGAAGTTTGACAAAATTCACTGGGTACACTAGTAACCCGACCCCACAGTGCTGAAATTTGGTATGTGTGTAGCGTTAGTGACACAACTAGTTGGAAAAGTCTGAAATCCAGAATAACTGCAATTTGTACCCCAAAAAAAACGATCCACATACATGAACTCCCGTTATCTGTAATTTGAATGAAACTGTAGGTCAAGTTAATTGGTTCTTTATTTCGTGGCATTATTTTGATAGTCAAAGATTACCATTAATATTTTTTTGTTTTATTCGGAGACTCGCGAGACTTCAGTTCGGGGCGAACCACTAGTATAATATAGGTATATATACATATATAGGTAATGCTCGGTCCAATAAAGTAGGTGCCTTCAAATACCTAATAACAGTTTATTCCGACATCATCTACTTAATATTACCTAAGTATAAATTGTATCGCTACAATTATGAAGCACTTAGTTTTGCAACGTGTTCAACGCATCACACACCACGCCTCTAGATTTCACGATCAGATTGCTACAAAACTTCTTAGAAGTGTTGAGTTGTTATAACATCACGGTTGGTGAGTTTCAACAGTTTTTTGCAGTTTGGACTAATTCTGCTTGATATAGAGTTTAGAATTGTATAGCTGATGGCTTTATTTTTATAAGATGTTTAATGAAAACATCGCGAGGTAATCCGCTTTTGTGGTGTTGTCTGCAAATGACGTGGACGCAGGGTGTCGCAGGGTGTTGGTTGAGGTTAGCGAGGCGATCACATTGTGGTATCGTTGAAAGATCGGTATCGCGGTATAATCCCCACTTTTGAGCTTATGTAGGATGACCATAATTTTGCGGTTTATCTGTAAGTTTCCTATATAGGAAAAATTACCGGAAATTGGGGGATATATTATGTATAAAGTTACATACATTTAAAATCTTACTCATGAACACTTACGTTTTTGCATCAACATAAATAAAATATCCTAAAATTATTCAAAACCCCTGTTACCCCTAGCTCCCGTCGAACGGCGTCAATTCTGACACCACCGGCTGCACACACAAAAACATACACTATTTATTATTTGTGTATTATTCCGAGTAAATAAAGAGGATTGGGATGATGCATTGTCCCGGTGTCATTGTCATTTATTCCCGGGATATAGAGATATTCCCGGGGTTCATTGTGCGACTGTCCACAAGTATTGGGCTTAGCGCAAATCGTCGACAAATATTTGGTGATGGTGATATCATTAGACGATAGACGCTACTTATCCAGCGATGAATAAACACAGGGTCTCAGTTCGTTACTGTGCAAATATTAATAAAATAACTTCTAAGTATTTGAACAATATTTTTTTGCATTTAATGGTGAGCTCTTTGAGAATATTTTTCATGTCTTTCTATAGGTACAGATCTGTAGTTTTGTATCTGTAGGGTAGAGCAAATTGAAAACACCCTCAAATCTGATAAGCATCAGTATAGAATCTCAACCTGAGATAATATTTTAAAAGTCATAGACCTCAAACTCATTATTCGAGATAACAATGGTACAAAACCTACGTTGAAGTCATTGCAAATCGTCCCAAATAGATGATTCACATGGCTCTGATGGCTCCATATCTTATCTTCATTACTCCACTAATCCTCGCCTTAAATGCTTATAATCCATAATCCTCTGAACCATTATTTTCAATGAATGAATCCATTTCAGCACTATGGACTTCCACAGGAGCTCACAAAAAAACTACGCGCCTTTTTGTTGGTTAAGTTAGGACCTTAAGGCTTGGGTTTAGAGGCGTTGGGAATTACGTTTTTTTTTTTTGCTAAATAAACAGAGTTTTCTAAGAAAGTTTCTGTATCAAACTAAGTTATTGCTTGCCAGAGCTAATCCGTGGCACGTCCGGCGTCGATTACTTGCGTGTCTAAAATACAATAGAAAATACTTTTTTGGAAAAAGTGGAGGCAAAACACGGCTTTGTTCAATCCGGAAGGCCTAGGATAAGCTCGTCTTAAAATAAATTATTGTGAGGCTTTTGTCTTGGGCTTGCAGTTTGCACAATCTACTGTCATCGAAATTATTTCTTCAGTACTTTCTGTAATTGTTAGTTTTTTAATTTTAGTTAGAGTTCTAACTCTACGCCTTACCTTTGTCTATAAGGTCGTCCCAATCTCTTCCTATTTTCAAAGTCAAGGTATACAACCATTTCCTTTCGTTGTCTCGTAACTGCTAGTTAGTGTTTATGTTATTTATCCTCTTTATGTAGTGAAGTTTATTTATACTTATATTATTTGTATGTATTTAAGTTTATGTTTATTAGTATAATTAATAGGTATATTTTATTTTGTGGGTTCTGTTTATGTCTGTAGGTACTCTTACACCGCCGTCTTTTGATTTTGTTTATCCTGTCCATCCAAAGGTTGTCTGGAAGAGATCGCTTTTAGCGATAAGACCGCCCATTGTACCTTTATTTATTGTTTATTTCCATTATTGTATTTTTATTTGGTGTGCAATAAAGAGTATTTCATTCATTTCATTCATTCATTCATTCTATCTAGAGCGCTTACAATTTATTCAAATTTAAACTTTATCCTTTTTTTTAATATTGGACATTTGACACAGCGCTATCTAGCCCCAAACTAAGCAGAGCTTGTAATATGGGAACCAGATAACTAATACAATACTTACATACATTTTTTCTGTAAATACATACTTATAATATATAGAGAAACAACCAGACCCGGAACAAATATCTGTAGATCATGCAAACATTTGTTCCGCGGCGGGAATCGAACCCGCTACCTCCTGCGTCTCAGCTGGCTACTCACCCACTGCACCACGGAGGTTGTATATACCCCAAAAACGTAAAAAAAACTGTCTGACGCGTGTTTAAAAATCCTTATCAATAGTGGGATTTGTGCTAACACTACCACACTTTGTGCTAGCACACGTGTTATTTTTTTAAATAAAAGAGGCCACATACTTATTATGCTTTAATGACTTTGACTTTTGATTTGAAATACTTACAACCTCTATGACAAATCCTTAATTCTAATAAATAAATATAGTTTAGTAGCTTTAGATTAGTAGTGAAAAAAAAAACAATGGATACCACCGGGGACGCAAATTTTCCTTTTACCAACAAACTGTTATAAAGGCTTTTTTAATTTCCTCGTGATGAATAGCTCCCTAGAATCATTAAAAATATCTCGGGTGCAATGGATCACTTTCGCCCCTTGTATAACAATGTACTATTGATAGGTACACACGGCTACACATCAAGCTATACATTTCCAGTATAAGCTGACCTCTCATTCTACGAAAAGTCTACACAATGCGAGATCACCTTATACTGAAAGTGTATAGCTTGATGTGTAGCCGTGTGTACATTGATTGACTATGGGTCCTTGTGACACGTGAAATAAGTACTTAATCTAAGGTTCAGAACCGTTTTCAGATTCACCTCTCTTTTTGCATTATGTACCCCTGGCATAACAAATAACTGAATAGAGCAATGCCATCTGTATGAAAAAATTTTGTAGGTAATTTTTTGTAAATTTTCTATCGCGAAAATCTTACATCAAACAGAGTTTATTTATGACAACAAGTGCCTCGGCAGATGACTCTGAGATTTCAAATGTCTACCTTCTTCAAAAGAGTCATTATTAACACTAGAGACACGGTATAGATAATATTATCGTGGTAGAGGTGAACATTTTTTATCACGAAAAGCTCACATCGAATAGTGGGTAGGTAACAAAACTCCCTAATTTAGCGCGATCCTAATGACAGGTTCCCGCCAATCCGCCATTTTGTAAATCCCATAATGGCGGCATACAGGGTACTGTTACACCGGTGTAATTACCCAAAATTACCTACCTTTGTCAGCTGAGCCGGGAGTTAACCTAACTAGAGGATAGTTTTAGCCAAACGTAATAGAATATCACGTTCTCGTTAGTTTAATATAGATACCTACGTGAACACTTGGAAGTGTATTTTGATGCCTGATTTTCTTATAACTATTTTCCATCGTTCGTTATGTATCTATTTATTTATTTAGGCACACCATGTTACAAACAATTTAATATAATGTTACTATTTTAATACAGGTTATAGTTTTCATATGGCTTGAAATACAACAAAACAGCAATAGAAATAATAGTGTCAAGCGATCGAAAATAGTTGAATCTAAGAAAAGGTATTCAATATATCTCTAATTAAATTACCTATAAAACCTACAGAGGCTTAGTCCGGCTTACATAACGATCCCTAAAAGTAAGTAATTAGCAACTAAACAGTGATATGAAAACTATCTTAAATTCGATTAAGCATCGTTGTGCAAGTCACCTTTTTAGGGTTCCGTACATAAAGGGTCAAACGGGACCTTACTAAGACTTCGCTGTCTGTCCGTCCGTGTCACCAGGCTGTATCTCATGAACCGTGATAGTTAGTCAGTTGAAATTTTCACAGATTATGTATTTTTGTTGCCGCTATAACAACAAATACTAAAAACACAATAAAATAAATATTTAAGGGGGGCTCCAATACAACAAATGTGATTTTTTTTTTGCTCGTTTTTGCTAGATATTGATAACGACAACAAGTAGACGCTTGAAATATTCACAGAATATTTAGTTATATACCTATTGACTTTAAAAATAAATAATTAAATTAATATTTACGGGGGGCTCCCATACAACAAACAGAATTTTTTTGCCGTTTTTATAAATTAAAATTCAAATTTGTTTATTTACACTTAAATATAACTTTACAGAATTAATCTAATTCGCTATATCTAAATCTACTACAAGAAAAAATACAAATTATAATATAGGTAAATTATTTTACAAACTTACATATTTTAGGTTAAAAAGGTACACAAAAACACAACAGTTATACAAATACAATAGGGACTAAACTTATCTAACTTAACATCGGTAGGTAGGTATACCTACGTAACTAATGAAATACTCTCACAATAACTGAGACACACTCGCTCGATCGTCTTCCAGTCATCCACAAACACGTCAAAATGAGGATGGATTTTAATAAGCTCATTAAGGCTGCGCTTATAGATAATGGTACGGAACCCTTCGTGCGCGAGTCCGACTCGCACTTGGCCGGTTTTATATTAAATGGGTCGGGAAGGACCTGAAATATGATTCACTCACTAGTAAAAGTTGCAAATAGCTTAAAATAGTGACATCTATTAGCATTTGTGAGAAGTTTAAAATACGGCCAACTTGACTGTCTTGATCGATAGATGGCGTTTTTCTAAGGAGGTGGAAACTTTGCTGTTACAAACCATTACTGTCACTGTCACAGTTACGGCTCATTATTAGTTGGTTGTCACTGACTGTCATGTACACTTAATTTCAACAATTTAAAATTTCTACAAATGGCGGTCGTCTTTTTGTTTACGTGCTCTTGGCAAAAGGTAAACAGGAAATATTCTGAATTACTGGATTGATTATGATTGGGGTCAGAATGAATACCTTTAATGATAACTCTGGTGAACCCGAACAAGATGCTAACTCGGCGCTGACAGAGTTAGACAAAGGTAAACAATATTGCCGACATAACCTCCACTGACCAAAAATAAACCAAAATGTTGTTGTAAATTGATTCCAATTTTCAGGGTTGAGATCTGGGAAAGTTGGAGAACAATGCGAAGCTATCGTCCGCTTTCCGCGACTCTTCGAAAAGTACCCATTTCCAATTCTCATCAACTCATCATTTCTGAAACTGGCTGATGTGTTTCGTATGGGCAACAACTTCTTACGATTGTGGGTGCTACGAGTCTGTCAGCAGAGCGAGAAGCATTTAGACAAGATTTTAAATGTAGACGAGTTTTTGAGAAGAGTGTTCAGTGTTCTACATTCAAACGATCCGGTTGCCAGGGCTTTAGCGTTAAGGACTCTTGGTGCTGTGGCTGGAATTATACCGGAGAGGCAGAATGTGCATCATGCTATTAGACGAGGACTGGACAGTCATGACAATGTGGAAGTTGATGCTGCTATCTATGCTACTACTAGATTTGCTGCCCATTCTAAGTAAGTTGTATGCATGGTAATAATGAAAAACCTAATCTAATATCTAATAAGTAAGTATCTAGTAGTCTACAAGTATTCAAGTGTCATTCTAGCTAGCTAAGATCAGGGGGAAGTCTTTGTAGTTGAAAGATAATCCCTGATGGTAAATAATGAGTAATACCTTCGGTGTTACAAACATCCATCCATAGGCGGAGGTTACGTATGCTTGTTTGCTACCTTAGTGGTAAAAAAAAATATATAAACTGTTGTATAAGCAAAGGTTTAGAAACTATCAAGTCATTATCAACTGTCATTATCAAGGTTTACCAATAAGTTTTAAAGGAATTTCCTATTTGTTTCAGTGCATTTGCAGTGGCAATGTCCAACAAACTTTCTGAGATGGTAGAATGTGAGAGTACAGCTGCTGATCGCAGAGTCAAGCTTGTAAGAGCTCTGAGAACAGTACACGGTGGTGGTAAGTGTTAAATAAATAGCTAGATACATATGTTATCTGATACAGAACATTCTCTATCATTCTCTATAATTGTCATTGTCATCATCAAACTATAGCAGTCCACTACTGGCTGTAAGTTTATCCCAAGGTGCATGATCCTGAGCGCTTCTCATCCAGTCTCACATTATCACAGATTATCTCTCCATTTACCTGGCAGGCACACACAGTTTTCATTCAAATTTATAGATGAATATAATAAAAGTTTTAATTGATGATTTAGACAAAATACATGCAAATGGCAAGCGCAGCGTAGGACGTCCACCCACAAGATGGGCAGACGACTTGGTAAGAACCGCAGGTCGGCGTTGGATGCAGGCCGCTTCCAACCGCAGTTCCTGGAGATCAATGAGGGAGGCCTTTGTTCAGCAGTGGACGTCCTACGGCTGATATGATGATGATGACATGCAAATGAAAATATTGCAAATTATTGTAATAAATTACATATTAACAAATTATTGTGACATAAATCGGCGTAATATTTTGAGTGTTACTAAAGAAAGCTTTTGTGTCAAAAGTCCAATAATTTGTTTGTTTGTCATCTGTTTCTTTTGCATGTATTTTGTTTGTGATAAATCAAGGTGGTAAACCATTCCTTATAAATGCATTAATAAACTTGAAAGTTAGGTTTCTATTGCAAATGTGCAAGCTAAATAGATAATGACTGGGAATAACTTTCAGCTGTTAGAGCACAAGGAGTGCTGAAGCTGCTACATCTTTTACTGGAGAAGTACCCTTCCACTACCCTTGTGAGAGCAGCCATCAGTGCTCTCACGCACATTGCCGCCGACACCGTAGTGCATGTGCCAGATCAAGTAAGACATTTGCAGCACATTCAATTTATTATTTCACTAGTGGTCCCGCCGAACTTCGTATCGGCTTGACATGCATAGGTATAACGCGGGCTGTCAATATAAGTCACCCTGGTAGAATTGTCAATTGTTGTCCCCGGCCATCATTATGTATGAGAAAATGAATGACTTCCACAAATAATTCAATACCAAAATCAGCCAAATCGACCCACCCATTCTCGAGTTTTAGCGAGACTAACGAACAGCAATTAATTTTTATATATATAGACAATATATCTCGTGCTAACTCCTACCGAAGCATCTGTTTCAAACGATATTCATTTTTTTACATCCTCTTTGACGATATTTGCAGCACGCATTCTGTCAATTCTATGTCAAACGTCATAAGGTTACATTATAAAAGCGCTAAGGTTAGATTATAAATAATTTTATATGGTGGTTAAGTATTCTTAAATTTTCTAATTTTGCGCGCAATTTTCTTAATTTTTTCTTTCATAAGAACCTTCTCCTGACAATAAGAAATAATACAAAAAAAGAATTGGCCAAATTGGTCCAGGCGTTGTTGAGTTATGCGCTTACCAACACATTTTGCGATTCATTTTTATATGATAGATTTAAGAGATTAAGAATAAAGGTAAAAAAAACAGAAACTTGATTGATTGATTGATTGAAAATTCTTTATTGCACAAAATACATAAATCTGTACATTAGGCGAACTTAATTCTAGCAAGCATTCTCTTCCAGTTAACCTTTGCATAGTGTTGAAAAAATGTTTTTGTTGGTAGTGCATGACATAATGAAGCAGGAAAATTGTATAATAAAAAAAATAAGACTAATAAATATTGAGAATACCAACGAAACATCAAATATATCTGGAACAGTGCACTTTAGTCCATTTGATAGTCACACTATGTTTTTCGGCCGATTTCTGTAGAGCACTATAGCACCCTGAGACAGATTTTGATCAAGTGTCGGGTTATCTGAGAGCGGTCAATTTCATTTAAATTTCAATTCCAGTAGACATGCTTTGCAAAATTATTTTATTTTGATTCTGAAACAACATTAAAAACATAAATAAGTGAGTACATTAATCACACAAACATAAGTTAAAAATATCCTTTGGTGCACAGGCAGGATTTGAACCCACAACATCCAAACTATTGCATGTAAGGGTAGGTATATCCCGATATAAATAACTAGCTGGCATCGCACGCTTGGCTTTCCAATAAAAATATTACTCTCCATCTGCGCAGTCAGTAAGTCCAATTAACATGAATTCCCGTTACTTGTAATTTGAATGAAACTGTAGGTTATGTTAGTTGGTTGTGCATTTCGTGGCACTATTAAAATTTATTAGTCAAAGATTAAAGCCGGCTTGCACAACTATCCCTAAACGTATTTAGCGACTAAACATGATTAAATTTGACGTTTAGGCAGTGTTGCATATGACACCCTAAGAATAATATTTTTTTTAGGAGACTCGCAAGATCTCAGTTTAGGGCGAACCACTTGTTTCAATGCAGCGCTCTACACCAAATTTTTATTAATTAACATTTAGTAAATACTGATACAAAGATATATTTACTTACATTATTCGATGAATAATATTTTTTCCTATTGAAATATATCTTCTCATGTTAATGTTTCGTCCCTATAGCCACATGAGTGTCGACAATGCACCAGACTACTCCAGGAAATACCATTTTTTGTATAAATCTGCAAAAAAAACTTGTTGTTAAAACAATACTTTGAGGTTATGTATGGTTAGTTTACATACATTTCTTAGGTAATTTGGCTGAAATAGTTAAGGAGGCTAGTCTCTCTCTCCTAACTAACTTACTCGTGTCTTACGATCGGGTAGGTAACAGTGACTGGAAACGCCATTATTTATAAATAAATAAAGAACAAAAGTTTATTTATTACATTTGAGTAGTAACAAATAGACAAAATGTGTTTTTTCATATTATTGGTTATGACAAGAATATTTTGTCTTCCCTAAGCAAAAAATCTATATCAAACACAAATAAATATGCTTACATGTTATGCCGCATTTCACTTCGAGTTTGGTTGAAAAATTATGTAACTGCATTAAAAATGTACACCACTTGGTATATTCGAGCAAATAAAACAAATTAAACTAAGAATCGCTAAGCAATCGAATAAGAAAAAACATATTTTGTTTATTTTGGATTCAAAGAGGCAAGTCGAGACATGCCTGCTTCATTTGACATTTCATCCGTTGTTCGGATGTCAATGAAGCCAAGTTATTTCTTAGGCAATTCAAAATAATGCTTCAAAAGGCTGTTTTCAAGGTGTTTCGTTCGTTCATCTCGCTTTCGTTTTGACAGGCCCTTACACAATGCGAATTTGACAGTTAATCCTCGAAATGATTGTCAAAGTCGAAATCTGTCAAATAAATCCAACTTGGATTTTTTACACATTAACCCTGCAGCTTCCTGCATACCGTTTTCGCTGGATGGGGTGCGGGGAGCGGGAAGAGGTGCCCGCTCCGCCTCGACCACCGCTGCATGTCGACCGCGCCCGCGCCGGCACACCTCTCACCACTCACCACATTGCGGTCATTGTTTCAGAATCGGGTTAACCCAAATTTTTCTTATTTTACACTGCCGACCGACGCCGGCGGTAATACCAATACAATATCGCAAGCGTGTTCACGTCCATCACGTCTGAATTTTTGTTTTAATCTGCACAATCTATACCGCTCGTTGCTCTACCGCAACAAACAGGATGCATACATACTGCTGTGAACACCAGTGGTTTTTGCGGGATTCAGTAAAAAAACGTACCCGCAGAACTGGACGGCCGTGGGGAAGGGCTGTAATGTTTATTAACTCCGGGATTTGACTAGTTAACTCTTTCACACTGATTTCATTTTCTCTTCTGCCTGCCATATGTGTTGGTTACTTCATCCATTTTTCTGTATCAGCCACCATCTCTGAAATTAATATTTCCAGGTGGAACTGCTACTGGAAATAGCGTCGAACGACCCTCGCGCGCTGGTGCGTCGCGCCGCACTGTCGGGCTTATACTGCCTGGCGCGCCACGCCGCGCTGTGGAGCCCCGCCTGTATCGAACAGCTGCTGCGGCACAGGGAGCATGCCACGCTTCGAGAGAAGGTTATGCAGGTGTGTATGAACGAGCCGCGCGCGCTGGTGCGTCGCGCCGCGCTGTCGGGCTACTAGTTTACTAGTTCTGTGTTTGCAGGTCCTGGTGGAATGTCCCGCGATCTGCGCTGCGGCGGGCTCGCCCCGGGCCGGCAGCACGAGCGCGCTGCGGCAGTACTGCACCGAGGCCGCCTTCAGCACGGACCTGAGTCAAGCGGCCACCGCGGCGCATATCCTCACCACTATTGTAGTTCACTGGTGAGCCTGTCTTAGACTACTCTAATAGTAGAATGGAATATGGTCTGAACGGAAGTCCTGCATTGGGGTTATTATGTTCTCTTCTATGACCACTTCTGAACTCCTTTACTTATACATTGAAGCCATACATTTGGAAAAAATATTAATTAAATAAATAAATAATGTTGGACATTTCACACAGCGCTATCTAGCCTCAAACTAAGCATAGCTTGTACTGTGATAACCAGGTATTCCAAACTATTGGAATACTTACATATTTTTTTTTTGTAAATACATACCTATAATATATAGAAAAATACCCAAACCCGGAACAAATATCTTTAGATTATACAAACATTTGTCTCACAGCGGGAATCGAACTCATTGTCCTCCTGCGTTTCAGCCGGCTATTCGCCCACTGCGCCACCGAGGTCGTAGTTCTAGGGTGGGAGCATATGATCTGCACAGATCTTGCCCAGTACTCTCTTCTAACACCACTTCTGAACTCCCTGTCTACGTGTTTTGTTATGTGCGACATTAAATGAAAACACAGGTAGGGCTAATGGCCAGTATTGTTGTAAAATTGTTTTTTTATCAAATTCATTCGGTACTATGATAAAAATCAAACAACTTTAATATAAAGTCCTAAAATATAAATAAAACAGCCTGTATAAAATAGGTAAACAAATCATTATCATTTATCACTTAAGTAGGTACACACGGCTACACATCAAGCTAAACTTTTCCAGTATAAGCTGACCTCGCATTGTGTAGGCTTTTCGTAGAATGAGAGGTCAGCTTATACTTGAAATGTATAGCTTGATGTGTAGCCGTGTGTACCTGTTTAACTGACTAAGCGGCATCGTCGCAAAGGCGCCGCCAGTTTACGTTAGAAATGGATTAATGGATAAAATATTAAAGCTACATCCATCCATTTCTATATCTATCCACATTCATATCTAACACTCTTTTAGTCACATGATTTTATTCCCTCCGCATGACATGTCCATACCACGCTAGCCACTCCTCAACTTTTTTATCAGTGGGGCTACTTTTAAACTTCCTCTTATATACTTATTCCATATAGGAAGTTTAAAATAATAATTAATAATTTAGGTTATAATAAAAATTATAATTTTTTCGTTTTATTTTAGCTATGAAGAATGTTTACCAGTAGAAGGCTCTGAACTAATGTTGGCGTTGGAGTCTCTCGTAGTCGCAACCGGAGCTGAACCCGGAGACAATATCAAGCCACTTCGTGTTGCTCTACAATGTTTGGTAAGTGTTTGTGCCAAGAACCACTGAGAGAATCAAATCACACTAATATTATAAATGTGAAAGTTTGGATGTTTGTTTATTTAGTGGTTACTCAATCACGTCGTAACAGCTGAACCGATTTTGATGAATTTTGGTGTGTACGTAGATTATAACCTGGATTAACACGTTTACCTTTTTATCCCATAAATCAGTTCCCATGGGATAAAAATGGGGTGCCAAGTCCGTTGCAACAGCGAGTTTAGCTTTATGTCTAGGTTACCTACACAAATATTAGTGTAACGCGTACGAAGTCGCGGGCAACAGCTAATATAGAATAAATAATAATAACGATTATATAAATCCCTTTTTTACTTAGAATACTTCCATGATTTATTTCAATAATTATTATAAATACGGGATTTATCAAGTACCGTGACGCAGTG
This sequence comes from Philereme vetulata, assembly GCA_918857605.2. Taxonomy (NCBI): domain Eukaryota; kingdom Metazoa; phylum Arthropoda; class Insecta; order Lepidoptera; family Geometridae; genus Philereme; species Philereme vetulata. The sequence continues at coordinate 2,319,876 of OU975459.1, read as the reverse complement.
CGCAGCGAATCGCACTCACCCTAATGAAGGTTCACGATTGAAACGAAACTGTCATATACAGAGATTTGTAATCTATGGTCACTGTTCTACTTTGTTGATGTCATAATAAAGTGGATATAGGTGGGTAGATATAGATCATGCAGCCATCTTTACTTTGCACACAGCTCCCTAGCTGAATAAACGATTCCTATCGAATTAATGCGTTTCCTTTGCTAATGTGGACATAATACATAGGCTGCACTAAAAGTATCGGGAATGGAATATTTCCACTGTTCCTGTCATATTAAAATCTTTTTAATTGAAAACTCCTTGGTTTTAAAAATCGAATACCATTTATTTATTTAAAAAAATATTCTCGGTCTTGTCACAAGGTCTTGTCAAACTTGTTTAGTTGTTGAGAAAATGGAATTGACTCGAGAAAATTCAAGAGCGATGATTTATTATGACTTTCGAAGTGGCTTAACACAAAAACAGTGTGTTGACCGGATGATTTCTGCATTTGGTGATGAAACCCCATCCAAAACCACAATTTATCGCTGGTTTGCTGAATTTCAACGTGGACGTGTCAAGCTCAGTGATGATCCCCGTCAAGGTCGTCCAAAAACTGCAGTCACCCAAGAAAACGTTGATGCTGTGCGTAAGCTGATTGAGGAAGGTCGACATGTGACATATCGCGAAATTCAGGCAACTTTAGACATTGGCATGAGTCAAATACATATAATCTTGCATGAACAATTAGGTGTAAAAAAGTTGTTTTCCCGATGGATACCGCATTTGCTCTGTGAAGAGCAAAAAGCGGCTCGCGTTACTTGGTGCGTCCGAACTCTCGAAAGATTCCACGCAGGATCCTCAAATGCTGTATACATCTGCACTGATACAACATCGTATCAGGTGACGAATCCTGGATATACGCGTACGAACCCGAAACAAAAAACCAGTCACGAGTTTGGGTGTTCGAAAATGAGTTAAAGCCGACAAAAATTGTTCGTTCACGGAGTGTTGCAACAAAAATGGTGGCCACGTTTGTCTTCAAAACCGGCCATGTTGCGACTATTCCTCTTGAGGGACAAAGAACGGTTAATGCAGAATGGTATGCTAGCATTTGTTTGCCACAGGTCGTTTTTGAACTCCGTAAAGATAACTGCAACCGCCGCATCATCTTCCATCACGACAATGCGAGTTCTCACACCGCGCACAGAACAGAGTTTTTAGAGCAAGAAAACATAGAATTACTAGACCATCCGCCGTACAGCCCCGACCTAAGCTCTAATGATTTCTATACTTTCCCTTAAATAAAGAATAAATTGCGTGGTCAGAGATTTTCATCACCTGAAAAAGCTGTGGACGCCTACAAAACGGCCATTTTGGAGACCCCAACTTCCGAATGGAATGTTTGCTTCAATGATTGGTTCCATCGTATGGAAAAATGTGTCAAATTTCGCGGAGAATACTTCGAAAAGCAATAAATACATTTTTAAATAGTAATGTTGTGTCACTACCTTGATTCCCGAAACTTTCAGTGCCGCCCTCGTAGAAATATTGTTGGTCGAAACAGCGATAAAACAGTACGCGATAAATCCCGTATTTATATTTATCCTCATGATGGGCATCCTAGGATCTCTTACTCAGTACACAGACCCGTGAAGATATCCCCACGGGGTATTCAGAGGCAAGTCCAAAAATTACGTTTATTACGTGCCCACTTTTTACATAAATAAATCAAATTAAAAATAAAATACTGCTGGACATTTCACACAGCGCTATCTAGCCCCAAACTAAGCAGATCTTGTACAATGGGAACCAGATAACTGATAGAATACTTATATACTTTATTATTTTTGTAAATACATACTTATAATATAAAGAAAAACATCCAGACCCGGAACAAATATGTACGCTACCTCCTGCGTCTCAGCCGGCTATTCGCCCACTACACCACGGAGGTCATCATAGAATTAACTTCTATGATGACCTCCGTGGTGTAACGTTAGAATACGAACTCTATACCTTCGAATTTTTGGTCTTTAGGACACGCTGGCTTCCTCACGTTTCCTTTCACCATTTTGTACACTTGTAAATGCGCACATACCTACATGTTTCGATTGAAAAACTCATTGGAGCACGTCTGGGATTCTAACCCACATCCTCCAACTCAGAAGTTGGGGTACATCCCATTAGGAGTGACTAGGCCATCACAGCTTGGCAGCCTTATATTGTGCTCGTGACTGCCACAACACCATGGCTCCCTGAGAGAATCCGATCTGAACGCATCTAAGAGAGGATGGTGGGGGAAAGCAAAGAACAGAGATTTGGGGGAGACCTTTGCCCAGCGGTGGGACAATAAAAGTTTAATTTAAAAAATTGCTGTAAATTTGGATACATTAAAATGACAGAGCTTAAAAATAATTTATTTGTGATTAGGTAAAACTAAGCACCGCCGAGCCAGCGTCGTACGCCGCTCGCACCGCCGTGGTCGTCAGCTCCCAGCTCCGCAGCATCAAGTGGCGGATAGGGGGCGGTGTGAGGGGGGCCGCGCTGCTGGAGGCGCTCGCGGCACTCGCCGGCGCCCCCAGGAGCCCGCCCGGAGCCGTGCAGCCGCCCAGAGATGTCATAGCCGATATGCAAAGGTTGCCCGAAATCACAGTTTAAGAGTTAATAATAATATAACGTTTATTCCAGGTCATGTCCGTATCCCACCGTATTCGGTGCAATTTGGTATGAACGTACATTATAACCTGGATTAAATCATAATTGCTACTTTTTACTGACAAACAACGCGTGCGAAGCCGCGGGCGGAAGCTAGTATAAAATATGATTACATGGCCTTTATCTAGAAATACTTTGAAGACTAACATATAACAACAACATTCAACAATAAGCTTAAAAACTAACAAGTTTTAGTTTTTATTTATTTGGGGGATTGTGCTTCGTAGCCGCTTCCCTGTGGCGCCTGTAAACGATGTGACTGGCCAGAAATCCGGATCAAGTTAAGTAAGACCTACTTTCAGCCGCCTAGAAAGGGTACATCCGATGTCCCACCTGGCAAGGCGAGGTTCCTACTTAAGTAGTGCCCTTGCGCTAGTTGCCTCATAAAACACTTCACTCCTCAAAAGTTAGGCCTCAGAGGCCAACACAAATTTAATCAGACATAAAAAAAGGAAATTTGTGATTATCGAGTCTTTAATTTATTCTAAGAGCTTTAAAAGGTATAAATTACTGTTCACTTTTTGCTGTATGCCGAGCTTTTCATTTGAACACACGGCTACGTCAAACTAATACATTACCAGTATAAGCTGACCTCTGATTGTTGGGAGAGTCTACACAATGTGAGGTCAGCTTTTACTTTCTACATCCTGGCTTGGCTCCAGGCGAAGAAACTCCTCAACGTTCAACAGCACGAAATTTTGTATGCGCATTCAATTATGATAGCCTGTTCTAAGTTCCACCATGATATGGCTGCTGTACTCAGGGTTGGCTTCCAAAAACGAACTCCTCAACGGTCAACAGCACAGATAGTAAATTTTGTATATGCATTTTAAAGGAATACATATCACTTTGGTGTCAATGCAATAATATGATGTCCGATAATATAATATGATAATATATGATATTATATAATATATGATATACAGTGGTGGTCATATAATTACAGACACTGGAAGCATATTAAAATAACTAAGCTATTCCTCTGTACATTTTTTATCAGACTGCCATTGGAACTTGCTACACAATAAAGAAATATTTGTGATGATATTACGTAATGTTAAAACGAAATATTTACAACAAAACATGCCTGTTCCTATCTATTATTCGGTTTATCTTATTTGTAAGCAGTGTTAACTTAAGAAAGATCTGGCCATATAACTAAAGACACTCCATTTGCTTAGAAGAAATAAAAAATAGAGCTATTATTGAAATTATCTTTATTACATAAAATTCCTAACACATGTTTATAAAACATTCCGGTACAAATCAATATTTGGTCGCATGCCCTTTTGCAGCAATAACAGCACGACATCTCTTGGGCATAGAAGCGATCAATTTTGTACAAGCTTGTAGCGGAATTTGCTTCCATGCTTCTGTAAAAGCTGTGTAAAGTTGATTGGCGTTTGATGTACGCTGTGTCGCCACAGTCTTCTTCACCTGGTACCACAAATTTTCGATTGGATTTATATCCGGACTGTACGGGGTCCAATACAAAACTGTCACAGACTGATTCCTTAAGAAGTATTTTACTACTTTTGCAGTGTGTTTCGGATCATTATTCTGTTGGAAAGTCCAAAAGACCGGTAAATTTTGCTCGGCATAGGGCAGCATAGTTTCTTATAAAATATTTTTGTACTGGTATTTATCCATGTTCCCTTCTATCTTCCTGACAGGTCCGACACCAAGTCTTGAAAAACAGCCCCACACTTTGTTATTTCCGCCTCCATGTTTGACATTTGTAAATAATAAATAATAACATACATAAATAATTTCCATTTCTTGGTGTACTTTTGATCCATTTCTTTGTTCGGGGGGCGTCTAACATATTGTTGTTCGTCAGAATTAATCATATTAACTCTTGTTTCATCCGAAAGTAGCTCATTTTTCCACTGTCGTTTAGTCCAGTATTCATATTTTTTAGCAAACGCAAACCTTTCCATAACATTTTACTATTTCAAAAGTGGCACATTTAGAGACACTCTTCCGTTCAAGTTTGCCTTACATAGTCTCCGTCTAATCGTTCTTGCAGACACACCCGTCGACCCTCCTGCACCAAACAATTTCGAACGTATCAGTTCCGATCCTTTGAACGGTTCTTTTTTTGCCAACAATACCATCTTAGAGTCTTCCCGCGGAGTAGTTTTCCTAGGTCTCGATTTTCTAAATACGTTTTCGGTTGTATTGAACTTCTTGAAATGTTTTATAGCATTCATAACCATGTCCTTAGAACAGTTCAAGTGGTTTGCGATTTTTCTGTATTTTTTACCTTTGTTATGAAAGTTGAAAATAATCTTTCTAGTGGATGAATCGCAACTCTTGTTTTTTCCATATTTATTGGTTTAAAACTTTAAAATGTATTAATTTTAATACAAAAAGTGAAATATTATAAATAATATCGACGTTTCATGAAAATACGCGGCAAAACATAGAAAAAACAGAATGTAGTGTTTTTTTCTTTTTTAAAATTCAGAACACAGCTTTTACTGTCAGTAATTAGCTGGCCAGATACAAGCACTTTAAAAAGTTTGTGTTACGTTCCCATAGTGAGCAGTGTCTAAACTACTAAGGAATAAAGTAAGGAACACAACTTTTTTGTCCCTCCATACAACGTCATGTATGATTTAGTAACAATTACATTATATTTAATGCCTATTTACCTAATAGTAGTACCATAATCAAGATTTTTGTGATCAATTAGGAGGTGTCACTAATTATGTGACCACCACCTGTATATGCAATAATATGGTAATATGATGTCCATGGAGGTTGTCTCATGATGGAGATGGATGCTAGACAATGGAACTTCTGAATGGATTGTAGTGGGGCTAATTTGCTTACGGTGGCATATGCGTGGGGGTAACAGCACAGCGTGCAGAAATCCTGGACAATCCAAGATCACTCCGTGAAGCCTGCGAAGATCCCAGGAAACTTCTGCGCTTCTGGTCGGAGTTAGGCTGGCGATTAGATTAGATTAGAAAATTCTTTATTGCACTAATTAAAAGATACATAGGCGAACTTAATGCTAATTAGCATTTTCTTCCAGCTAACCTTTGTGTAGTGTGGAGAAAGTGGTAGTGCCAGAAAAAGGAAATTTAATCAAACTTTAGCTTAGAAATAAACTTACAAAAATTAAAAATAATAATAATACACATACATAAACGAAATACAATAAATCTACATAAAGTGCTCAATTTTGTTGGGTATCTTGAAGAGAGATGAAGTATTTAAAGAGGCGATCTATAGATCGCCAGCCTAACTCCGCTAGTCAATTCTCTCACGCATAATGGACCATATACAGAGTTTAAATGCGGAAAAGGGAGTCCACGAACATGACATATCTGCTTGCGGTTCTGATTATGAATTTTATAAAGGCTTGTGTAGGAGATCGTAAGCGCGGCTTAGTCGTGGAATGATATACGGGAGATAGATGCTTAAAAGATGATTTTATTGAGCTTAACTTTACAACTGATGATGCTAATGATTACGAGTGGCTCGACCGCTAGCCGATTGTGCACTGTTTAGGTAAATCGCGCGTCGCCTCGCTGTGGCGGCACTGGACCTACATAGTCAAAATTTCTGGTTGAGCTAAAAGTGTTCGTGTATCGAACAGCTTGTTTTGAAATGTAATTTTGTAACAAAAGAAGTAATTTTTCAGGCAAGGCTGCATAGAAAACCCTCCAGACGATGGCACGGGGCTGGTGCTCGCGTGCACGGTGATCCTGCAGGAGCGCGCGGCCGCCGCGCTCCAGTGCAAGCTGCAGCCCGCCTGGCACCGCCAGCTGCTGCACGACGTCGACCGCGCGGATGGCTGGGTGCGGTACCGGGTCGCACGAGCTGCCTTAAGGTAACTAAACAACAATCTAATTACATTTATTCAAAATTACAAGGATCACATTGAACCATCCATTTTACTGCTTGAAAGCAGAACGTTTGCTAGAATATAGGACTACATTTCGATGATCATTTGGTTGAGCCTTATAAATTCTACCATTTAGACGTTGTGTAAATATAAAAAAACCGGCCAAGTGCGAGTCGGATTCGCGCACGAAGGGTTCCAAACTATTTTATCTATAAAAACGACAAAAAAATCATGTCTGTTGTATGGGAGCCCCACTTAAATATTTAATTTATTCAATAGCACAATTTTATTTTTTTACCTTATTTGAGGTTGTTGCCGATTAAGCTAGTCCTCTATATTGTATGAGCGCCCATACAACTCAGAGGACTATCTTAATTGGCGTCAACTATGTACGTATGGGGACACCCTATAATTTTCAACTTTTTTTATTTGTTTGAATTTTTCTTTTATTTGTGCTGCTTGTTTACCTTACCTTTACCTTGCTTTTTGCCAAATTTCGTGATTCTTTGTCAACGGGAATTACCATATAGATTGTCGACCCAAAACCTATATACTTCCGGTTGATCTAGAATTGTCAATTTTGGTAAAAGGCAAGGTCTTACTGCAGGGAAAATTCCGAAAAATAAAAAAGTTGATAATTAAGGTAAATTTGGGTACTCGCCAAGTTTTCGCGAAAATCTAAATTTGCCCAATCTTTTTATCGTGTTGGCTCAGGACTTTGATTTTTATACACCTAATAGGGACTATAGACCTCAGTATCTAGTATAAATTTCAACTTGCTAGGTTCACCCGTTCCTGAGAAAATTGGTGGTGACACACGGACAGACAGACGGACAAGAGAGTGATCTTATAAAGTGTTACTTTTTTTACCTTTTGCGGTACGGAATCCAAAAAATATATAAATTTAATTCAAATTATGTGTATCTAATCTAATGTCATGCAAAATACGCGAAATAAATTGGATGTGTTCGTAAAATAAAAAATCAATAACTAAAGAGCAAATGTCCAGCATTACCATTATTAAATTTGCCTAGTAAGTCGAAAAATTCATTAGTTCTATTAGTTATCTGGTTCCCATAGTACAAACTCTGCTTTGTTTGGGGCTAGATGACGCAGTGCAAAATGTCTAGCATAACTTAAAAAAAACCATATATGTATTGAGTTTGCTTTGCTCGCACATTTTGATATCGCGATTATTTAGTTTCCATGTTAAGTTACATGGTTTTTATATAATGACTAGCTGACCAATCCGCAGCTTTGCACGCGTAGTTTTTCAATAAAAACATTCCTCCTTCCCATCTTCCATCCTTTCCTTCTTTCCATTCCATCCCATTCTGCGCAGTTGGGTAAAAAGTAGCCTATGTCACCCGGGGATAGTGTAGCTTCCCAACAGTGAAAGAATTTTTGAAATAGGACCCAGTAGTGTTTGAGTTTATTCATTACAAACATACACACAAAAATACAAATCTTTCCTTTTTATAATATTAGTATAGATGGCTGGTGAATTCTGCAGGTACGGGCATGTGAACGTGGGTGCGTGCATACTGTGGCGCCTGCAAGGCGAGGCTGCGTCCGAGGCGGCGCAGCGCTGGCTCACTGCGCTGCATCGCGCGGCAGACGCGGACGCTATACTACTCGAAGAAGGTATATTGAAAACCAGCGCTGCACTGTACACAAAAAGGTTCCAAGCAAGGTTCCTGAGACTGGGACTATTTTGTCCCACGCAACACCATCATTAATAATAATATTATAACGTTTATCTCAGGCAACAATGTGCACACACAAAATATGATTACGAGGCCCATATCTATAAATACTGTTACGAGCTGAGGGTTCGGGATGAAATAATAAAAATGAATCTAACCAAAATAACACTTTTATTCAACACTAAAATGCAAAATACACTATCTTAATCACAACACACTAATTCACAACACTATCGCACAATAAACCACTAAAAGTCACCGAAATGTTCGCACGTATAGCCAAATCCAGACTGGCTCTCTCGAGCGTCTCTACGCACTATTTGTACCGCGCATTATTTCCAGAACCTTCTCGATGTTTCTACTAGTTACTAGAAAAATGTAGGTATTTCGACCGACAATTTTTTTTTATTCTGTGCCACTAGGTAAAAACGTAGCAAGTAGGTATATTCCACACAAAGTATTACCTATTCTGTGACACAGTAGGTATAACTCCGAGAAACCGACTATTACTATACTATTACTTATGCTGTAACAGCCTCGGCGTAACAATACCTTAAAGACTAACATACATAAAACAATAAACTTAAAACTAACATTTTTATTCATTTGGGAGATTTTTATAATTGTCTGTGTGTATAGGTTTGCCTACTTACCGTATACCGCTTGGGTGGGCAAGTAACCTACCGACATACACGCTCACTAATTTTATATAGTTTTTATTTTATATCTTTAATATATATTTTTATCTTCGATATTGTTTTCTTTCTTTTAGAACAAATGAAATTATTTTCTTTTTTTTCTTCTACGTACATGTTATACTGCTACGAACTGGAACTAGGATAAAATAAGTAGATAGATATATAGATAACTCTTTATTTAATTACCACACAAGCAGAAATAGTACAAAAACAAGTAGCTACTAAACTAGAATAGAAATGGCAATACAGCGGGCGGCCTTATCGCTTACATGTTAAGTATGGAGGTTTGTTTACAAACATTCTACATCGAATATACCTGAAGTATACACATCTTTTGACGCTTTTGTGTGTGTTACCAGTGATGACGTATGGTACAGAAACATAGTCTCTCACTACGGGCCTCGTAAGATGCTCGCGGTCGCTCAGCGTGCTACGGAGACGGCTAGGCTTGCTGTTTCTCTACGAGACACAATCAGAAACGAGCAGCTTCGTATGCGAACCAAAGTCACCGACATATCACTAAGGATTTGCGTGTCGGCTAGTAAAATAATAAATAAACACTTGGATAATGTAAATGGTGGTTTGTTTGCAGGTATAACAGGGCTGGAGGCGGCGAGCTCCCGCTGGGAGAGCGCGTCGGGGTGGGCGGGCGGGTGCGCGGGCGCCGGCTGGTGCGCGGCGGGGTGCGGCGGCTGCGGCGCGTGCACGGCGCTGGCGCCGGCGTGGCTGGCGGCGCGCGCGCAGGCGCTCATGTCGCTGGCGCGCGTGGCGGCGGCGGCGCGGGCGCTCTGCACGCAGCCACCGCCTGCCATAGCACACGCGCACGCACAGGTACACGCAACCACACCTTATCTATTCATACATTACTTAGCGGGTTCGATTCCCGCCGCGGAACAAATGTTTGCATGATAATATTATAAATATGTATGTATTATACTTATTATATGCGAAAACATGTAAATGGTAATAAGTGTTTAAAGTTGTTTCTTATTAGATATAAGTACTGTTTGTTTTCCGAATAAAATAAAATAAAGTATTTACAAAAAAAATATAATATATATTATATCAGTTATCTGGTTCCCATATACATAGCTTTGCTTTGATTTATAAACCAATCTCAAAAATGTCCGGACGAAACTTAAGCCCGCAACCCTTCTCTTGGTATGACGACGTGCTGCCAAACTGCGCTACAGGCCACTTCTCGTCAAGCGTAAAATTAGAGAGATGTTTCTTTTTTCGTAATTTTTAGCGATGATTTTAAAATGTTAACATTTGTACGGGCCAAACCGTACATTTAGCAATATCATTGTTTAGCAGGTATTTTTAAGTTGATCAATAAAGTTAGTTGCAAACTCACAATGGTCGCGTGAGGTCGTTTTAATCTAACAAACCCGGTCCTATCAACTATCAATATCAATCGTATTGTATAGGGGTAGCAGCAACCCCGTACAACATTGTATATCTTTATCTATCGGTCACAGAGAAATAATATGCTAAGTACAATGTATGTTTCTGCACTATCTTTCGATAACTAGTTACCTACTCAAACAGGAAGAGACTAGCCACCCAAAACACAGGGTATCCTAGTGGGTAGGGTCGGGCTAGTATAGTATTGTTGTATGTAACGTACATACTTAAATGATGAAACCTTACTTATCTTTTATTTAAAATGCGTGCTAGCAAAGTACTGTAAATTAACATAAAATATTGTACACGATTGTGTAATGTATTTAATGTATTGTATTTGTATTGTACATGGTAGGCCGCGCGAGACCCGGCAGTGAAGGCCGGCGCGTGCGCCGCCGCTCTCCGGAAGGCGTCGCGAGCGGTCGCCGCAGTGGCGCAGAGATACGCCGCCATCGCACGCACCGCCTTCCATACTGATGATTCTACCCTAAGACACTTTCAAATGTATCCTTTTTAAACTACTCATTTTCTTCATCTTTCTGCCTTGTACTACCTGTTTCTTATTTTAAGAAAATAGTTTGAAGGGTATGGGGTTCTAGTGGAATTACAGGCACATAAGGCTTTGCACCTGTATGCCTCAAGTTGTTAGACGGACGGCACATGTCCATTTTGTTAGCTGTTTCATAAAGACTAGATAAAGAATAAACAGGGCACTGCATCTTAGGGCACATTCGTAAGATGCATGATCTACAAGGCAATACTTTGTTATAATATAGGCGATAGTTACTACTTAACATCTGGTGGTCATGTTCTCTATCTCCATATTGTAAAAAAACAAGGAAATTTTTCCTGAACTGTTCATTCAGCTCCCAGCATACATACAACCAGCTGTCCCAGCTCCTGGAGCGCATCACGTCCCCCCAGCAGGAGCGCGCGGAGCCGCTCAGCAAGCCGCTCCCGGCCACCACGCTCGAGGAGCGGATAGCGCTGTCCGCCGCCGACGCACTCACAGACATTGAAACTAAGCTGTTCGACAACCCTAACGTTAGCCCGGGAGTCACACATCTAGTGAGTATTATCCTTCATTCATTGCCTTAATTTTTCTACTTCTGTGCAAATGCCTCCCCCAACTCTCTCCACTAAATTTTCTTATTAAAAATGGGGTGTGGCTGTGTCATGGACACGGCCGTGTCTTGTACTTGAATACGTGTGAGTAACATGTAACATTTTCTATACAAAATATTAAATACGCTATTTTGTATATGTTATATTCATGTTTGAACACTAACAAGTCCTTCGGGTGACTAAATGGAAATCTTGAAACGCAGCAAAATGACCTCAAAATGGCGGCGCTTTCCCCTCCACCGCGCGCGATGTGTCAACGTCCTCACTTAGCGTAACGAATTCTTTAATACTTTAGCTATCCAGTAGCGTAATTAAATTTGGAATGGTGTTGATAGATATGTAGCTGCAACACCAAACTGTATCCCCCGATTTTGTTATCATTCGTTTTTTGAATTGCCTCCCACTATGGAAGCAGTTTTAATTTAATTTATTGGAAGATCAACAGCTTTTTTATCTGACAAAAATAATTGCAGAAAGCTAATTACAGATTTTCACGTATTTTAAAAACGTATTCACGTCAAAATGTTTGTTTTTTGATCAGCATTACGAAGCGATAATAGCCGCTGTGCGCGCGTGTGCGTCGACGCCCGCGCTGTGGGCGCGCGGCGTGTGGAGCGGGCGCGCGTGCGCCGCCGCGTGCCGCCTGTCCGTGTGGCCCACGCCGGAGCACCCGCCCGCGCTTCCGCTCACGCACCGCCTCGCCGTCAAACTGGAGGGCGTGCTGTTACCGTCCGCGCTCATCAGGTACATTATGGAGCGAAAATAAATAGATAATCTTTGACTAAAAATAGTGCTATGTAAATTTCACAGTGTAACATTACCACGAAATAATCGTCCAAATAACTTGACCTACAGTTTCATTCAAACTACAAGTAAAGGGAGTTCATGTTAATTGGTTCTTTTTTTGGTGTATAAATTGCAGTTATTCTGGATTTCAGAATTCAGTCTTTTCCGTATTATTTGCTTTATTATACCACGACACCAAATTTCTGCACTGTGGGGTCCGCTCCTGGTAGACGAGCTCATAAAACGTGGGACAAGCGACGATGGTATTGTTATCTCGCTCGCTCTTGCAGCCCTTCCGGGAGCAGTTGTCGATAACACTGATTCTGGTAATCAGTGTTATCAATATCAGTATATAATTGTATTGAAATGGAAACAGACATGCTTATTGTTGGTCCCGCCTGCCACAAGTCTTATAGCGCCTAAACCAAGTGACTTACTAAAATGATCTCTGAGCTTATGTCTCTACCAAAAGGACGAATGAGGAACACAAGAAACACATTCTGCCAAGTCTGAGCTTGCTGGGCGTTGAGTTCACATCCAACCTGAACTTCAGCTCGTACATCGAATCTAGGGCTTCTATGCTAATTAAGCTGCTATGAAAATTGCTGCTATGAAGCTGGGCATCCTGGCTAAGATTCGGCGTTACTTCTCACCAGGACAGCTGCTCAGTCTCTATAAAGTCCGCTCATGTATGGAGTACTGCTGCCATCTCTTGGATGGCTCGGCCAAGTATCAGCTTGAAGCCCTTGAGCACGTCGCTCAATCGAATTGAGCGACGTGCTGCTACTCATTGGTGATGACTCCCTAGTGGAAGCCAATTTACAAACTCTAGAGCACAAACACCTAGTAGTCAGACTTTCAGTTTTTTACAACATTCATTTTGGTGAATGTGCGAAAGAATGATCTTATCCCTCCTTCCCCCTTCCACCACCGGACAAGCAGACGTACCGAGAAGTACCACCCGGTAGGCATACCAAACGATTTGCTTCAACTTTTCTTGTTAGCACAAGGAAGGAGTGGTACTCATTTCCGGCGTATGTTTTTCCAAACCAGTATAATCTTGGAGTCTTCATGTCCAGAGTGATTAGGTTCTTTCTCGGCAAGCATGCCCCATCTTCGATCACACCTTCACTTATCATCAGGTGAGGTAGTGGTCAAGCGCTTGACTATCATCAATTAAAAAAAACATTCAAACGCGTCCAATTCACCAATACTCGACGGAACTTAAAATGCAAATCAAATGGTTTGTAAAGGGCCCTCCCTCATCACAAAGCACTGTACTTTCTAAGTTGCTTTATTGCAAGTAACAAGACACCGGTAGCCTTATTACCTAAGCCAAATTGCTGTCGTGTCGCTATCGCCAGTCAGGCCATCCCTTTCACACGTGAGGTACGTACTGTACGTGTGAAAGGGATCGCCTGACTAGTGATAGCGACACGAGAACAATTTGGCTTAGGTAATAAGGGGGCCGGACTTTGAGGCCTTATACCATATGCCGAGCGGCTTTCGTCAGCGCGATCTAGAAATGGACACTTTAGTCTCGACATCTAGTTTGATTTTCGGAACTAAATATGGTATAAGGACCTTTATGGCTGCTGTTAATAATGAAAATTATTACTAAATTACGTACATATATTAGACATGGTTCTTTATATAAATCCTTGTTACTGTGTAAATGAATTTAATAATTATTAGTAATCTTTATTTTGACACGTAATCATTTATTTATTACATATGGCACACAAAACAGAACAATTTGAACAAGCGGGCACTGGCATACATTATATATGTATTTTTGTTATACTTACAGTAAACGCCAGAAGGCCCGGCAAGTGAAAGGCGTACAGATCACAGTGACTGCGACTCCACACCCGAGGACTAACGAAAAGGTACACAATTCGAATTAATAGATGGCGTTTCTCTTTTGAGATAATTAACTATATTTTATTTTCATAAAAATATACACTAGTAATGTACAGAGGTATAGTTTGTTGTTTGTAATTTTTATTTATATATCAAGTTATTGTGTGCTAGTAATTACTTATGTAAATGCATGACCCACGACATCTTTCACGGATTTGTCGAAGCAAACATTATTAATTATTTTACAAGCGATATAAAAATAAAGTAAAGAATAAGTGGATACCCCCTACAAACTAGCGATGGAACATTTCACAGGTAGCATGTGAAAAATCATGAATGAAATTCCATTTGTAGCATCTGCTACTTTCGTTCGCATAACCTGCGAAAAATCATTCATATGAAATCACTTCGGGTTTCATCATTCGCAGTAGTCATTCGGGCCTGCTGCAAATTGCAGATTATGTCGCAGATGAGTCGAGTCGTTCGCTCTCGGCGGACGGGACTCGTCTAAGATTACCTCCTAGATGTTTGTAGTACAAACATCTAGGGGGTAATCTTAGATACTACTAAACCGATTCTAAAAAGTAAAAATTATCAGTGTATAGAAAGCTAAACTATTCCTTCTTGCAAACGCAGTACTTCCTAAATGCCGGTTTGGAGATGAACGCGGAAAACATTTTTTTTTTGGTGTTAGCAAATGCAATATTTTTATGCAAGTCCTGCGTTCCTCGTTAAATAAAAAACATGTTTACGATAAAATTATGTAGGTGTAGATTTGTAGGCCGTTTCAGATGTCATTTTTGCAAAGAAGTGAAAATCCTAAACATGATTACTGCAATCAGCAGGGCAGAGTTTTCATAAAAACCTGTGCGAAGCTAGGGCGGCTCAGCTAGTTGTATATAGAACAGTCGTCTCAGACGCAGGAGACTGCGTGCGGGTTCGCTTCACACCTCGGAACAAATGTGTGTATGATCTACAGATATTTATTCTCGGTCTGGTTGTTTCTCTATATAATTGTAAGAATGTATTTAAAAAAAAAAAGTATGTATAAAACAAGAAAAATACTTATATGATACGACTGGTCTACTCCTTGTTTCTCTTGTCAGTTGTGGAAATAAGAAGTCCGTAGTTCATTGTAGATGATATAATATGGTTCACAATGGTATACAAACTAATTATCCCCTATACTGGCTTGAATAGTTTAATGGTAATCTTTATGGCGGCGGAATACTCGTTGCCATCGCGGCGGCTCGCGTAGGTAGGTAGCTAAATAGAAGATAAAAAACGCTTTATAGTAAATCACACTTATAATACAAAACAATTTAAAAAACGAATGACAATACACCCAGAAATACAAGTGGCGGGCTTATCGCTAAAAGCGATCTCTTCCAGGACAACCTTTGGTTACGCGTACCTCTACTGGTTACAATTAGGCAACATATAATCTTATATCCAGGTTATAATCTACGTACATACCAAATTTCATCAAAGTCGGTTCAGCTGTTACGACGTGATTCAGTAACAAACAAACAAATAAATAAAAAAACATCCAAATTTCGCATTTATAATATTAGTGTGATTAGGGTTGCTGAGTTCGGTGTAAACCCAAACAAATTATTTAAATATTCTCAGTTATCTAGTTTCCATAGTAAAAACTCTGCTTAGTTTTAGATTAGATAGTGCTGCGTGAAATGTCCAGCATTATATATTTGGTTGGTGTTTTGCAGACGGTAGAACTAACGAACGTGCCGCCGATACTAACGGCCGTGCAGACAGTAGCGCCGGTGCGCGACTTCTTCTCGGCGCAGCAGCTGGTGAGCGTGCCTGCTGCCGGCCTCTACACCGTGGCGGTGGACGCCGCCTTCGTGGACGACAAGGGGGAGCTGTGGAACACTGGGCCCAGGACTTCGCTAGTTGTCAAGGTACTTGTTAAACCTAAAATCTATAGGGGGACTTGCCAAATCGGGGGACAGGAGACACACGTGTTAACTCGCTGTTTATAATGAAAGAAATTAATGTATTTATTGCTACATAAACAACTTTTTTCAAAGTTACCCGCGTCCGTAGGAGATTACCTCCGTAGCTCTACACGTGATCCCTGGGTAGTGCCAAATGGGTAACAAATCTTCTGGTGGTAGGCTTCGGCCGCGGCTTGTCACCACCCACAAGACAAAGCCACTCCGTGAAGCGACTTTGTCGCGTTTCGGGGTGTTGTCTTGTATAGCCACCGCGGAAATGACGGGTCTCAGCAGTTCTTGCACTAGATACAGACAGAGCGGTACAGAGAACGCAATAGTGCAAGTGTGCCGAGAGATTAGACTTGGAGGGTAGCGGGTTCCGAAGCACGGTTCTCCGCTGGCCGACCGCAGGTTGTAGGGGGCCCAACTAGTGAGCTAGCCACTCATGAAAGGCTGCCCCGCCGCCTCGCGAAAAATCCCAGAATGCTTCATCGTGCCGGTTGGCGACCGGACGAGAGGACACGATGGCCATTCTTGGGGGGGTTCGGGCGTCCCCGCAGTCTCCAGTCTAGTCCCTCAACTGCGCATGAGCCTATTGTGTGTCCCCGGGCTCACTGAACAGTGCCTTGCTCAACAGCCGTCTTTCCATTAACCTTTCACTCCTAAATCATGAAAGTAAAGAAAAATAATAAGTTGTGCCTACAGCGGAAGCACGTCCTCTCACTCCAAGTGCACCTCTCCAACATTCGAGGACTGCACTCCAATCTCAAACCGGTCCACCATCACCTCGAAACCGCGAAGCCACACTTATTATTTCTCACGGAGACGCAGATACAATGCCCTCGAGACACAGCATACCTCACATACCCAGGCTACCACGCACTGGAGCACAAATTTAAATCCAAAGCTGGTATTTGTCTGTTTGTTCGGGAGGACATTTGTTGTCTGCGTCTGTGTGACCTTGAGGTTCCCAACTTCTCCGTCATGTGGATTCTGGAGGACACCGGCTTAGATAAAATTATCTATGCCGGTCTGTATCGATCACACACTGGAGACCAGGAGACAACTGTTTAATTACATTTGTGAAGTGGCGGATGTGGCCCAGCGACGATACCCCGATGCCCAACTGGTGATTCTGGGGGACTTTAACGCCCACCACCAAGAGTGGTTGTTCCCATACCAGATAACTGACCATGCTGGAAGAGAAGCCTGCAAACTTGCACTCTCGTTTAATCTCACCCAGTTGGTTGGCGAGGCCACCAGAATACCGGATGTCGAGGGCCACTCAGCCAATTGCTTGTACCTTCTGCTGACAAATGAACCAGATCGCCATTCAGTATCAGTGCTGCCTCCCTTAGGCAGTTCAGACCACTGTGTGGTGAGGTCTGTATCGTCATACTCGCCTCCTGATCCCTCTCCCAGAGGAAGCAGGCGAGTGTGGCGCTACAAGTCAGCAGGTTGGGATGAAAGACGTCATTTCTTCGCGCCTTATCCATGGCGGGAAACTTGCTTTTCTTCATTTGATCCAACAGTCTGTGCTGATGACATTACGGAGGTGATAAAAAAAGCAATGGAGTATTTTATTCCATTCTCCGACGTTTCACCTTCAGCCAATGCTCGCCCATGGTTTAGTCCCGCGTGTGCTAGTGCAGAATCACAAAAACATGCGGCGTACCTTGCCTGGGTAGATGCACGAAACAGCAAAACCTTGGATGTTCGTTCGAAGAAGAAAGCCTACAATAAGGCCGCCAAGTCCAGCAAGAAGGTGATACGGAAGCCTCGTTTCGATCGGATTGGCCGAATGGGGTCTAAGCTTGCCGCGTACCCCGCGGGAAGTAAAGCTTTCTGGTCTGGCCAAATCGGTGGAAGCGAACTTCAGCCGTCCTTCACTCCCTCCACTACTGAAACCGGATGGTTCCCTAGCTCACTCTGCTATTGAAAAAGCAAACTTATTTGCAACTCAATTTGCAGAATCAATATGTCTCGACACCACTGGCGAATACAGTTTTTACTTTCAATTTAACCGGCTAATACAGTTTTTGTAACGACAAATAGGTTGTATACCACTGAAAATCCTATTACATTTTTGGAATAAATAAATGTATCCCTAATTAAGACGAAAAAACATTTATTGTTATCAAACTATTTATAATTCACAATAATTTGTTATAAAATATTTGCATTTTATCACTACAATTATAATTTTGAAGTAGGCTGTATGGCTATATGTAATCAATCTCTTTACATTTGGCGCGTGCAAAAAAAAACTTGCGCACCATTTCCAATTTTTTTCTTGTATCGCATTTGTTGCTGTGTGGTAAATAGTTGTAAAAATGTCAAGCTTTAGTACAGAATATGTGTTAACAAAGTGCGTATGAAACTTGTGAGACACTCGGCTGATTTACACCCTCGCCTGCGGCTCGGGCTGCAACCCACAGCCTCGTGTTTAATGAGCAACTTAGCTGACTTGTATCATAATATAATATTAATTAGTATCAATGTGTCATCATCATGTCAGCCCATCTGCACCCACTGTTAGGTATAGGCCTCCTCTTTGTTACGCTATTCATTTCAGTCCCTTGTGACTCTCATCCATTGAAATCCAGCAACATATATCGATATGTAGGTGATAAAATAAAGATATTGTCAAAATTTCTCTACTTTTACCAATATTTGTCAAAAATAAAATATTTATAACAATTGACATGAAGCACTCCACGCTTTTTTTTTTTTATTAATTTTTTTTTGTAATCACACTTTTCTTAATATAAATTCTTAATTGAAATTTATTGAAAATTATTTTCTAGCTCTTAGTTCGGTTATCTACAAAAGTGTGTTTTATACACCTAGGTCTAGCTTAAGACACATCTACAATATTATACATTCGTCATAAAAATATATACATTTTAGTTCATATGGGTCCCGTTTAATTCAACATAGGGAGTGAGCTTTTTAGTGTTGCCATTTATAAAATGAAACATCACTTTTCTTTATCGAATTAAATGTTTTTAACCAAACACCTTAAATTTATACACATTTAAATATCACTTATTAAGTAGATATTGGAATAATAATTCTGTGTTATTCGATGACCTCTGTAGCGCAGTAAACGAATGACCGACTCAGACGCAGGAGGTTGCGGGTTTAGGTATTTTTCTAAATGTTATAAGTATGTATTTACAAAAAAACGTATATAAGTATTCTATCCGTTATCTGGTTCACATAGTGCGAGCTTTGCTTAGTTTGGGACTAGATAGCGCTGTGTGAAATGTCCAGCTTTATTTCTTATTATTTCTTTACAGGCTCACGAAGAATTAACTGCGAAAACCAACACGCAAACTACACGCGGAGCAAGGTTCCAATTATAATCCAATATATAATCTCCTCAGCCTGGAGCATCGACGAAAGGTTGCTAGCCTCTCGGTTTTTTATCGAGTACATTTCGGGGAGTGTGCGGCGGAACTTTTCAACCTGATCCCACCATCTCCTTTCTATCAACGGACAACCAGACGCTCTGCGGTGCGCCACCGCTATATGGTAGAAATACCTCCCATTCGCACAAAGCGGTTCTCTTCGGCCTTTATTATGCGCACCGCCAAAGAGTGGAACGCCTTGCCAGAGTCTGTGTTTCCAGATAGCTACAGCCTGGGTATCTTTAAGTCGCGAGTGAATAGGTTTCTTCTAGGCAAGCGTGTACCATCGTAGACTGCATCATCGCTTACCATCAGGCGAGATCATGCTCAAAAGCAAGCCATGTATAAAAAAATATTTAAATAATATAAAAGGGTAAAGTGTTTGTAGGGAATAATCTCCTGAACTACTGAATCGATTCTGATAATGCTTTCACTTCTAGAAAGTTACATTATCCTTGAGTGCTGTAGGCTGTGTTTTATTATATAAAAATCCGTGTGCAGCCGGGGCGATTCACTTATAGTTACACGTAATCGCGTACAAACTTGGTCAAACAGTAGAGATCATGCTTTGATAAATATGTCTATATAAAGGCTCATCATACTCTAGTATACAAATTTGCTTTAATCATATTTTATCATACAATAAACTATTTAAAGCGAGATTTTTTTGTGTATTTTTGTATTTATGTGTGCCATGTTTTATTACATATATCATCATGATCTACCTCTTGGTCTACGAGCATCCCTTGGCCACCACTCTGTAATCGCCTTCGTCCAACGCCCGTCATCCCTCCTAACCAAGTGGCCATCCCGTCACCACTTCAGCCCTGCGATCCTCATACCCACGTCCACAACCATTGTGCGACGTCGGATTTCTACATTGGGTATGTGGTCCAAGAGTGATATACCGAGCATGGCACGCTCCATTGCCCGTTGAGCTACTCTAATCTTATGCATATATTCCTTTGTGAGCAACCATGATGAGCACTTTTCAACCTGATCCCACCATCTCCTTTCTATCAACGGACAACCAGACGCTCTGCGGTGCGCCACCACTATATGGTAGAAATACCTCCCATTCGCACAAAGCGGTTCTCTTCGACCTTTAGTATGCGCACCGCCAAAGAGTGGAACGCCTTGCCAGAGTGTGTTTCCTGATAGCTACAACCTGGGTATCTTTAAGTCGCGAGTGAATAGGTTTCTTCTAGGCAAGCGTGTACCATCGTAGACTGCATCATCGCTTACCATCAGGCGAGATCGTGCTCAAAAGCAAGGCTATAATATATATACATAAAAAAAATGTCTCTGATCCGTAAGTAAGAATGGGCAGGACACATTGATTAAACACCCTGGCCTTGAGGCATCGAGGGATTTTTACTACTAGGCACTGTAGGACGTCTTCTAACTTACTAAAGGCGGCCCATCCTAGCTGGACTCGTCTCGAAATCTCTTGTTTATGGCTCGAAATCTCTTGTTTATGTGAAAATATATATTTTCCTTATATTTACATTTACGTAAGTATATGAAATAAATATGTCAAATCTTGGAATAATGACGCACGGGAAAGCGCAGCGTAGGTCGATCCTCACTCGATGGAAAAACTACTTGAAAAGTTATTCTATTTTTTTCTATCACAAGTAATCAACATTATTTACGACGACCTCCGTGGCGCAGTGGGCGAATAGCCGGCAGAGACGCAGAGGTAGCGGGTTCGATTCCCACCGCAGAACAAATGTTTGCATGATCTACAGATATTTGCCATTAGAATCATCGGCGTTCCCAAACTCGCCGACAGGCTGGAACCGCTGAGTCAACGCCGTGACATCGGATCGCTCAGTGTATTCTACCGCCTGTATAATGGGGAATGTTCTGAGGAGCTATTCGATCTCATCCCGTCGTCGAGATTTTACCACCGCACTTCTCGACAACGTAATAAAGCTCATCCACATATAATCGACAATTGGGTATCGCGCACCACACGCTTCACGCGATCTTTTCTACCCCATACTTGCAAGTAGTGGAATGAGCTACCATCTGAGGTTTTCCCGTTAGGCCCCGGGTGTTGCCATCAGGTGGGCCGTAAGCCTGTTTCCCCACAAAAAAACATAATAAGAATGTTTATTCCGGGTCTGGATTTTTCCAATATAATATAAGTATAATGTTAATTCAGACGTTATAAATTCGTTTTTAGATTTTTCAAAGATCAATGACGTATCTTTTTTTTTATTTCATGCTGTAAGCTGGTGGTCGACCTTGGTCTGCCACAAACGTTAATTCTGGAAAAACAGTTGATGAAGTTTTACCGCGGTAAGCAATTTTTGCCGTGGGGTGCCTGTAGTAGAATGTTACCCCTCCTCTCATGTCTGTGGATGCAGTAAGAGCCTGCTAAGGGATACCTCCGGAAGATGGGCAGCAGCGTCTTTCCGTGTATCAACATCCCGTACTGCGCTCGCCAACCCGCCTGCCAAGCGTGGTGAGTATGGCAACTACCCATCACGGAGATCCATGGAGGCCTGTGTTCAGTAGTGGACGTTTTACGGCTGAAATGAATCAACTTTTATAATAAAAATATTATAAAGGTTCCTGGGAGCCGTTGGGTGCACAAGATCGGTCGCTTTGGAAATCTATAGGGAGACCTATGGTCACTAGCGGACGTCCTATGATGATGATTCTAATGATATTGATCGTGTAAATCAGGGATTTCCAAAGTATCGATCTCTTGGGGTCGAAATCGATTTTCGAGATAACATTTTTTTTAACTTCGCGATTTCAATGTTTTTTTTTTCAATAAATATTACCTACGTCATTGTACGTTTTTACGTCATTTGTATTAATAATTATTAATTTAATATTTACTTAATTTTATGTTTATTTATTTTGATGAGAAAATAATATCAAGTTTACTTAACTAACCGCAAAGTTTTTTTTAATTGGTATGTATTTTGTATCAATAAGAAAAAAACTAGAGATAGGATTTTTAAAGTAATTTGGCTATAGGGGTCTGAGGTATCAGTTCATTTTGGAAAAGGGGTCTCTTGCCCAAAACAGTTTGGGAATCCCTGCGCTAAATTATGTTTTAATGATATTTTATCAAACAATAAACTCTATACACAGACTATCCGTGTGTTAATAGATATTATTTCCATAATGGTCAATGCTGATAACACGAATATCATATCCTCCTGGCGATATCTATAAAACCAAGTCACATAAAAAACATATGTACTTAGAAAACCTAAAAACCGGCCAAGTGCGAGTCGGACTCGCGTACAAAGAGTTCCGTACCATTATCTATAAAAAAGGGAAAAAAATCATGTCTGTTGTATGGGAGCCCCACTTAAATATTTTTATTTGTTTTATTCAATAGCACAATTTTATTTATTTACCTTATTTGAGGTTGGTGCCGATTAAGCTAGTCCTCTAAATTGTATGAGCGCCCATACAACTCAGAGGACTATCTTAATTGGCGTCAAATACGTAGGTACGTATGGGGACACCGTTTAATTTTCAACTTTTTTTTTTTTTGCATTTTTCCTTTATTTATGCTGTAAGACCTTGCTTTTTGCCAAATTTCGTTATTCTAGGTCAACGGGAACTACCATATAGGTTTTCGACCCAAAACCTATAAGGTACTTCCTGTTGACTTAGAATTGTCAATTTTGGTCTTACAGCACAAAGGGAAAATTCCGAAAATAAAAAGTTGAAAATTAAGGTAAATTTTGGTACTTACAAGTTTTCGCGAAAATCTAAATTTGCCCATATCTTTTTATCGTGTTGACTCAGGACCTTGATTTTTATACAACTAATAGGGACTATAGACCTCAGTATTTGGTATAAATTTCAACTTGCTAGTTCCACCCGTTCCTGAGAAAATTGGTGGTAACACACGGACAGACAAGAGAGTCATCTTATAAGGGTTCCTTTGTTTATGGAACGGTACGGAACCCTAAAAAGGATAATTATATAAAATAAATAGTCGTATGCATAGGTATACCTATCTACGCCTGACGCAAATATTGTCACGGGACAATATTTGCAGATTATGCCGAACTGCCGGGTATCGAACCCGATATTACCTACTTTACCAAGACCTTACAAGATATTAATGAAACATGGGATTACCTAAAGCCTATCTATAGCCTAGTCTATTTCCCAGTTTTATCATGAAGAAGAAGAACCTAGTAGACAAGCACCGATAATCTGATTTGGGTGCAAATGCGTCCTTAGAGGAAAATCGTTGTCTGTCGTAGATTACATCAGAGAAATGACTAATGTAAGTAGGTATACAGGGTTTTCAATCTATGTATACTTCGTAATAAATGTAGTTACTGTGTTTTAATGTTTCCGAGTGTCATTCTAAGGTGTACATTGTCTAATCGGAAAAGTGAAATGACCAACAATCAAAAGCTGATAACAAATATTATCTTCGCTGCGAGTGATAACACATTTACCTACTCTACGCAGCAGGAATTACCGACTAGTCGCGCCCATAATGTGCATTGTATTCATTATTTTCGCCCTCATTTTACAAGTGAATAGTGATACAATATGTGATATTTGTGTATGTGGATACAACAGCGAAAATGCAGGCGATTTTCAGGGAGAAATTGTGGATTGCATGTACACTGATGACCTTTTAAAGTCTAATCATACGATACCACGCACGATTTACTCACTGGATTTATCGGCAAGTAATCTGTCACGGGTTTATAGAACAACGATATTGCAGTCTAAAACTATGAAAGAGCTATTTTTAAATGGAAATATAATCACGGAAATCACACCAGATGCTCTGCAATTACCGAATTTAAAACTGTTGGATTTAAGTAAGAATTTACTGGACTTCATCGATAAAGAAACATTTAAAAACGTAAAGGAGTTACAGTATTTAAATTTGGCAAACAACAGATTTACAACCTTCTCGAAACTAACATTCCATTCTTTGAGCAACTTACAAGATATCATCTTAGACAATAATAAAATTGGACCAAGTTTACAAGAAGCTAATCTATTCGATCGAAGTGGATTCGGTCTCACGAAGAAGATTAAATCGCTTAGCATTAGCGGGATCAGCTTAAATATCGTCCCAGATAACTTCTTTGTCGACGCGTACGATATTCGTAAACTTGATCTTTCAAACAACAACATTGGCGACGTTTTCCAACTACCATTTACTTTGGAATACCTTGACTTGTCAGACAATCCTATAGTCGAAATCGAAGGCGAAGATTTCAACGACCTTCCAGCTTTAAATACATTAAAACTAAACAACATAGCCATAAAGGAAGTGGCTGAATATGCGTTTTCTGCCCTTCACTCTTTAAAACACTTAGAACTAGAAAGAAATCGGAATTTAACAGTGTTTAGTTCACTGGCTTTTGGAAAAGATGTATTAGATGATTCAGATGATTTCATAATGGAAGGTTTGTCGTTAAAGAACTCGAGATTATCGTCTTTGGATAAGGATCTGATGGTGCCATTCGAGCGGCTGATGCATCTAGACCTTCAGGGCAACCAGTGGAACTGCGACTGTAAGCTGGCATGGATCAAAACACTGCAGATACCGGACAAGGATAATCAGCATTTAAGGTAAATATTACAGTTTCTACTAAAATAACTTGTATGAGCTAGTGGTCACATCTGAACCCCCCGTCCTATTCTCTGGGTAGGTAATTTGGTGTGAAAACTGGCATGTCTTAAAAGGCTAGAACCAAAAATTCGAAGCCATGTGCCATGGAGTTAGTACCTAGGTATTCTAATAAGCGGCGATGGGCTTGCAACTGTCACGTGCTACCTATTTCTGCCGCCAAGCAGCATTGCTGTGTTTCGGTTTGAAGGGTATGGTTGACGGTGAAATTACAGTCACATGAGGCTTTACACCTGTATGCCTCACGTTGATGGACGCAGGGCAGTGCAACGTTGTGTACATTTTTAAGGTGCGTGACCTAACGAGGCAGTTTTCTGTTATAGGCGATGGTTACTACTTAACATTAGGTGGGCCATACGCTTGTTCCATCTCCATGTAGCATAAAACGTGCAAAAACTCAACTTCTATGCAAAAGTTAGGCATCAAACCTAATGTTCAGACTTGCCTGTGTGGGCAAGTCAACACCGTGTGTGTTGTTTTCGCGGGCCTGCGTACCGAGCAAGAGATCGAGGATGTCCATCATGCGGTCACCAATCACTTATTTTTTTTTACTTAGAAAATATCTCTACAGTTTTAGTCTTAGTTATAGATTTTGCGGATTTTAGAGGTCATGGACCTTATCAGAACTATATAAAGGTCATGTGAACAGCCTTGTACTGTCCCAAATAACTCTTATCAGCTTGTAGATAATTAGTCACGAAATTAAAAACTATGTTAACTTTGTAATACGATAGACGTGGAATGAGGAGATTCGTAGGCAAACCAAAGTCACTGACATAGTCTAAAGGAGCAAGCTGAAGAGGTATTGTGCAGGGCACATAACTCGAAGAACTGACGGCCGTTGAAGCTGACAGATTCTCGAGTAGAGACCACGCACTGGATAGCTCAGATAGTCGTGATCGTGGTCAAACCAATGTCACTGACATAGTCTAGGTAAAGGAGCAAGCTGAAGAGTTATTGTGCAGGGCACATAACTCGAAGAACTGACGGCCGTTGAAGCAGACAAATTCTCGAGTGGAGACCACGCACTGGATAGCTCAGATAGTCGAGATCGTGGTCAAACCAAAGTCGCTGACATAGTCTAGGTAAAGGAGCAAGCTGAAGAGTTATTGTGCAGGGCACATAACTCGAAGAACTGACGGCCGTTGAAGCAGACAAATTCTCGAGTGGAGACCACGCACTGGATAGCTCAGATAGTCGAGATCGTGGTCAAACCAAAGTCGCTGACATAGTCTAGGTAAAGGAGCAAACTGAAGAGTTATTGTGCAGGGCACATAACTCGAAGAACTGACGGCCGTTGAAGCAGACAAATTCTCGAGTGGAGACCACGCACTGGATAGCTCAGATAGTCGAGATCGTGGTCAAACCAAAGTCACTGACATAGTCTAGGTAAAGGAGCAAGTTGAAGAGTTATTGTG
Source organism: Philereme vetulata (assembly GCA_918857605.2). NCBI lineage: Eukaryota > Metazoa > Arthropoda > Insecta > Lepidoptera > Geometridae > Philereme > Philereme vetulata. The sequence continues at coordinate 2,293,290 of OU975459.1, read as the reverse complement.
CAGGGCACATAACTCGAAGAACTGACGGCCGTTGAAGCAGACAAATTCTCGAGTGGAGACCACGCACTGGATAGCTCAGATAGTCGAGATCGTGGTCAAACCAAAGTCGCTGACATAGTCTAGGTAAAGGAGCAAGCTGAAGAGTTATTGTCCAGGGCACATAACTCGAAGAACTGACGGCCGTTGAAGCAGACAAATTCTCGAGTGGAGACCACGCACTGGATAGCTCAGATAGTCGAGATCGTGGTCAAACCAAAGTCGCTGACATAGTCTAGGTAAAGGAGCAAGCTGAAGAGTTATTGTGCAGGGCACATAACTCGAAGAACTGACGGCCGTTGAAGCAGACAAATTCTCGAGTGGAGACCACGCACTGGATAGCTCAGATAGTCGAGATCGTGGTCAAACCAAAGTCGCTGACATAGTCTAGGTAAAGGAGCAAGCTGAAGAGTTATTGTGCAGGGCACATAACTCGAAGAACTGACGGCCGTTGAAGCAGACAAATTCTCGAGTGGAGACCACGCACTGGATAGCTCAGATAGTCGAGATCGTGGTCAAACCAAAGTCGCTGACATAGTCTAGGTAAAGGAGCAAACTGAAGAGTTATTGTGCAGGGCACATAACTCGAAGAACTGACGGCCGTTGAAGCAGACAAATTCTCGAGTGGAGACCACGCACTGGATAGCTCAGATAGTCGAGATCGTGGTCAAACCAAAGTCGCTGACATAGTCTAGGTAAAGGAGCAAGCTGAAGAGTTATTGTGCAGGGCACATAACTCGAAGAACTGACGGCCGTTGAAGCAGACAAATTCTCGAGTGGAGACCACGCACTGGATAGCTCAGATAGTCGAGATCGTGGTCAAACCAAAGTCACTGACATAGTCTAGGTAAAGGAGCAAGCTGAAGAATTATTGTGCAGGGCACATAACTCGAAGAACTGACGGCCGTTGAAGCAGACAAATTCTCGAGTGGAGACCACGCACTGGATAGCTCAGATAGTCGAGATCGTGGTCAAACCAAAGTTGCTGACATAGTCTAGGTAAAGGAGCAAGCTGAAGAGTTATTGTGCAGGGCACATAACTCGAAGAACTGACGGCCGTTGAAGCAGACAAATTCTCGAGTGGAGACCACGCACTGGATAGCTCAGATAGTCGAGATCGTGGTCAAACGCTAGCCTATAAATTATATATTTAGAACTTTTATTTTAAATTTTCGCAAACTATACTCATGTTTTTAAGACAAAACGGATCTTTTCACGCACAGATTTATATCAAAATTATAATTGAATCTGGACCAAACCACTGGATAGAACTTCACGACCTCAAAATTCTCTCCACGGAACGCCAATATTACCCAAGAACCGTTCGAGAAGCCGTCGAGATAAAGAAATATCGCAATTTTAATCGTGAGGACGGCTTTACATTATCTGCATCGTGGAATCCAGTTATAGTTAGGTGTTCACGTCGCGATTTAGATCCACGCGTAACTTCAGATACTGTTAGTATTGTATGTCGAAACTGTGATACGTGCGATTCAGAAAACCAAGTGCGGGTAGTTGGTGACAACATTCGCGCTTCCCGGCAATGACACCCGCCCGCTTTCAGTCTCTCGTGACTACGGCCAATGTAACTTGGCCGAAACGTCGAGGTTAGTCAAAACTATAATTTTGTTATAAAACTGTGCGCGAAAGGCCCGTTTTGTCTTAAAAGCATGAATTATATTTTTTTTAAATATAGGACGCCCCCCCCCCCCCTTCCCCTCTAGATGGAAAGACGACCTGATTAAGTTTACTGGGCACTGCCGTTGTGTCGCACAAGACCGGTCGGTCTAGAAATTTATGGGGGAGGTTTATGTATAGCATTGAACGTTCTATGGCTGCTAAGATGATAATGAGATGTGAATCGATTGATTTTAGTCTTACAGTAGACGAAACAGTCAGCGACATAAGTGTATTAATATTAGAGAAGTCTAAACTAATGTTGAACTCCTATGAATCTGTCACTAGCGCTTGTACTAAGGACAAAAGTGTTCAAATTTTATCATAATTTTGTTCTGTAATTGATATCGCCGACACGACAGAATCACCATGGCAAACCTTGTTAATAAATAATGCTGGACATTTCATACAGCGCTATCTATCCCCAAACTAAGCAGAGCTTGTACTATGGGAACCAGATAACTGATAGAATAGGTACATACTTTACAATTGTTAACAATACCGATGAATTGAATTTTTCAAGTTGTTTTGTGAATGCAGTATTTATTCAATCCGTTACAAATTACATAAAAATCCTTTTTTTTCCAGATGTCTAACACCGAAACCTCTATACAACGCTCGAATCTTCACCCTAGATGCGAAGTACTTCCGATGCCCTATTGACAACCATTACGCAGCGGCAGCTATAGCAGGCATTGCCCTATGCGCTATACTTGCGTTCATTGCTATATGGTTCTTTATCTTCGTGCCTAAATATTATAGCAGGGAAAATGTGTTGCAGAATATGTATACGCCATCAACTGCTTATAGTGTGCTGCCTATGAGTACCACTATCAGGGGTGTGGATGATTTGTAAGAGGACTTTTCTCATCTATCATAATCCCAACAGCGCGATCAGTGTTGACGGGGTGCTATAGATAGGCATTGCCCTATGCGCTATACTTGCGTTCATTGCTATATGGTTCTTTTATCTTCGTGCCTAAATATTATAGCAGGGAGAATGTGTTGCAGAATATGTATACCTACGCCATCAACTGCTTATATTGTGCTGCCTATGAGTACCACTATCAGGGGTGTGGATGATTTGTACTATTATTTCAGGCAACAATATTGCCTGAAATAATAGTAGATTATTAAACGAGGGGATAAATCAGTGTCTTACGTCACGGGCGCTATATTGAATCCCGAACGTAACGAAGCATTCTAGAATTAACTCACTAGAACTAGAACCTACTAGAGTCACTAGAATCCTGAGTTTAGAGAGGGTTAAAGAACGCCTAAGATGCAGACAGCTAAGATGCAAACATCCACGAGGAGAATACTCTACTTTTCACACTTCGAGACAATAAAAACCAAATCTAGGTTGGTGCATTCTGAGCAGAGGTTAGTTCGATTTAGGAATAGGTGGGTCTTATTGGTTCAAATATTAATACAGATGAGGTTCTAAATTCAAATCACATTATGCCCGCGAGGGCGTAATGAAATTCAGTACAACTTTACTCCCGGCTCCGACGTAGGGATTTAATCACCTGCTTTCGGTGAGGTTTACATGCCATTGTCGAGCAGGTGGTGTGAAAATATTATTATCATAACAGGATAAGCTTCAGAGAAGTGTCATTGTGATTTGTGATAAAATATACCTAAGAACTGTACATATTCGTTACATTGTTAGAATTTTTATTAATATTAAGTATATTATACATTTAAGTACCTACAGTCCGATAAAAAGATAAGTGAAAATTCAAAGTTACCTAATTAGATAGGTAAATTCAACGGTGCCTAAGTTTATTCGATGGCTGTTAAAATGGAGACTTCAGTTCTATTTTTCGCCCAGTCTCTATTTTCATTGTATAAGTCTCATTATATTACCTGTGTTAAGATTAAGAAGGTCTATATTTCGTTATTTGACTGTACATAAGTACATTGAAAACAAATTAATACAGGAGTGATGTTTAGGGTCCATACCTCACATAGCTTAATTATGATTCTATGTTTTATCAGTAGGTAGGTAATACTGCATCATTCACTTTCTAATAAATATTATGTCAAAGTTGAGTATTATGTGAAGCGAAAACTTGGTCTCAAATGTGGAAATCTTTTTTTTATTTTTGGAAAATCTTATTATTTCATTTGGTAACTTATTTTGGGAAACGTGTTCCTGGTGGGAAATAAAAGTCGATTGAGTCTAACTTGTTTTTTTAACGTAATTTTCTAGGTGACTGTACATTTTTTCGAAAATAATAAAATAATAATAAACCCAGTTTCCCAAGATCCAAACCTTCTAACTACAAAAGAAAAGGAACCTGCTCTCAATGAGTTAAAATATTACCCCCACCCTGTTTAAATACGTAAAGAGAAAACGTTGTACACACGGCTACACATCAAGCTAAACAATTCCAGTATAAGCTGACCTCTCACTCTACGAAATGCCTATACAATGCGAGGTCAGCTTATACTGGAAACATATAGCTTGATGTGTAGCCAAGTGTACCCCTTTTTAAGCTTATTACGCGCACGGAGGAATGTAAGCTTTGGCGTAGTTAAAGTTTATACGGAGAAGGAAAAGCGCATGTTAAAATTAAGCTATTAAAAATAATTATGAATCACTGTCCGCTGTCAACCAGTCAAAATAAAACTATCAAATACAAAATTCATTTAAAATATATTTAGAAAATACAAAAGTGTACAATTGTTTTACAAAGATTACAATAATTGTGCATTTCAATACATATGAGGCAACGATTTGTGCTTTAGATTCATTTGAGTATGTCTTCGTTGAGTATTTTTAGTTAATAATAAAAAAAAATTACATTTCATACAAATGGTGCTTATTTATCGTTATGTCAATTATCTCTTGAAACTATTTTATCTAAGAACGGGATATTACTCGCAAATCAGTAAATATCCACAAATATGTATGCACTTGAACTTTTCACCGGTTATCATTTTCCTTACTTCTAAGTGAAATTCACTATATTATGCTTGTTAATATATACTAATTTAGATATAAACTCACTCGCAATTACACTAAGCAGGCACAAGCATTTACAAAAGGCTGTGAACATTGAGCACGGTTTAAAACAGGGCCGCATTTGGACGAATCTTCTGTAATATTTATGTATTTAATGAGATGAGGTTACAGAGGTTACCTAATTGAAGTTTACTGACTATAATGTTTCAAAAAAGTCCTTATGATTGGAATCAATTATTAACCTTTGGTATGCCGAAACTCACGATCTACACGAGGCATAATAGGATTTATATTGACTGGAATCCAAGCTAGCATAGGTTAAATTGTTGCCGTAGGTAAAACTTTGAAATAGAAACCTTCTAGAATATTCCAATGTTTTTAAAACCATCTCTATAATTTTCAAGACTAGACGGGACTTGAACCCGCAACCTTCCTCTTAATACGAGGATGCACTAATCATTTGTGCTGCCGGGCTCTGTCACGTCAGGGTCGAAATTCTAGAATATCTCTGTCAGTAATGTGTAACCAAGTTCGAGAAGTGCCTGTGTAAAATTGTGTAGTGTAATATTTTAATGAGACTTATTTTAATGCACAGTGCGGCCCTTATTATGACATAATCTTATCTTAAGAATGCGACGCGTGCAACCGATTTCGAACCTTATGATATGTTACAATAGCTACAGATTTCAAGCCTTCTTTGGTCAAAATAGAGATATTTAATTTCATTCATTTTAAACACAACCATTCTAATTTAATACATTATTTTAGAGCAGTCTTAGAACTGTTTAGATTAAGCCTATATTTTCTAGTGCCAAATAGTTTATACTAGCGTAAGTACATAGAATAATTGGTAATTAAAAAGGCTTTTACAAAAGTCACATAATATATGTCCCAATTTTTTTGTGTCCGTAACAAACAAAAACGCTGTATTTTGTTTGACAGCTGTCATGTTGAGGTTTAGTCATGTTGAATACATGGACGTACAACCCATTGAAATTGTGAAAATCCACTACCGAAATGGTAATATTTTTTCGAAGGCGGTTTTTATCGTTCAGACACAAGAAAAAGGAGCTAAATTCAACATAGGCGGTTTTAATGGGACAGTATATATATATATTTGAATAGAATATTCCATTCTTTATGTCAACAAAAATCGTGCACATATTGTACAAAATGAGATGGCGCTTATTATGAAGTGACACAAAAATTGGAATGACAATACAGGGTATGTAAAATGCGAAATATTTGTGTTATATACCTGTAAAAAACCCCTTATAAAAATCTATGATATGATATGCAAGCAATTGTTCCTGGTCGATGCCAAGAAACCAAGAAAGGACTGGTGAGCTGAACGTTCATTAACTGCCTATCAATTACAAATCACAGGGTTATGTGTTGTGATGACGTTCCACTTTTTATTCGTACGTCACAAACTAATAACACAGAATTGTTAAGTTAATACAGAAGTTAAGTTTAGTACAATGATCTAAAACAGGCGCACGCGCACTTCTCACACAAACAATCTCGTTCAACGTTCGACCGACTTGATCCGAGATCCTCGTACGCGCGCGTCTATGTACGTACGCCTATTATCGCTAGTTGTACTAAACTTGACTTATGCACCTATTTATTTAGTGATAATAATCTTCATATTGGATGAAAGAAAACTACTTTCAAAAAGTCTGAGAGAACTCAACAACATGAATAACTTTTATTATAGAAACACTGTAAAAGTGAAATAAAACAAATACCTAGTTACCAAAAAAAAGTTAAACAACTGTTTAGCGCGTGTTTAAAAAATCCTATACAAAAAATGGTAGGGAATTTTAAAACAGGTGTTAAACGGGTGTTTATATTTTTGTGGTAAGGCCCATAGCGTTTTTTTTTGTATTCATACATTTTGTAAGTAGTCTCAACACCTTGTATTATTATCATATGTTTTATACAGGGTGGAACGTAATTTATAACATTTTTTTCTTTACTTGTTACCAACCAAGTTTGGGCATATACACAAAATCGTGTAACGCCAGTAAATAAAAAGACTGAGATTGTTGGATTTTTTTGTTGAATTTTAAATGAATGTGCAATAACTAATTTCACAACAAACTACCTATTTGCACTAATCGTATATTTGTTAATGTTGTAAATGACTTTCCACTTTGTATTATTAGTTTGTTACACATTTAAACAAGTCAACTTAATTAAACAAATGTCAAAAATAAAACACTTCTGTATTCTACTGTAAATAGCCTAAAAATATGACACAAAAATGTACATAATCAATAAATGATTGAATAAAATTATACTAATAAAGTAATTTAATGTATAAATAACAAATATAACAAATATTGCTGGACATTTCACACAGCGCTATCTAGCCCCAAACTAAGCAGAGCTTGTACTATGGGAACCAGATAACTGATAGAATACTTATATACTTTTTTTTTTGTAAATACATACTTATAGTATATAGAAAAACAACCAGACCCGGAACAAATATCTGTAGATCATGCAAACATTTGTTCCGCAGCGGGAATCGAACCCACTACCTCCTGGGTCTCAGCCGGTTAATCACCCACTGCGCCACGGAGGCCGTCAAAGTAATGCACGGAGGCCATATGTATAACTAAATGCAGTCTGGTCTTCTGTATTTATCATACAACTAAGAGATTCAAACTGTGCACTTAATTTACTGTTAAGTTTTTTCTTTTGTCTGTTTATTTTTAATGGTGTGCAATATATATACATTATTATCATCTTATCTTATTTTAATAATATATAGAGTGCTTTGGAATAATGTATGTCACCTCGAAAAGGTATGATTTTAGCCTTAAAACTGAACAAAACTAAAATTTTATAAAAATATATTTATAATAAAGAAACAATTTTTTAACCTGTGTTCCTACTCCTTCCGTAGGAGACCATGAAACGTGAAAGATGCGCGCTTTATAAATAAAACAGCTAATATACTAATTTTCATAAAATATCAGTGTTTTTACAGTGTTTCATGAATGAAAAACTTTTCGAAAAGTCATAGAATATTATATTGTTATCATTTCTGTTTAACATACATCCGTAGCAGCCTGTATATGTAGTACAGATAACACAACTAGATGGCGCTGCTAAATCTGTCCGGGCGTTAGTTCACGTTATCGAAACGTTTTAGCGAATTACTACAAGCCAATTAGTCATGATACAGCTAACCAGTTCAAAAGTGTTCCACTAAAAATAAATTAGTCTATTAGGTCTATTATTAAGAAGTCGCTCAAAATTGGTCCTTCGAGCCGACATTTAAATAATACCTATAATCAAAATCTCAAGTAAATTCTATATAAATCTCTTTTCGGTTTCATCAAAAAAGTATCTTAATTTAATCCTACTTAAAATAATACAGATCTACAATTAACTAACCTTACAGTTCAGTCATTAATTCACTACTAAAGCATTTGGGTTCCTCAAAAACGATTTTTTTTTAATATTTTAATAGCGTGGTAAGGTTTACCGTTAAAAACCATTTTCGATATCCAAATATTATTATATATTATAAATAAGCTAGCTATAAAATTAAATATAACTTTACATTACTTTCCCATGAGTTAATCGACCAAATATGTGATTTACCATAAAATTAAAAGGTACTATGCCTTCAAAGATTGACCAGATTGATTGTTTTGCTTCCAATGTCGAGCTAAATCATCAATCACGACGTTTATTAAATTGAACATTCTTTCTGTGGCATAACATTTATTTGGCCGAGTGTACCGTCTACTCTTACGCTCGTATTCTAGAGTGAAAATAAAAAAAAATCGAGACTCAAGACAAGATTTTTACAAGCTTTTATTTAGCTTGCAATGTTTGTTGGTTTAGGTCAAATCTAGGGAGTTGAAACCACTTCCTTGCGGAAGTGATTCTACAGGGTTGAAATTAGACATGTCGGTTCAGTTTCGATGACAATGCATTTTTATGGTAGGCATGATCTGATTCTACACCCTGGATTGGCTCCAGACGAAGGTACTCCTCAACGGTCAACAGCACAGCCTCGAAATTTCGTATACGCATAGAGCACTTACATAAATGTTTGTACATAAAAGTGTTTATTTACTATTAATTTATTTAAAAGTTTTGTCACTGACATCTAACAAAGCATTTACGCTCGAGTCCCGATTAATATTTAAGCATACTTCTAGAATATGGGCCTTAACGCACTTGTCACACCCTGATTAGCGAGAAGCGAGTTGAGCTAAAAACTATGAACGAGTGGGCGAGCAAGTTTTTTTATAGCTCTTGTTGCTGCGACAAACTAGTGGAGAGATTTCTCGCCGACAACAGTGTGAACAGTCACTATTAATATACAACCTGTTTTGTTAGGTACGACATTAATTAAAAACACAAATCCGGAATCGTATTAACTGATTTTAGAGGGGGGTTTAATACCGGCAGCTTGAATATTTATCCAGTAATCGATACATTTCTAATAAACAATTTTATTCAATTAACGTAATGCGACGGACGATGCCGCTTAGTCAGTTTAAGTCGATATGTAAAAAAAAGTTGAGCCGCTAAGTAACTGTCGTATTCAGTAACGAAATATGGTACTGATTTCATATTTAAGCAATATTTACTTGAGGATTTAAACTACATAAATGAAAGTCAGAAACGCAATTGGTGAAACTTTTCTCGATACAATTATTTGTCAAAATCGGCTCTTCTAAAACACTAACATCGTTCATTCTCCGACTCTAGAAAAGATTTAAAGTATTTTTTTACATAGTTATATAGGTAATTATGATACCTAAATTAATGGAAAAGCATTTTATTTTACATTTGTGGTTCTTATGCAATTCGAGATTTTATCCTTTGTCGCTTACGTCATTTACTCCTGCGACAATGCGGCAAGGCTATGATACATGTTTGTCTCGTTCTTCACCTAAGCAAGTAAATATCGCTTTTTAAATGTCACTTTTTTGCATTTTTAGATGCACCCCGCTCAATCGTCACCGAAATTAAATTTGTATATCGTCTTAACAGGTAACCTGATGAATGAATATGATTTGTTTACCTATTTTATACAGACTGTTTCATTGATATTTTAGGATTGTATTGAGGTTCTCTCAAAATTTAAAATTGTCTATGGTTATGAATTTGAAAACAAAAACTTACTTTACATCAATACTAGCCATTAGCCCTACTCGTGTTTTCATTTAATGTCGTACATGACATAACACATAGCATGTATCTTTTTTCTAGACACGGAATCATACATCAATTGTACGTTTCTTGAGCGAGAATATAGTAGCTAGTCGCTTCCTCGTCCGCGGTGGGACAAGTGCCGAACGCTCAATATTTACCAGTGGTATTGAAATTTCTTGAAAAAGAAGTAAATCACTTTATGTTCCCATCACATTCCTACAAATCAACTGTTTAACCTCATTTAACAAATATGCCCATCATTAAAAAAAGTCTATCAAACCAAGGCAGCACGTCAAATCCCGCCAAATAGGTGTCATACGTACCGGTATTCCCGTCCCGGGAACTCGTCCTGTCAGACAGACGTCTCGCTGTTCAGTCGCAGTACAAATCGGTTGCTCTTCGGATCTACCACTTCTTCGGAGAGACTGAACTTAGGCAGTGACTTTATTGAACAGCTTAGGAAGATGTCGCCTGGAATTAAAGAAAATAATCGTCATAAAGTTTGTCCGCTGTGAAACTCAATTCAGTGACCAGCAGGTTTCCTATAGCCTGTGTCTCGAGGATTACGTTTCTGCAAATCTCTGATGAGCAACTAGTGTATCCCCCTCCACCGGGAATGGCTCCAGGAACGACTCCAGGAACAGCCGAGGGGCCGGGTCATGTGAAAGTAAACTCACATTGTCTAAGCTGAAAGTGTATATCGTGTGCTATGGGGCGCGCGAGCAGCTCGTCAGAGATGAGCGCCGAGCGCTGCAGGGGCCGCGTCTCCTGCTCCGCCGCCAGCACCGGCCCCTCAACCAGGAATGGATCCAGGAACAGCCGAGGGGCCGGGTCATGGGACAGTAAACTCACCTTGTCTAAGCTGGAAGTGTATATCGTGCGCTATGGGGCGCGCGAGCAGCTCGTCAGAGATGAGCGCCGAGCGCTGCAGGGGCCGCGTCTCCTGCTCCGCCGCCAGCACCGGCCCCTCAACCAGGAATGGCTCCAGGAACAGCCGAGGGGCCGGATCATGGGACAGTAAATTCACCTTGTCTAAGCTGGAAGTGTATATCGTGCGCTATGGAGCGCGCGAGCAGCTCGTCAGAGATGAGCGCCCAGCGCTGCAGGGACCGCGTCTCCTGCTCCGCCGCCAGCACCGGCCCCTCAACCAGGAATGGCTCCAGGAACAGCCGAGGGGCCGGGTCATGAGACAGTAAACTCATCTTGTCTAAGCTGGAAGTGTATATCGTGTGCTATGGGGCGCGCGAGCAGCTCGTCAGAGATGAGCGCCGAGCGCTGCAGGGCCCGCGTCTCCTGCTTCGCCGCCAGCACCGGCCCCTCAACCAGGAATGGCTCCAGGAACAGCCGAGGGGCCGGGTCATGGGACAGTAAACTCACCTTGTCTAAGCTGGAAGTGTATATCGTGCGCTATGGGGCGCGCGAGCAGCTCGTCAGAGATGAGCGCCCAGCGCTGCAGGGGCCGCGTCTCTTGCTCCGCCGCCAGCACCGGCCCCTCAACCAGGAACGACTCCAGGAACAGCCGAGGGGCCGGGTCATGTGAAAGTAAACTCACATTGTCTAAGCTGGAAGTGTATATCGTGTGCTATGGGGCGCGCGAGCAGCTCGTCAGAGATGAGCGCCGAGCGCTGCAGGGGCCGCGTCTCCTGCTCCGCCGCCAGCACCGGCCCCTCAACCAGGAATGGCTCCAGGAACAGCCCAGGGGCCGGGTCATGGGACAGTAAACTCACCTTGTCTAAGCTGTAAGTGTATATCGTGCGCTATGGGGCGCGCGAGCAGCTCGTCAGAGATGAGCGCCCAGCGCTGCAGGGGCCGCGTCTCCTGCTCCGCCGCCAGCACCGGCCCCTCAACCAGAAATGGCTCCAGGAACAACCGAGGGGCCAGGTCATGGGACAGTAAACTCACCTTGTCTAAGCTGGAAGTGTATATCATGCGCTATGGGGCGCGCGAGCAGCTCGTCAGAGATGAGCGCCCAGCGCTGCAGGGGCCGCGTCTCCTGCTCCGCCGCCAGCACCGGCCCCTCAACCAGGAATGGCTCAAGGAACAGCCGAGGGGCCAAGTCCTGGGACAGTAAACTCACCTTGTCTAAGCTGGAAGTGTATATCATGCGCTATGGGGCGCGCGAGCAGCTCGTCAGAGATGAGCGCCCAGCGCTGCAGGGGCCGCGTTTCCTGCTCCGCCGCCAGCACCGGCCCCTCCACCAGGAACGGCTCCAGGAACGCGCGGGGAGACGCGTCTTGGGATAGGCAGCGGGCTAGGTGGGCTAGGACCTAAGGACAGCATCACAAGGTTAATACAATAAAAAAATGTTTCGGTTAAAAAGAGAGATGGCACTGTGTAATGCATGATCTTGCTTGTGCCAAGAAATTCACAGTTCATACAAGATCGGTCGCTTTAGTAATCTATGAAGTCTAATAGACGTCTTATGGCAAGTATGAAGAAGAATTTCGTGGTATTGTCTATATAAAATAAAATTCACTAAATAACCAATGCTGCTAATACCAATGCATAAAGTAAGAAATAGGGTTTGGTTGGAGACTATGGTCTCCAACCAAACCCTATTTCTTACTTTATGCATACCTCTGCTTACTATTAATGACATTTTAATGATCTCAATTATTAAAATGGGAAATCATTGAGAATAAAACATAGGATGTTTAGACAGGAAGATATGTTCGTTAACCAAAAAGGGGCTCACAATGCTTAATTACAACATGTACGTGTTCAAGTCGCGAGTGAGCAGGTTTCTTCTAGGCAAGCGTGCTCTACAGGAGACTGCATCATCGTGCACCATCAGTTGAGTTGCCTATAATCTCAACTGACGCTTAACACGACCCTAATTATACTTAACGAGTATTATAAAGAGGTAAAGTTTGTTGTTTGTAAATAGTCAGTAAGTAAAAGATTTATTTAACACACATTAAGGGATTTGAAGCGGGTAATCTCAGTAACTGCTGAACATATTCTGAAAATAAACTGAGTTTTCAGACTGTGCTTTCAGAAAAAACTGACAATATGTAATTTTTGTTTTTTTTTTGTAATGTAGCCTCGTTTTCATAATTATTTTATTAAAGTTCTATTAAATTTTGTTATTTTTATAATAATTTTACCATTTTAAATTATTACTTTATTGTAATGTTATGTTTTTTTATTTTTGTATAAGTTAAAATTTATTGTTTAATCTAATGGACTATGGACTTGTTCCGAAATAAATTAATAAATAATAGCTTGAATATTTCAAGGTTAAATAAATGGGTATAAATAACATCCAAATCACATGTTTCACGTAAAACATGATATGACATCCTGTGTGAACTTAGCAGTCGAGAAATAGTTTTGGTTCATTATTATTCATAGCTTGTATATTTTTGACGACTCCATGTTCATTCAAATCACTGCATTCAACAACTTTACTAGGAATTTCCCATTTACATAACATGTTTTTACAAGACTGTAGATCGCAAGGTTTTTGAAAAAAAAAACTTTCTTAACCAGGGTAGATTATTATAGAATTTATATGAGATCAAGTAAATTAAACAAAACTGAAAGACAAGTTTTACATGTACAAACGATCCTGTTGGTGCATGTTAGATTAAATAAAAAATACTGGGAATGGTGGGAGTATGATTTCACTATAATATAATTAGAACTGAAATAGTAAATCTTTATTGTTTGTGGATTTGGGTTACATTTTAGTTGCAGGTGTAGTTTATAATGAAAGAGCTCTTGATCCCGCCTCACACCAAACAAACAGAACAGCAATAGCAGGTAGATTGTGTCATAGGGGACCAAAATAATGTATTGAGGGCGAGGGCGATTGTTTGAATCCGCAAAGCGAAAAATTCTAAAGTAGAATCCTAAGCGTAGCAAGGGATTCAAAGTACGTCGCTCAAGGTTAAATAATTTTGGTACCATGTGGCACACTCTGCTTTTTATCACCCTCGATGAGAAAAATAAATAAGAGATGCTTTTAGATATTTTTCTCTCGATTGCTTTGGTAGTAAATTGTTTATGACAATTTCTGCGATTATATTTTACATTTTCTGGTATTAATATTCCACTTTCACTGCTAGAAATGATATTTTATTCAATTTGTGTGAATCAAATTAAAATTGTCCGTAATATTTTGATAAAATTTATAAATGAACGAATAAGAAGTTCCAGCGTCCCTATCAGTTGAAATCTCCCACCATACTCTTTGGAAGGTATCGAAATCGTCTCGCCAATGCTTTCTCGGCCGACCCCGACGTCGCCTGCCATCTTCAGGATGCTTGGAGGGACGTGGGGGAGACTTTTTCCCAGCAGTGTGACGAGATAGGTTAGAGGGAAAAAAAGAAGTTCCCACGTATTTTTTTTTATTTGATTAAAAGAATGCCGCAATTGCAATGGGCAATTTTATTACCGGCCAGCGCTTTATCGAAGCGATTTGCGTTAAAACTTTTAAATAAAATAAGTTCCAAATTCAAAAGTCATTTCGTCACTGTTATGAAGTGCGCCGGAATGACCCATTTTGCGCGTACTTATCGAGGAACCCTTTGCCTCTTTTCGAATAGATGGGATGAAAACATATTATTAGACACACACTTAATGAATAGTACTGAAATAATGATGACCTCTGTGGCGCAGTGAGCAAATAGCCGGTTGAGAGGCAGGAGGTAGCTGGTTCGATTCCCGCTGCGGAAAAAATGTTTGCATGGTCTACAGTTCCGGGTTTGGGTATTTTTCTAATTATATTAAAAGTATATCTTTACAAAACTAATGTATATAATTATTTTATAGGTTATCTGATTCCTACAGCACAAGCTTTGCTTAGTTTGAAGCTTGATAGCGCTGTGTGAAATATCCAGCATTATTCATTATTATTTATAATACAGTGAATAAGTGAGTGAGCTCACCGAATCGGCAGAATGTCTGGGTTGCTGGCGCGTTGCTCGCAGGTACTTCTGCAGCGCGCGCGCCAGCGAGGGGAACACCGCTTGCGCCGCTTCCCGGGGACCCAACGCCCCACCTGGAAAACAATGTCAAATGTGAAGGTCAAAACTGCCACTTAAGCGATACAATGAAAAAAATATATTTTATTTAGCAACAAAAAGCACACCTTAATACTAATATTTTCAAAACAAATAATTTTTATGTAAAACTTAATGTTGAAAAGGCTTAACGATTTAGCCGGCGGTCTTCACATTAGGCCAAGCCTGTGTAGGGACACATTACATACAGAATAGCTGACTTGCGTAAGTCGTACCTAAGTAGATGATCGCTGCTGTATTGTAGTGTGTCCGCACCCGTCATCTCTACCCACTCAATCAGTTCATACATGTACAGTTGTAGAAATATAAATTGATAATTGGAACATGCATCTACTCATTCACACCTCCTCATCAAGAAAAGAATTAATCAGTGCCTTAGGGGTTGCATCATTATTATGATAATCACGAAACTGCTAAACCTGTATAGTGAAGACCTCGAAATTCGTACATGGCCCGTCAGCTTGTGTGTCTTAATGTATAATATAAAAAAAATAGTGGCACTCCGGGAGTAGCGACAGAAGATAAAACTTGAACAGACTACACTACAGATACTTATATAAATAGGTGTCGGTAACAGTAACAGTGTCACGAATTCAATGGTTTTTCACAAATGCCCAACGCGCCTAAAGAAGTTTTCACTTCAAAAATGCATTGAATAGTTGTTTGTACCTCGGTTATTTATTTGGAAAACCAACAGCTAATTATACATAATAATAATAAATATTGCTGGCCATTTCACACAGCGCTATCTAGCCCCAAACTAAGCATAGCTTGTACTATGGGAACCAGATAACCGATAGAATACTTAAATACTTTTTTTTTTGTATATACATACTTATAATATATAGAGAAACAACCAGACCCAATTCATAATAGAATAATGAATTAATAATGTCGACAACAGGTAGTTAGTTTTCTTTTTTAATATGAAACACATATAAAAAACAGCTTAAAATAACAGTTGAATACGTTATATCATTAGGATAAGTTGTATTTTCGTTTTTCCATTGCGCTCAGTGGACGCGATCGAGGCAGATATCTAAATGCAAAGCGCGTGGACATCGAAAGCACTCCACTCAACTGATTAGATAGCCGTCAGCGGCAACAGCTACTGAGTAAGCCTGACAGTACAGGGGCTATGGTCACTTTGTCGGATTTTTGACGTAGCAATAGGTTTTTTTTTATACTACATAAAGATGGATCACCCTAATAGCCCACCTGATGTTAAGTGGTAACCATCGCCTATAACCGAGAATTGCCTCGTACTTCACGCACCTTACAAATGTGCCCTACGATGCACTGCACTCACAGGTGTAAAGCCTCATGTGCCAGTAATTTCACTGGCAATTTCAATGAAACAGCAATGCTGCTTGGCGGCAGAATTAGGTGTGGTGGTAGCACTTCCCCGGGCGAGTCCTACTCTCTACTGCTCTTAAAGCTGTCGGTCCGCCTTCCTGTTGTAGACGTACCGTTAGCACTAGAGATGCGCACGCGGCGCACGTGCGCGAACGCGTCCTCGCACGCGGTCAGCAGCCGCGCGCGCCGCTTGCGCACGCGCCGCTCGCGCTCCGCCTCCTCGTAGTACCGCTCGTTGTGCGCCGAGCTGGAGTCGCGCCGCCGCCCCGCGCTACCCGTGCACGAGCCCGCGCCTGATCTGGCAAACACATTTGCACATTAATAGACTAAGTAGCGGAACACGTGTGACATCATAAACGTGGCTAATTAGGTCATCCTTTTTAGTAGTTCTTAGTTCTACTCGGAACGAACTGTACTCGACAACTTGTCTGTTGTTGAGTTTGTAAACATAAACCAACGACAAAATTAACTTTGTATTTCAAAACGAATATCATAAAGCTATACCTACTGATCAGCCTTCAATGTGTATGATCCGTATCGGATATATGATATCGGATATATGCACTTAACCAGTATATTTTCATTTAAATAATTAGTGCTAGGCAGTACACAACTCCTCAGGGTAAGAAGCTTCCAGCCAACCCATTTTCCACTAGTGGTTCGCACCGAACTAAGATCTCGGGAGTTTCCAACAAACAAAAAACACTATCTTTAACTAATAAAATAGTTCCACGAAATGCTCAATCAAATAACTTGACCTACCAGTTTCATTCAAATTACAAGTAACGAGAGTTCATGTTTGTTGGTGACTCTTTTTTGGGGTAGAAATTGCAATTATTCTGGATTTCAGACTTTTCCCTGTATTTGTGTCGCTAAAGCTACACGAATACTAAATTACAGCACTGTGGGGTCACTGGTGTACCCTGTGAATTGAGTCAAAGTTAAGTTTTTATTATACTTGAACCCCATTATCTCAACAACCCTTTCCCATATTTTTAGCTTATTTAGTCACACCAGGATTGTGCCATTACTACCTACCTATTTATCAAATTTCATGATGATCGGTTCAACACTTCGTCAGTTATGCACAGACAAACATACATACATACAACGCCGATTTGCCCAAGTTGATTTGGAGATCTAGCTTCAATCGATCATTAGTTTCAAAAGATATAAAAACCTACCTCGGTTGTCCATTTGTAGGATTAGTATTAGATCCATCAACTTCGTAGAACTTTATGCTCGATTTAGCTTGTCTCTGCGACTTAGAAATGGGTATCTTTTCCAAATATGGATTGTATATTGGAAACTCCGTGTAATACTTCTGTAGCACCCACACCGCTGCTCTCTGTATGCTCAACTGACCAATGGAATAAGACCTGCTTTCTCCATCTGGACTTCTTACTATCTTGATATAATACATAGGTTCTAAGTGCCTGATCTCCATCAGTATAATGGCAATATAATGTATGAAAAGTAATGTATCGGCAAAACTGGATACATATGACACTAGTGAGTTATAATCTATAGCCTCCTCTCCAACCGCCAAAGCTTTTGTTGCTTCCGTTATCTGTACAATATAAAATAGCCAGTATGAGAATATACACACGGCTAGTATTACTAAAGTCATAGCTCTGAAGACAAATATTCTCGGCAAGATGGCGTTTCTTGGTCTCAGGAAAACCGCCCACACTCCAATAGCAAGTAAAACTAATTTGAATGCTAATGACAGCAGTATTCCTTTACATTCAGCTGTACAGGCCAGCAACTGAATTCTTTGACTCGGTTGGATTGCAATATTATCTGATAACCCAGGGAAAAATCCTATTTTTGGCAGAACAACCATAGCTAGGGGACTGACGAATGATATAAACGACAGGCCTAGTGCTACAGTGGTGCCAAAGTATCGGGAACACACAAATCCAATTCCATTGTCATTCTCCATAGGCCAGTTACTGACGTCTTCCATAGACTGGGAGCCTTCTGATGTGTTGCCTGTAACTGCCGTTGTGTTTTCTCCCCAATTCTCATCTTGAGGTAGGATCTGCACTTCGATTACTTCTTGTCCATCTCTGCCGATTTCTGGGTTGATGGTCACACTAGTCTGAAATGGTGCCATTGTGCTGTCCAAACAGTCTTTTCTCTGTGATTTTGTGCTTCTGAAAAATTTAAAGGTAAGAAACTGTTGAACCAGATACTTTTAGGAAGAATTACATGCAAAATAAATAACTATAAATGGACCAACTGCTTAGCTTCATTAAAGTAATGTGACTGTAAATTCAGTGAGAAACAGGCCTAGAAGATTAAACACGACTATGTAACAACCAGTCGCATAAAAAGGTATTACAGGAAATAAACGATGCAGGAGGTAATAACAACTTACAAGCCCTAATGAGACGTAACTACGAAGTTAGTCCATAATTTCTAATAAATCAGTTTACCAGCTACAAAGTACGTTTCCTAGATTTATTTGTAATTAGAACTTACCGGGTGCTTCGGTGTGTGTGGGATCTATGCCTTGAGCTACGCCTTGAGCGGCTACTCAACTCGGAGCGCACGGATTCCGTCTCCATAATTAGAAAGCCCAGAACGTTCCTGGAGCTCACCCATCAGCTAATTCGCGTCTTACCCTGCAATAATTCTACTGTAATCATATCAAATCACGGGCAATTAAAATGCTTCCCTCTTCACGGAACTATGAACACGACCGAAAACAATTTCTCTTATAACAATTTACGGATTTTATCACAGGAATTAAGGGTTTTATTCACGTAATCACTGTTTTATGACAAGAACTAACCTAATACCTTTGCATTGTTGATAAATTCGTAAAAATTCTAATAAGAGCGTCTCTAACAAACGTCGATCAAACGAAAATTTCAATGTGTATATTACAGCTGAATTTAAAAGACACAATTAACCTGGATTTGATCGGCTATCTCTTTTACCGTCATTCGATTTAGCATAACTTTGTCTCGCTTTAACTACCATTGATTGTACTTTCGTATTCGTATTCGTAAGTTGGTCGTATTATATTTGATAGAAATAGTGTTCGTTCAGAAACTAATTCGAACACTTGAAGTCTTGACATTCTACCAAGAAGTAAACAAAAGTTTTGTAGAAATACGTTTTTCTTTGTGATAAAATAAAATAAAATAGAATTGGCATGCTTAAATTAATACGTATGATTGTAAAAATTATTTATATCATACGTATTGCCATCTCAATAATGGCGGTGATTTTAAAATATAGAACAAGAGATTAGAGTATACGAACTGATAAAATGATAAGATAACACACCCATTTCTCATAGATAACTCATCGAATACTTAGCGTTTCGAATATGAAGTTGTTTATCGTGTGAAAAGTCATGGAAAACCAGGAAAATCTGGGCAGGAGGCGAACCGAGAGGAGTGAGAGCAGAGTGGAAGACCTACATTTGGACAGGGTTGTCGCGTCGCAGCCCGAGATAGGGCCGTCGCCTCCCGATGGTGGTTATGGATGGCTGATCGTCACTTCAGCGGTGATATACAACATCACCGTACCCGCGCTGATCTCTCTATACGGACTGATTATCCTGAAGGCGATACGAGAGGAAGGTCACGAACCGGATGTGTATATGAAAATATGGGAGATCGACATAGCAATAGTTCCTGTGATGATGGTTATAATGCGTCTGCTTCTGGAGTCTTGGTGCAGGGCAATGGTGAAGGTATTCCATATGCCGCGGTTTATGGCACTTTCTGGACTCTGCCTGACAGTGGCTGGCATCCTTCTCTCCAGCTATTCCACCGACGCGGATAGCAACGATCACATTAAAAACATATTCTCAGGAATATTTGTAGGTGAGTGATTAAGATTTATGATTCGTTTGTTTGTGGCTTTGTTCTCAACTATCGTCACTCATTTCAACTAATCTTTTTTGGTAGGTTTACCTACCTAACTAACAACAAAATTCTAAGCTATCATTCTAACTCAACTGTAGCTCAAACAGGTTAGGTACCTACCTAGGTACCTAATAGTTATCTATTCATTAGTAATTTGCATCTGTATCGACATTGTTAATTATTTACATTGAAGACCTTGATTTTACGTACTTGCCTAGTATTTTTCAAACTTACGCGATCACTATAGTAAATAATTAGATAGGTACTTACTGTTTTACGTGATATAGGTACCTACGCGGTAAATACCCATTTAAATCAGTATTTATTTACATAGCTAGTAGGGTATACCTACAATCTACTTACGAACAACCTTATTCTGTTAATAAAGTAGGTTAAATAGGTACCTACCTGCATAAGTAAAATAGGTACCTAGGTAGGTACATAGGGTGGGTCTGATCATTACTCCATATTGTGGTTTAAGGAAGGTCAATAAATTTAACGTCATCAATCTATTACGTGATGTACTTATAACAGCTTACGCAGAACAATGCTTTATTATCTTTCAATATAAATATCATGGAGTAGTTTACTCAGGTGTACCTAAATATGAATCATGGCTACTGAATGGAACGCTTTCTCACGTTCGGATTTTGTTTTCAGGTGCTGGTTGCGCCTTGACAGGACAGCAAACAGATATCATAATCACACATTACTTCCGCGATAAACTCACGATGGCTCAAAGAATAGTCCGGATGGCACCTTCTGTAGGAAACTGCCTCATACCAATTCTGATAGGATACCTCAGCACCATTTACGCTGGCGATGCCGTTGTTATGATCTATGGAGCTATCGTCATGCAAAATTGTGTGTTCTTAGCTTCTTACACAAGGCCAATTTACATAGAAAAGGTGATCAGACACACGTACAATATGTTACGAGATGCAGTGGAAGACGAAGATGAAGTTATATTCTCCAATGCTAATCAAAATAGCACAGAACCAGAGGTGCAAAGCGTAACTGTTAATCTAGAAGTACCAAGAACTGCCGACGATGAGGGCAACGACGTAGTGGTATATAACTCTAAGAAAAATGCTAAGGAGATTATGGACCCTTCTATTCAGTACAGAGATAAATCGAATAGTCGAAGGTTTTCCTCAGATTTCGGAACGATGGCCGAAAGCAGCACCTCCAATCGTTTCTCCTCAGATTTTACGACTGCACCAGACAGATTCTCGTCAGACTTCGGATCAATTGACGTAACAAATTATAATCGAATCAGTGGTTACCAAGAACTGGAGAGTATAGATAGAGACGCAAGGGATCCCCAACCGTTGTACAGAGAAACAACGATCAACGCTCCTCAGAACAACATAGTTTTTGCCCCAGAGGTAACTCCTGGCACAGCTAGAAGAACAGCAACTTTGAGAAAGAATTTCATAACGATAGCAAACATGCTGATGGATATTAATTTCTATTTGTACGCGCTGCTGCATCTTACCACGACATTCTCGATAATGATTTTGGGAGTCGTGTTCCCGCCACTAGTTTGGGAGCAAAATCCTTCTTTGAACATTTGGTCGGTAAGTAAATTCCTTTTTCTAAATCTTTTATGAAAAACCAACAGAAGTCTCTAAATCACTGCCTACCATCTCTTTTTGACCCGCACTGTTTTTCAAGTCCCGAAGTCTAAAAGTACTTTTAGGTACTTACCTATCTCCGATGTGAAGAGTATACCTATACATTAGCGGGCCAAGATAATGTCTTTGAGGTATACCTCTAGAACGCCTAATTTTCGCAGGTATCGTGTGTGATAGCAGTGGCACATGGATCAGCGTTATGCTTCATAATGCTATGCGTGGTGCTTCCCAAATCCATCAATGAGAAGGAAAGACTGTGTGCAGCGGTCTGCGTAACGGGAGCTATTGGATTCTATGGTAAGATGGTTTCTATTGAACCTGCTAGGTTCTCTTTTGTGGCACTCTCATTTATTCATCCACTCCTCGATAAGACAGCTTTTAGCACACATCAGTCGCGGTTATCCAATTGCTTACCTATCAGATAATATCCGGCTCGAAGGACTAATTTGGCAGACGCATAAGATCTTCTCTTTTAGTTCACTGTAATATAAGAAAAATATACCTCAATTCAATATTGAAAAATATTATCAATTCTTATAGGTATCTAAAGAACTGTGATAGTCTTCCTATATCGTAATTCTTCTTCTTTCGAGTCAATAGTTCACTTTACAATAGTAATTTAATTATTGATGATTAGCTGTTGCCCACGACTTCGTACGCGTTACACTACTAAATGTACACATGGCCGTAGCTAGGGGAGGGCATTGTGGGGCAATGCCCTACCATAAAATACCAATGTCCTACCTTAAAAGTACCATCATTTGAAAACAATTATGCTGTATAAATTGTTTGTTGATGGTAAATGATTGATAAAATAATTACTACGTCACAATTATACATTATTTACCTATATACCTACTAATTCTTTATTCTGCCCATAGAAGTAGGTATGTGTGGGAGCTGTGCCCGTATTGCAATCTATGGTACAAGGAGAGAATCCCGCTTAATTGCCCCTGGTCAGGGTTCTCAGATTGGGGTTTATTCCCCAATTCTGGGTAAATATATGGCTGTTACCATTGTACAGCCATATACCTGACCTGATTTATGGGATAAAACATAGCCTATGTGGTAATCCAGGTTATAATCTACGTAAATATACCTTTCATCGAAATCGGCTCAGCCGTTACAACGTGATTGAGTAAGAAATAAATGAACAAACATACAAACTTTCACATTTATAATATTAGTGTGTTTGTAATAGTATTTGACGGATCCATTATCGGGTACCGCCAAAAATTATTCAATTACAGTGTAAACTCCATGTAACGTCACTCGTTTTAACGACAAACTCTCTAAAGCGTCGAAATCACTCAGCTTTGGTTGGTTTAGCTTGTCTTGCATACAATGCTACACTCTGTATAGCATTACACCCACTCTCAATAACGACAACAATTTGTAATAAAAAGTTCTTTTTAAGTTGCCAAATTAGTAAAAACTGCGCAGCTGTGTATATCCTTTTGTCGTTTTATTATCCTAGACCATAATAGACTCGACTGTCGGCATCATACACACCAAAATTTCTAAGAAATCCGTTCTTTTGTTTACAAAATGGGATTGCTTGCACGTGTAGCTGCAGATTGTTGTTAGTAGAAGTGATGGATTTTATCTATACGTTGTCATATTCTTAGTAGCTCACAAACTTTCAAATTGTAAACATGGTTAGTAAGAGAAAATCACTGTGTATTGACGAAAAAGTTTTAATGATACGCAAATCAAGACAACACAAATCAACAAAAACAATTTAACAAGACAAATCAGAAATAAACGTTTTCTTTTTCTAATACAGATTTTACTTCTCTCCATTTAACGACAACTCTCTATAACCTCAAAATATGCTCAGTCCCTTGAGTGTCGTTATATAGAGTTTACACTGTAATTATTATTAATTATCAAAGTATTCAAAACAGTGGATATGAACTATCTTATTTACTTTCCTATAAAGTTTAATTCATAATTCATTTATTCATTTGCAAACATAGGTAAATTGTATAAAAACAGTGACAAATACAATATATAGGTTCCAGACATGTTTTACCATATTAGTTGGCATGCAAATGCAGTTAATATAATATAACTGAGTCTATTAGAAACAGAATTGAATTCTATCAAAGTAAAAGTTTAAAAAAAAAAAAAAAAAATCAAGTCAAATCTCTAAAAATTAAACAAATTACGCTATTATCGAGTTTGCATGTCTTTGTCCATAAGAAACTCATCCACAGTATAATAACATCTAATTCTCAAAAAATGTTTGTTTGTGTAACCAGAGGGTGTCAAAATAGCATTATAAGTTCTTGTAAATCTTTCAGGAATAACACTAACGGGCAACAAAAGCCTACTAGTGGTCTGGTGCATGTTCTCAAGTTTTGCTACTGCCGCATCCCACATCCTGCAGCAGCCGCTCTACAAATGCACTCTCAACGAGTTCGACACCACCGCCACCATGACGGGCTCTAACACAATAGTCGCCATCAGCATCACAGTCTGGACTATGGTGTACAACTACGAGTATAAGACTTGTTTCCTTATGGCAAGTTTGCTGCAGACTGTGACGGCTGTTGCATATCTTGCTTCCTCGTTTAGAAGACGTAGATAGTATTTTTGATACTGTTTTCTGTGATTAAGACTTTTTAGTACCAAACAACAAAACTAACACGTGTTAAGGTTTTGACGAAGACTGATGTCGTATTAAAGATAAGAGAACGACGAAGTGCTAGGCGCGCTAAAACTCTAAACTTAATCGAGAAACAATCATAATTGTTTACAGTTTTTCATTGGATTCTGTCAAATAATCACGCATGAGCAGATATAAGAGTCAAGCAACGTACGGATAGCGCGTTCCTGTGTTACGAGTAGTCAGGATACACTGTCCACGCGTACATTGGATACGCGCACAGCTCCTGTAGGTACGGACCGCCGGCGCCGCGAACCTGAACGCGAGGTCAACCGATCCAGTTGTCATCTTTTTTTTTTAATAATACTATTGGAATTTTCAATTCATTTGAAATTACCTTCTAAGCATCTTGGCGTAAATCGTTATTTCGATAGTTAATTAGTGTGCTATCCCACAAACCCCTAAATCAATCTCACAATATTGAAACTCGAACACTCGTGTCTATCCATTTTGCAGTCCAATTATAGCGTGCCCGGGAGTGCGCGTCCCCTTTGACGAGCGACCAAAAATCGACTGACGGCGCGGCGGCTCGCTGCGAGCTAGCTCGCGCGGCACACGTTCCCCAAAGTGTACGCGTAGCTGCAAGGTATGGACGTGACGTTCCAGGACACGCGTACCAACGTACGCACTGTCCGTACGCGGCTTTAGAGATCCGCTATTCCCATCACTAGCAAACGTAAAAAGTAGTACCAAGTACTTAAATTACATACTTTTTCATGTGTCACTATGAAATCCATGACGTTTTAAATGTGCTAACAGGCGGAACATTTCTTGATTATAATTAAATTATACAGTAGTTACTAGTTAGTTTGTTTTACTTAAATAAAAAAAATGTTTCGCATGGTGTCTATAATAATGATTTGTCAGTGAAAATCTTTTATGTCTAAGCTCGGCTTGCAATTAAATGTGACGTATTTGTATGATTATACAACTCTCTTAAACATATTTAGGCACTAAATACGATTAGGCGTCGTAGCGCAAGTCGCCCTAAGGTCCAAAAAATTAAACAGTTATATTTTTTCTAGATTTATTTTATAGAGATCACTTTTCTGTATAAGTCAGTAAGTAAAATACAAGCTACATAGCCAGGCTAAATATACATCAAAGGCCGCTGCACACCGAATGTATACCACGGGACGGTAAACCGGTTGCGTTCACACGTCACGTGTCTCAAACAGTCCCATACGTAACAACAAAGTGAAACATGCACGTGCATGCACGTTTACACGTGCGCATCCGGTGTGCAACTGCCTTAAGAATTGATCAAACAGATTTTAACAAGCAGCCTTACTTTTATAATATAATTAAGAAATAAGATTTATAGTTACCATTTATATATTTTAAAGCAAATAATATTATATTGTATGTTAATTTAATTAAAGATTTTTTTTAAATACAAAGTCATTATTAAAATGCAGCATGTGTTACCCTCATTTCATGCTAATTTTAAAAGGAATGTTTAATTATTCTTTTTCATCTCTTCTTTTCTAGCCATATCCCCCAAACATTTCATATCACAGAATATACAAGAATACCTAACAATAAAATTAAACACAAATAAAATTAACTAAATATTTTAAAACACCCGATATTTACGAACAGAATCGTCAAAAGAATCGATATCGATAAATAATCGACATTTGAATTGCATTATGATATGTAAAATGTTGACCATTTTGCGTTAGTCAACAAAAAGTTGAAAATTAAATTCATCTGAAATCAAAACCGATTTAAGTAGTCCGACAAAACCGAAACACCAAACAATACGTACATTCTGGGTTCACTCCCATTTTCTCTTTCCATTCTGTATGTACAGTCATATCACGAGTTAAGGGAGCAGGCTGCTCCCTGCAACTGCAAGTGCCGCGGCTGTACTCAGTCAGCCGCAGCGGCACTACTGGTTTGTATGTATTTCTATGACAGACGTTCCGAGCGCTGCGGCAGCTGCACATGCAGGCGGCAGTTGCAGTCGCAGTCGGCAATTGCAGTCGGTAGCGTCACTCGGTACCTTACTCTATTCTTCCGCAGATAGAAACTTTTCTATGGAGGTCATGCTAGGAGGCTCTGGAGGCAACATCTAAACCAATCAGTAAACACTTTACCACGATGGTTTAAATAACTTATTTTAGCAACATCATTAGTCATCTAATGAACTTGTACGCTGTCGGATTTGCAGATCTAATCAGGCAAATATTTATTTACTAGTTGCCCGAACTGTGGTTAAAATTAAACCGTCAACCATTTTTTTGTTTCTTTAATTTTGCCCAATCTCAATCTCTTGCTTGCACGCAATATGCTTAAAAAGGGGTGCAAAGTTTTCTCTTTACGTATTATTATTATATAGTCACATAACTCTTCATCCGACGTTACCATCCTTTCTTTTATTCATTCCTTACACTCTCGATTCAGCTCAAAAGATCCATCATTTCATTCTCATTCACCTTGCTACTCCCATTATTGTTGGCCTGACTCGGCAGGAGCAATTCAAACGCCGACCAATCCTGTTTCATATTCGAATTAGTTTGATTGGTTGTCCATTTATTATTAAAATTACTAGCATTATTACCAGAGTTAGACCAATTTGAGGGTAGAGCTATTTGATTGTCAAAAGGCATTGGCGCGTTTTGAGCTTGACTTTGAAAACCGAAGCTTTTGTTTTGGTTGTTATAAGCGTTCTGATTGGTCATTGACGGCGCGTTGTAACTCATATTTGGGTTTTGATTGGTCAATGAGGAGTTATAGGTCATATTAGGGTTTTGATTGTTCATTACCGGCGCGTTAAAAGACATGTTAGGACTGGTTATATTACTGTACGGCGTCATAACGTTTTGACTATTAGTAGCGTTAGTTCTTTGACTGAGTGCAGAGAGGTTGGTCTGGAGTAGGGTAGAAGTGAGGTCGGTTTGCTTAGGGGTAGTCTTAGGCGGCGCTGGAATGGCGGTCGGCCGCGGCTGGTTTGATAACTTCCTTGCGCTTTCCTGCTGCAGTGCTATCCTGGTAGAGAGAAACATAAAATATATAAAAGTGTATTAAAAACCAACGCCATCTAGTTTGACCTTCAGTAACTGTTACTATAAAGCTTATGGCTTATTTATTTTTTTCTAAAAGAAATCGTATAGGTCCGATTTTGCACACCGTGATAACTTTGTACGAACGTCCATGAAAGAAATGTAAAAATTTACCACAATGCCAAATAATTATTATATTATCCATACATAATTTATATAGCAATTAGTATAAATTAATTAGACTGTTATAATTTTATATTTTTGTCTTAGTGTGGTAACTTATATTTATCTATATATTCATATTTTTTGTAATTGTTGTACTGTGCAGGCAGTCATCCGTGACATCTTCTTTATTTTTAAACGGTTCCAACGGAAGATCAGCGTTGTGCCAAAAGCACAACAAATGCTGAGCTGGACGCCTTTTAGTGACGTCGGTCGTTTAGGTATAAGTATTTGTGAGAATATGGTTGGCAATGTTTACAACATTTGTTTAAAACACTGAAAAAAAAAATCCCATCTGTTTAAAACGCGTTTTAAACACGTTTAAAACATACAGAAAAAACATTAAGTTTTACTTTAATAGAATTACTCATAATTAATAACTTTGTACTTGTTAAAACTTTTTATTAGCATAGCAACATTATAATTTTGAATTCGGGGAATCCCCTAGACTCGGATTGTTCTAGGTGGCAGACTGCAGTCTACCATACTCAATAAGTGAACGAACGAATAAGGTGTATTCTACTATTGTGGTGTGGGTAAATGGGAAAGGGATGAAGATAGTTCGCTCCGATTACACTGCGGTGTTTTTGCTGCTGTTATTGTTAAATTGTTCAGTGTAAACTAGACTGTAGTGAGTGAGTGATTGATAAATAATCCGATTAATTTTCGTTTAATATCATTGTTTAATTTGATTTAAAATCACCCTGACCTGGCTCTGACCTTCCTAAAGAAAGACCTTCTCTTTACTTACCTCAATCACTAAATAATTCAATTATATGTTTTAAACATGTACTAAACATGTTTTTAAAAATGTTTTTAACAAATCAATTAAAAGATTTATGAAAAATTTCTTTAAAACATGTTTTTTTTTTGTTTTCTGAATTAAACATGTCGTTCTGTTCCTTTAAAAAAAACTGTTTTTTCCAACCCTGTGTGAGATACACATTTGGTAGGTATTGCTGTTTTTATATGTATGAATATGTTCTCTTGTGTGTACCTTACGTGCTGTGTATGTTTTGTACCGTCACAAATATTTTTTTTTTCCTTTCTTTCTTTCAATTAGCACCAAGTTCACCTTTTTGTTGTCAAACTAGCTGACCCCCCGCGTGGTTTGTTAATAAAAAGCGAGAGCCGACAAGATGGACGGATTTAATAAAGGCTGATGTTCCTGAACGAATGTGCCAGAAGAGCAGCGATGCGAGAAGAGTGGCGAAGGGTAGTTAAGCCCGCCTCAACCCTGACATGACGACCACCACCACTCTGCCAAGAGTGCTACGACTAAGAACCTCAGCTTGTCCTCCATAGTGAGCGAGCCTGTACTCTCTCCGACGCAAGATGCGGGCGCGGGTTACTCCGGCTTGCTGTTGCTGAATGTAAACGCGTCTAATCCAAGCTTACCTCTGCTAGCCCTCCATAGTGAGCGAGCCTGTACTCTCTCCGACGCAAGACGCGGGCGCGGGTACTCCGGCTTGCTGTTGCTGAATGTAAACGGGTCAAATCCAAGCTTACCTCTGTTTGTCCTCCATGGTGAGCGAGCCTGTACTCTCTCCGACGCCCGGCGCGGGTGCGAGTTGCTCCGGCTTGCTGTTGCTGAATGTAAACGGGTCTAATCCTAGCTTACCTCTGCAAGCCCTCCATAGTGAGCGAGCCTGTACTCTCTCCGACGCCAGGCGCGGGTGCGGGTTGCTCCGGCTTGCTGTTGCTGAATGTAAACGCGTCTAATCCAAGCTTACCTCTGCTAGCCCTCCATAGTGAGCGAGCCTGTACTCTCTCCGATGCAAGACGCGGGCGCGGGTACTCCGGCTTGCTGTTGCTGAATGTAAACGGGTCAAATCCAAGCTTACCTCTGTTTGTCCTCCATGGTGAGCGAGCCTGTTCTCTCTCCGACGCCCGGCGCGGGTGCGAGTTGCTCCGGCTTGCTGTTGCTGAATGTAAACGGGTCTAATCCAAGCTTACCTCTGTTTGTCCTCCATGGTGAGCGAGCCTGTACTCTCTCCGACGCAAGACGCAGGCGCGGGTTGCTCCGGCTTGCTGTTGCTGAATGTAAACGGGTCTAATCCAAGCTTACCTCTGTTTGTCCTCCATAGTGAGCGAGCCTGCACTCTCTCCGACGCCAGGCGCGGGTGCGGGTTGCTCCGGCTTGCTGTTGCTAAATGTAAACGGGTCTAATCCAAGCTTACCTCTGCTAGCCCTCCATAGTGAGCGAGCCTGTACTCTCTCCGACGCCAGGCGCGGGCGCGGGTTGCTCCGGCTTGCTGTTGCTGAATGTAAACGGGTCTAATCCAAGCTTACCTCTGTTTGTCCCCCATAGTGAGCGAGCCTGCACTCTCTCCGACGGGTGCGGGTTGCTCCGGCTTGCTGTTGCTGAATGTAAACGGGTCTAATCCAAGCTTACCTCTGCTAGCCCTCCATAGTGAGCGAGCCTGTACTCTCTCCGATGCCAGGCGCGGGCGCGGGTTGCTCCGGCTTGCTGTTGCTGAATGTAAACGGGTCTAATCCAAGCTTACCTTTGTTTGTCCTCCATGGTGAGCGAGCCTGTACTCTCTCCGACGCAAGACGCAGGCGCGGGTTGCTCCGGCTTGCTGTTGCTGAATGTAAACGGGTCTAATCCAAGCTTACCTCTGTTTGTCCTCCATAGTGAGCGAGCCTGTACTCTCTCCGACGCAAGACGCAGGCGCGGGTTGCTCCGGCTTGCTGTTGCTGAATGTAAACGGGTCTAATCCAAGCTTACCCCTGTTTGTCCTCCATAGTGAGCGAGCCTGTACTCTCTCCGACGCAAGACGCAGGCGCGGGTTGCTCCGGCTTGCTGTTGCTGAATGTAAACGGGTCTAATCCAAGCTTACCTCTGTTTGTCCTCCATAGTGAGCGAGCCTGTACTCTCTCCGACGCCAGGCGCGGGCGCGGGTTGATCCGGCTTGCTGTTGCTGAATGTAAACGGGTCTAATCCAAGCTACCTTTGTTTGTCCTCCATGGTGAGCGAGCCTGTACTCTCTCCGACGCAAGACGCAGGCGCGGGTTGCTCCGGCTTGCTGTTGCTGAATGTAAACGCGTCTAATCCAAGCTTACCTCTGCTAGCCCTCCATAGTGAGCGAGCCTGTACTCTCTCCAACGCCAGGCGCTGGTGCGGGTTGCTCCGGCTTGCTGTTGCTGAATGTAAACGGGTCTAATCCTAGCTTACCTCTGCTAGCCCTCCATAGTGAGCGAGCCTGTACTCTCTCCGACGCCAGGCGCGGGTGCGGGTTGATCCGGCTTGCTGTTGCTGAATGTAAACGGGTCTAATCCTAGCTTACCTCTGCTAGCCCTCCATAGTGAGCGAGCCTGTACTCTCTCCGACGCCAGGCGCGGGCGCGGGTTGCTCCGGCTTGCTGTTGATGAATGTAAACGCGTCTAATCCAAGCTTACCTCTGCTAGCCCTCCATAGTGAGCGAGCCTGTACTCTCTCCAACGCCAGGCGCTGGTGCGGGTTGCTCCGGCTTGCTGTTGCTGAATGTAAACGGGTCTAATCCAAGCTTACCTCTGCTAGCCCTCCATAGTGAGCGAGCCTGCACTCTCTCCGACGCCAGGCGCGGGTGCGGGTTGCTCCGGCTTGCTGTTGCTGAATGTAAACGGGTCTAATCCTAGCTTACCTCTGCTAGCCCTCCATAGTGAGCGAGCCTGTACTCTCTCCGACGCCAGGCGCGGGCGCGGGTTGATCCGGCTTGCTGTTGCTGAATGTAAACGGGTCTAATCCAAGCTACCTTTGTTTTTCCTCCATGGTGAGCGAGCCTGTACTCTCTCCGACGCAAGACGCAGGCGCGGGTTGCTCCGGCTTGCTGTTGCTGAATGTAAACGCGTCTAATCCAAGCTTACCTCTGCTAGCCCTCCATAGTGAGCGAGCCTGTACTCTCTCCAACGCCAGGCGCTGGTGCGGGTTGCTCCGGCTTGCTGTTGCTGAATGTAAACGCGTCTAATCCAAGCTTACTTCTGCTAGCCCGCCATAGTGAGCGAGCCTGTACTCTCTCCGACGCCAGGCGCGGGTGCGGGTTGCTCCGGCTTGCTGTTGCTGAATGTAAACGCGTCTAATCCAAGCTTACCTCTGCTAGCCCTCCATAGTGAGCGAGCCTATACTCTCTCCGACGCCAGGCGCGGGTGCGGGTCGCTCCGGCTTGCTGTTGCTGAATGTAAACGCGTCTAATCCAAGCTTACCTCTGCTAGCCCTCCATAGTGAGCGAGCCTGTACTCTCTCCGACGCCAGGCGCGGGTGCGGGTTGCTCCGGCTTGCTGTTGCTGAATGTAAACGCGTCTAATCCAAGCTTACCTCTGCTAGCCCTCCATAGTGAGCGAGCCTGTACTCTCTCCGACGCAAGACGCGGGCGCGGGTACTCCGGCTTGCTGTTGCTGAATGTAAACGGGTCAAATCCAAGCTTACCTCTGTTTGTCCTCCATGGTGAGCGAGCCTGTACTCTCTCCGACGCCCGGCGCGGGTGCGAGTTGCTCCGGCTTGCTGTTGCTGAATGTAAACGGGTCTAATCCTAGCTTACCTCTGCAAGCCCTCCATAGTGAGCGAGCCTGTACTCTCTCCGACGCCAGGCGCGGGTGCGGGTTGCTCCGGCTTGCTGTTGCTGAATGTAAACGCGTCTAATCCAAGCTTACCTCTGCTAGCCCTCCATAGTGAGCGAGCCTGTACTCTCTCCGATGCAAGACGCGGGCGCGGGTACTCCGGCTTGCTCTTGCTGAATGTAAACGGGTCAAATCCAAGCTTACCTCTGTTTGTCCTCCATGGTGAGCGAGCCTGTACTCTTTCCGACGCCCGGCGCGGGTGCGAGTTGCTCCGGCTTGCTGTTGCTGAATGTAAACGGGTCTAATCCAAGCTTACCTCTGCTAGCCCTCCATAGTGAGCGAGCCTGTACTCTCTCCGACGCCAGGCGCGGGCGCGGGTTGCTCCGGCTTGCTGTTGCTGAATGTAAACGGGTCTAATCCAAGCTTACCTCTGTTTGTCCTCCATAGTGAGCGAGCCTGCACTCTCTCCGACGGGTGCGGGTTGCTCCGGCTTGCTGTTGCTGAATGTAAACGGGTCTAATCCAAGCTTACCTCTGCTAGCCCTCCATAGTGAGCGAGCCTGTACTCTCTCCGATGCCAGGCGCGGGCGCGGGTTGCTCCGGCTTGCTGTTGCTGAATGTAAACGGGTCTAATCCAAGCTTACCTTTGTTTGTCCTCCATGGTGAGCGAGCCTGTACTCTCTCCGACGCAAGACGCAGGCGCGGGTTGCTCCGGCTTGCTGTTGCTAAATGTAAACGGGTCTAATCCAAGCTTACCTCTGTTTGTCCTCCATAGTGAGCGAGCCTGTACTCTCTCCGACGCAAGACGCAGGCGCGGGTTGCTCCGGCTTGCTGTTGCTGAATGTAAACGGGTCTAATCCAAGCTTACCCCTGTTTGTCCTCCATAGTGAGCGAGCCGTACTCTCTCCGACGCAAGACGCAGGCGCGGGTTGCTCCGGCTTGCTGTTGCTGAATGTAAACGGGTCTAATCCAAGCTTACCTCTGTTTGTCCTCCATAGTGAGCGAGCCTGTACTCTCTCCGACGCCAGGCGCGGGCGCGGGTTGATCCGGCTTGCTGTTGCTGAATGTAAACGGGTCTAATCCAAGCTACCTTTGTTTGTCCTCCATGGTGAGCGAGCCTGTACTCTCTCTGACGCAAGACGCAGGCGCGGGTTGCTCCGGCTTGCTGTTGCTGAATGTAAACGCGTCTAATCCAAGCTTACCTCTGCTAGCCCTCCATAGTGAGCGAGCCTGTACTCTCTCCAACGCCAGGCGCTGGTGTGGGTTGCTCCGGCTTGCTGTTGCTGAATGTAAACGGGTCTAATCCTAGCTTACCTCTGCTAGCCCTCCATAGTGAGCGAGCCTGTACTCTCTCCGACGCCAGGCGCGGGTGCGGGTTGATCCGGCTTGCTGTTGCTGAATGTAAACGGGTCTAATCCTAGCTTACCTCTGCTAGCCCTCCATAGTGAGCGAGCCTGTACTCTCTCCAACGCCAGGCGCTGGTGCGGGTTGCTCCGGCTTGCTGTTGCTGAATGTAAACGGGTCTAATCTAAGCTTACCTCTGCTAGCCCTCCATAGTGAGCGAGCCTGCACTCTCTCCGACGCCAGGCGCGGGTGCGGGTTGCTCCGGCTTGCTGTTGCTGAATGTAAACGGGTCTAATCCTAGCTTACCTCTGCTAGCCCTCCATAGTGAGCGAGCCTGTACTCTCTCCGACGCCAGGCGCGGGCGCGGGTTGATCCGGCTTGCTGTTGCTGAATGTAAACGGGTCTAATCCAAGCTACCTTTGTTTGTCCTCCATGGTGAGCGAGCCTGTACTCTCTCCGACGCAAGACGCAGGCGCGGGTTGCTCCGGCTTGCTGTTGCTGAATGTAAACGCGTCTAATCCAAGCTTACCTCTGCTAGCTCTCCATAGTGAGCGAGCCTGTACTCTCTCCAACGCCAGGCGCTGGTGCGGGTTGCTCCGGCTTGCTGTTGCTGAATGTAAACGCGTCTAATCCAAGCTTACCTCTGCTAGCCCGCCATAGTGAGCGAGCCTGTACTCTCTCCGACGCCAGGCGCGGGTGCGGGTTGCTCCGGCTTGCTGTTGCTGAATGTAATCGCGTCTAATCCAAGCTTACCTCTGCTAGCCCTCCATAGTGAGCGAGCCTATACTCTCTCCGACGCCAGGCGCGGGTGCGGGTCGCTCCGGCTTGCTGTTGCTGAATGTAAACGCGTCTAATCCAAGCTTACCTCTGCTAGCCCTCCATAGTGAGCGAGCCTGTACTCTCTCCGACGCCAGGCGCGGGTGCGGGTTGCTCCGGCTTGCTGTTGCTGAATGTAAACGCGTCTAATCCAAGCTTACCTCTGCTAGCCCTCCATAGTGAGCGAGCCTGTACTCTCTCCGACGCAAGACGCGGGCGCGGGTACTCCGGCTTGCTGTTGCTGAATGTAAACGGGTCAAATCCAAGCTTACCTCTGTTTGTCCTCCATGGTGAGCGAGCCTGTACTCTCTCCGACGCCCGGCACGGGTGCGAGTTGCTCCGGCTTGCTGTTGCTGAATGTAAACGGGTCTAATCCAAGCTTACCTCTGTTTATCCTCCATGGTGAGCGAGCCTGTACTCTCTCCGACGCAAGACGCAGGCGTGGGTTGCTCCGGCTTGCTGTTGCTGAATGTAAACGCGTCTAATCCAAGCTTACCTCTGTTTGTCCTCCATGGTGAGCGAGCCTGTACTCTCTCCGACGCCAGGCGCAAGCGCGGGTTGCTCCGGCTTACTGTTGCTGAATGTAAACGGGTCTAATCCAAGCTTACCTTTGTTTGTCCTCCATGGTGAGCGAGCCTGTACTCTCTCCGACGCAAAACGCAGGCGCGGGTTGCTCCGGCTTGCTGTTGCTGAATGTAAACGGGTCTAATCCAAGCTTACCTCTGTTTGTCCTCCATAGTGAGCATGCCTGTACTCTCTCCGACGCAAGACGCAGGCGCGGGTTGCTCCGGCTTGCTGTTGCTGAATGTAAACGGGTCTAATCCAAGCTTACCTCTGTTTGTCCTCCATAGTGAGCATGCCTGTACTCTCTCCGACGCCAGGCGCGAGCGCGGGTTGCTCCGGCTTGCTGTTGCTGAATGTAAACGGGTCTAATCCTAGCTTACCTCTGCTAGCCCTCCATAGTGAGCGAGCCTGTACTCTCTCCGACGCCAGGCGCGGGCGCGGGTTGATCCGGCTTGCTGTTGCTGAATGTAAACGGGTCTAATCGAAGCTACCTTTGTTTGTCCTCCATGGTGAGCGAGCCTGTACTCTCTCCGACGCAAGACGCAGGCGCGGGTTGCTCCGGCTTGCTGTTGCTGAATGTAAACGCGTCTAATCCAAGCTTACCTCTGCTAGCCCTCCATAGTGAGCGAGCCTGTACTCTCTCCAACGCCAGGCGCTGGTGCGGGTTGCTCCGGCTTGCTGTTGCTGAATGTAAACGCGTCTAATCCAAACTTACCTCTGCTAGCCCGCCATAGTGAGCGAGCCTGTACTCTCTCCGACGCCAGGCGCGGGTGCGGGTTGCTCCGGCTTGCTGTTGCTGAATGTAAACGGGTCTAATCCAAGCTTACCTCTGCTAGCCCTCCATAGTGAGCGAGCCTGTACTCTCTCCGACGCCAAGCGCGGGCGCGGGTTGATCCGGCTTGCTGTTGCTGAATGTAAACGGGTCTAATCGAAGCTACCTTTGTTTGTCCTCCATGGTGAGCATGCCTGTACTCTCTCCGACGCAAGACGCAGGCGCGGGTTGCTCCGGCTTGCTGTTGCTGAATGTAAACGGGTCTAATCCAAGCTTACCTCTGTTTGTCCTCCATAGTGAGCATGC
Source organism: Philereme vetulata (assembly GCA_918857605.2). Lineage (NCBI taxonomy): Eukaryota > Metazoa > Arthropoda > Insecta > Lepidoptera > Geometridae > Philereme > Philereme vetulata. The sequence goes on along the minus strand of OU975459.1, from coordinate 2,257,268 downwards.
CTGTACTCTCTCCGACGCCAGGCGCGAGCGCGGGTTGCTCCGGCTTGCTGTTGCTGAATGTAAACGGGTCTAATCCTAGCTTACCTCTGCTAGCCCTCCATAGTGAGCGAGCCTGTACTCTCTCCGACGCCAGGCGCGGGCGCGGGTTGATCCGGCTTGCTGTTGCTGAATGTAAACGGGTCTAATCGAAGCTACCTTTGTTTGTCCTCCATGGTGAGCGAGCCTGTACTCTCTCCGACGCAAGACGCAGGCGCGGGTTGCTCCGGCTTGCTGTTGCTGAATGTAAACGCGTCTAATCCAAGCTTACCTCTGCTAGCCCTCCATAGTGAGCGAGCCTGTACTCTCTCCAACGCCAGGCGCTGGTGCGGGTTGCTCCGGCTTGCTGTTGCTGAATGTAAACGCGTCTAATCCAAACTTACCTCTGCTAGCCCGCCATAGTGAGCGAGCCTGTACTCTCTCCGACGCCAGGCGCGGGTGCGGGTTGCTCCGGCTTGCTGTTGCTGAATGTAAACGGGTCTAATCCAAGCTTACCTCTGCTAGCCCTCCATAGTGAGCGAGCCTGTACTCTCTCCGACGCCAAGCGCGGGCGCGGGTTGATCCGGCTTGCTGTTGCTGAATGTAAACGGGTCTAATCGAAGCTACCTTTGTTTGTCCTCCATGGTGAGCGAGCCTGTACTCTCTCCGACGCAAGACGCAGGCGCGGGTTGCTCCGGCTTGCTGTTGCTGAATGTAAACGCGTCTAATCCAAGCTTACCTCTGCTAGCCCTCCATAGTGAGCGAGCCTGTACTCTCTCCAACGCCAGGCGCTGGTGCGGGTTGCTCCGGCTTGCTGTTGCTGAATGTAAACGCGTCTAATCCAAGCTTACCTCTGCTAGCCCGCCATAGTGAGCGAGCCTGTACTCTCTCCGACGCCAGGCGCGGGTGCGGGTTGCTCCGGCTTGCTGTTGCTGAATGTAAACGGGTCTAATCCAAGCTTACCTCTGCTAGCCCTCCATAGTGAGCGAGCCTATACTCTCTCCGACGCCAGGCGCGGGTGCGGGTTGCTCCGGTTTGCTGTTGCTGAATGTAAACGCGTCTAATCCAAGCTTACCTCTGCTAGCCCTCCATAGTGAGCGAGCCTGTACTCTCTCCGACGCCAGGCGCGGGTGCGGGTTGCTCCGGCTTGCTGTTGCTGAATGTAAACGCGTCTAATCCAAGCTTACCTCTGCTAGCCCTCCATAGTGAGCGAGCCTGTACTCTCTCCGACGCAAGACGCGGGCGCGGGTACTCCGGCTTGCTGTTGCTGAATGTAAACGGGTCAAATCCAAGCTTACCTCTGTTTGTCCTCCATGGTGAGCGAGCCTGTACTCTCTCCGACGCCCGGCGCGGGTGCGAGTTGCTCCGGCTTGCTGTTGCTGAATGTAAACGGGTCTAATCCAAGCTTACCTCTGTTTATCCTCCATGGTGAGCGAGCCTGTACTCACTCCGACGCCAGGCGCGATCGCGGGTTGCTCCAGCTTACTGTTGCTGAATGTAAACGGGTCTAATCCAAGCTTACCTTTGTTTGTCCTCCATGGTGAGCGAGCCTGTACTCTCTCCGACGCAAGACGCAGGCGTGGGTTGCTCCGGCTTGCTGTTGCTGAATGTAAACGCGTCTAATCCAAGCTTACCTCTGTTTGTCCTCCATGGTGAGCGAGCCTGTACTCTCTCCGACGCCAGGCGCGAGCGCGGGTTGCTCCGGCTTACTGTTGCTGAATGTAAACGGGTCTAATCCAAGCTTACCTTTGTTTGTCCTCCATGGTGAGCGAGCCTGTACTCTCTCCGACGCAAAACGCAGGCGCGGGTTGCTCCGGCTTGCTGTTGCTGAATGTAAACGCGTCTAATCCAAGCTTACCTCTGCTAGCCCTCCATAGTGAGCGAGCCTGCACTCTCTCCGACGCCAGGCGCGGGTGCGGGTTGCTCCGGCTTGCTGTTGCTGAATGTAAACGGGTCTAATCCAAGCTTACCTCTGTTTGTCCTCCATGGTGAGCGAGCCTGTACTCTCTCCGACGCCAGGCACGGGCGCGGGTTGCTCCGACTTGCTGTTGCTGAATGTAAACGGATCTAATCCGAGTCCTGTGAACATTTTGTCGATGTCGTTCTGCGGCGCCGGCGCTGAGACCAGGGTGTCGGACGGTGAGAGAGAGTGCTCCATTACTCTGTAATGATCATAGTCTTTTATTTGGTAAGAATATTAGACGTCATAAATTATAATACCTCATATATGTAATGAATGAAGGAATGTACACTCTGGGTACAATACCAAAATAAGCATGAAATATAAAAATATTTTAAAGTAACATAGTTATAAAATTGGATGTCAATATCGAAATTACACAAGTCAATACAAAATAGTCCATATTAAAAAAATGATAAAGGGTTCAGGACTATGCCAATCTGCTAGGAAAAGTGGATAAAATGTATCATAACTAATAAAATCCGTCGGTAACTGATAACAACTAGTTTCTCTATGAAAAAGCGTCAACTTTCAGCTATGATTTATCTCGTCTCGTATATCGAAAATTGATTTAGTTGTGTCACAAAAAAGCTAGTTATATTATGAAGAACTATTAAAGCTGAGTAGACTTTACAGTTTACGAGCAGTAGTCGGCCAACTTTGTTTGTCAACAGTTCATAGAATGAGAATGTTCTTACAAAATGAACAAAATCAAAACATCGACAAAATCAGGTGAGGTAGTGGTCAAGCTGGGCTATCATCAATAAAAAAATATAAAAAGAAAATTAACATTGTATTTTAACATGATAACAATACAGCCGTACTGGGCACGGAACCCTTTACTGTGCACGATCCGACACGCGCCGAACCAATTATTTCATAATCAACACAACTTACTTTGACTCATTTTGTATAGAGTTCAACTGCTCTAACTTCGCGCGATGTTCCGTCTCCACCTTAGATATCATCTGTTTGACCAGCGACACCAGCGCATTGAACTGGTTCAGCGTGAGTCCGTTCTCGACGCACAGCGGGATCAGGAAGGGCAGCACTTTGGTCGCCATCACTTCCTTCGTTATGCCCAGCTTGTTGTGGCTTAGAGCTAGTTTGTAGATTCCTGAAAGGAAATAATACTATATTTTATTTGGTAGACCAAGAGACTTACAATTGAATAGCATAGATATTTGCCAGAGAAGGCATCTTATATGTCGCTATTGAAGCGAAACGCTTGCGGCTACGTATGATACTTGTAGGCAAATAATTTGAAGTATCTAGGAAAATGTTTCCAACTGCAGTGTAAAGACCTACCCTCCAAAGTTCCTAAATTAAGGTATTTTGGAACAATTCTCATCGTTTAATCTCTCCGTACACCAAGACAGGTTCTTCGTGACCTCGATGACGAAATCACTTCCGCGGGTCGACTAGTCTCTTTAGTCGCCGCCTACTAAGCCTAGAACCGTAAGTGGTGTCCATGTGCTAGCTGCCTCATTAAAACTTACCCCGCGCTCGCCACAAGTTCGATTAAGCTGCATCAATCTCAGACACAAATAGTGAGTAGTTATTGAGGAAAAACAACCCCTAGAAATCTAGCTGATCTCGCTTTAGCGATACTATACCAATATCAAGAACAGTTTAAAAATTGTAAGCCAAGGTGAAAAATAAAGAAGTCTTACCTAAAATCCCCATTAAAACCGCCGGCTCCCGCGATGGAATTTGCGGCAGGAAGGGTATGATCTCATCCAACACCAACCACTTATCCAAATGTTCCAACAGTTTGCCCAAACACAGCAAACAATTGACGCGAACCGAAATATAGTTTGTACTCATACATAACTTCTTTATTCGGGGCATGAGCGCATTCTTCATCGCCGGGTAATCTATCAATGATGCGAATGTTGGCAGCACTGATAAGCACAGCTCCTGGATCTGCTGAGCGTCTGATTCCAACGCACGGTACAACATCGGTAGTATATCAGTTTTGACTTCTTCTCCCGGTGTTAATTTCAGCAGTAACTCCATCTTTTGCATGAATATTAAGAGTATTTGAATCGGGTCCTGTATCAGCATCACAGGCTTCAGGACCGGTAGAATGTATTTTATGTACTCTTCTTTCGTTGAGTTCTCAGCAATTAATAAAACGTTTGGTAAGACAAACGGTACCATTGGAGGGTTGACAAACTCTTTGGTGAGGCATGGAAGGATTCTGTATATGCAGATCCTGTGTGGCATCTTTTGTATGATCTGTGGTAGGCCTTTGTAAAACTGAGATTTCTGAAGGTTGTCCCATTGGAATAGAGAGTCAAGGTAGTTAAGAGTTTTTACACCGACGTCCTCAAAATACGGTATCTGCAAAGTTAGTTCATGAAGACTTGCTGGTAAAAGCATCTGTTCTGTAACTATAACTTTTGAAGACGCTTCTAATCGCAAAAACTAAGCCACTTATTAAAAAACCATAATCGTCATCATCCACAGCCCGACTCCACCCCATTATTGGGGATAAGCCGACCCAAGCTTGTAAAAAAGTAAAACAAACAAAAACCTGAATGAAGTGAACATTCAAGTTCTATTGTGTGTTATGTATACATTTAAAATTTCATGAAGACCATCATAAAATTTATGATCATCCATTCAAAAGTTATTACTAGACACAAACATACATACATAAGTACTGTTTCCTCAAAACGACTAAACACTTAAATTTTTTTTTGATTGTTCTACAACTTTTAGCCAAAATAAACTTTTTTTTTTCTATTTCTAGGGAACTTGCGTCGTTCTTTACGACGATGTCAGTTCCATAATTGTCTACAGAATTAACTACAAAATATTCTCCCTCAGCAGGTCTTATGTGGACCGGTAGAGCATGTTAGCAGAGTCAGATGTTTGTTCAGCTAACACACTCTGAAACAGGCCCACATAGACGTGGTTGACTTTTACCACTCTGTACAACTTCTCTCTCATAGATAAATTTACCTTTAAAAACTGATGTGGATCCGGCCTCAATTCAGGAGTAACATTCAGCATCAATTTGACATATTCCTTCAGCCCATCTGCTACACATGATAGTCTCGATGGTGGCAGATTCCTCAGCTCATTGACATACCTCTTAAACTTCATGTAGTCATTCCCAATATTGCCTAATGTTTGATGCCCAGTACTATGTAAAGCGTAAATAACCATGCCAAGTGAGAAAATGTCACTAGCGGGCGAGTGGGTGGCAGAAAGAATGTATTCTGGAGCCAAGTAGTCTAAAACTGGTTGAGTTAGAGGTGGCATTGCTTGACAATACTCATTGAACGGCCAAAATGGAGCTACCCCTGGAGAACTCTGGTTTGCAACACAGAAATCGAAGCCGAAGATCTTCCATGCACCTTGTTGGTTCACCATTATTGATTCCGGACTTATATTGTGATGGAGGAGTTTCACATCATTGTGTAGGAATGCAAGCCCTTCCGCAACTTGCATCAGTCCATACTTTATCTCAAGTTCAAAGAGCTTGTAGTTTACAATGTGGTTGGGTATAGGTTGTGGCATGTTCTCTGTGTTCCCCAAGATATTGGCCAAGCTTGCAAATACTGGTTCGGTAGCAAATGCCAAACTTTCTCGACTTTCTTCAAGACTGTGCTGTACAGTTAATATTTGGGGGTGCCGTAATTTTGTTAATTGGACGATTCCTCGTTTCAGTGTCTCCAGCATGATGTCTCTGTCTGCTTTTGACCATCTTTCCAGTTGTTTCTTCTCAAAGACAAATATTGATGCTTCCTGTTTGGTAGATTTTTTATAGCCTTTGTATATTTTCCATAGCAAACCTGTTGATGTTTAATAGAAATTGTATAAAGTCTATAGAAATGGAAATAGTCAGTCGCAATAAAAGATTATTTATGTATGTTGAAACTAGTAAGTATCATCTTGCAACAAACATCTGTTGTAGCTGATTTAACAATGAATATGCTAAAGATACACCAAAAGTTTGATTCAAAGACATAGTCAACTTCCTCAATGAAAACAGAGCCGAGCCATTAGAAACGATTGTTTAAATCAAGTTTAGAACAATTGTGATGTACCTGGGCCTGCGCTGGCGATGAATTGTGTAGCTTCAAACTCTCTCGTGACAGGGTTCCCCGGCAGCACGCCTGATAACTGGGACACTGTGTTGCTCACAGAAGAATAGAATTTATTAAATACCTCCATATTTTATAGCTTTTAGCTTTGATTGTGAGAAATCAAACCATTTCAAAGGAAAACCCGAAATCTGAATGCAACAAGAAGAGATGAATTGAATTTAAAACGAATCAATCAATCAGACAGATTTGACAGGTCTACCTGGGCGACTGTGTCAATGTCAAAAATCCTAAATTCATTTAAAATTTCGTTCAAAAGCTATTTATTTATATCTGGTTCGCTGTTTTATATATAATTTTAAAGCAGAGAGTTGAGACATGAGTTGAAGTGACGGATGATTCCGGGATGAGGCCTAATACCCAGGCAGCAGTTACAGGAACTGCAGTTTTAGCTGGATAAATTACTTATGCTGCCTGTGAATTAAATATAGTAAAGGTATAAATTACAGCCAACGTTTATTAACGAAATGTTCAATAAGCTGTCTATAATTTGATTTGTCATTGTCAATCAATTGTCATGTTTTGATTTCATAAAAATTGCTGTAATGGATCTGATCGACGCTTTGTTAAAGGCAGAACTAATTCGAGATTATTCTATGAATTTCCTACAAAAGTAAAAGAAATGCAACTACTAAATTGTGCGTTGCTTGTGGTATCAATAATCTTATCAGTCCTGCCCACAATTTCATTAGAAAGCGACCCATATTCGAAGGAACCATACCGACCTCTCGGGCCACTGGTCAGATGCGATTTTCTTCCTCTAGAATTCCTGGATTGCGACGAACCTATCGACCATAAGGGCAACCAATCTGCAAAGAATGCTATTGGTCATGGCTGTGTCAAATTCGGTGGTGTGAGATACGACGAAGTGGAGAAAACCAAGGTGCAATGCAAAGCTTTGGAAGGCATCGAGTGTTTTGGGAGCCGCAGCTTCTTACGTGGCGGTTTCCCCTGCGTGAGATATTCCGGACACTACTTTACGACGACTCTGATCTACAGTATACTGCTTGGGTTCCTTGGCATGGATCGTTTTTGCCTCGGCCAGACTGGAACAGCAGTAGGCAAACTATTGACATTAGGAGGGCTAGGAATCTGGTGGATAGTGGATGTTGTTTTACTGATCACTAATAGTTTACATCCAGAGGATGGTAGCAATTGGAATCCTTATGTTTAGGTTTAGTGATAATTTTGTAAATAGCTAGTATAAGTGTACCTATATTAAATGTTCGATTTTAACTCTGTTACTTATTTTTATTTTAGTAAAGCCTCCATAATCAAACTGTTACAATAATAGAATGGCTTAACTAAACAAAACTAAAATTTTGACTTATTCTTGATTGCATATTTTGTGACACTCATACGTAAATGTTTTATTACTTAGTATCAGACATAATATGAATGGGTGTTAAAATTTGTCTAGATGTTCTTTGATTGATATCCTGGAATAGGTATTCCATAAAAAATAATATCCGATATTATCATTATTTAAAGGTTGTCTGACTTGTAAAACCTATTGTTGCTTGCTTTGACATTAAACTAACTAAAAATTTTAATGTGAAAATATTACTCAATTGCAAGTAAAACCAAGAGATAGCTTATATATTTTATTTTAAAATTAAGCCACCAGAGCAGATGCAGTGCTTGATTCGTACTTCCAGTTGGGCGGGAGCACACTCTTGGTCTTGTAGTAGCGGGCTAGCCTGTGGATTCTTGACTCGACGAGAATCAGACGGAATTTGCTGTCCTTGTCTTTCCTGAAACAAAAATTAATTTTGTTACAAAAGTTTCTACATTATTTTTTTTTAAGTTTATCTGATCCTCAGGCAAGATCCAGGTCAAACACTAGCTTATCATTAAAAAGTTCAGAAAGCACGAGTCCATGGCCCACCCAATATTAAGTGGTTACCACTACCTATAAACAACTGTACCTCACAGGTTGCTTCCAACTAAGACTTGGGCTAAGACATGGCATTGCTTGTATAAATTATGGTTTAGTTAGAATCTCTGTCTTCAACCAAATAATAAAACAAAGAAAAACTGGCATGACCGAACCAGAATTCAACAAGTGGGTCTAGTTGACCCAATTAATCTACTATTCAAGCAACATTTCATGGTGCAATGGATAATGCCCTAATTATTTTTATTTATATGAACAAAACAAATATTAGATGACTCCAGACACCTAGCTCTTATCTAATCACTGACCATAAGACCTCAAAAATCACTTCAGCATTTCACACTATTCCTTAGTTGTGGTAAACGTTTTATGTGACTAAAAATCCAAGAATCAACTTGTTAATACTTATTTATTTATTTCTAAGAAAACCAACAGCTTTGTTAGCAATGGGCTGTACAGTAGAGTCAATTAAAAGTTCTCACAAAAGTAGAATAACACCAAAAATAAAAACAGTACAGACATACCAAAAATCACTCAAATTAGGTATAAAAATTAGTAAAATTTACCTGTTACGTTCCAAGTGCTTCCTCATGGCTACAGCTTTCTTGATCAGGTAGTAGAGGTCCTCAGGTAGGTCAGGAGCGAGTCCCATAGCCTTCATGATACGCAGGATCTTCTTGCCGGTGACAAATCTGACCTGTGCCACTCCATGGGAATCCCTGAGCATTACACCTAAAAAAATTAGAGTAAGTAAATAAGGTTGATGTTGGGTGCATGTCACACTAAATCAGTTGCTTTGGAAATCTCTGGGGGAGATCTTTCAGCAATAGACAACCTACGTCAGACACGATAAAAGATAATAAAAAATAGGCTAAATGACAATGACTATACTACATGTTATAAAAGAGAGAAATAGAGTTCAGAACATTGTTGCATTATATCCTTAAGTTTGCCCCTCAAGCTGCGTAATTATCTAACCTAGAAGAGCAGATTGGCAGAATTTTGTGGACCAAGATCGACAGACATCCTAACTAGAAAATAGAAATTCACAGGGGCAATAGCCTTACTAATAATCTTAACTATTATACTGTTTAATGTTAATATATGTTAACCTACACCTGTTAAACAAAAAATATCTTTATAATATTTTCAGCATAGACAGGCAGCAGTCTGACCCTGCTGGAATGTATTTAGTTTTATTTTTTTCCACTTCTATTTTTAACCTAAATTCTACTCCAATTACAATTAATTAATTTACTGCTTTATTTACAAACATAATATAAACAATGTGGCCTTTGCAAATATGTACTTTCAGAAAAACATGCGAGCATGTCTATGTTCTCCACAACTAGATTGAGCATGTGCATGTCAGAGGCTCTTTGTCCAGCAAGTTGGTACTGCATCAGGGCACCTCAAACAATACTCCAACAATGTATTAAAAATAACTGAAAATATATATGTATTTCAACATGCACAATTACATCCAAGAAGATATGATGCCTAACAGAGACCACATTGAGCTAAGACTAGGTAGTATGCTGATTACATCTAAGATAGGTTGGCTAAGTAAATAGAATACAATTGGCTGAACCTGGATGGCAGAAACAGTACATAGGATGGTCATAAATCATTAGAATAATCTTCAACAATAGTGGCTTTCAGTGTGATTCAAGCTATCAAACTGATGTGACTAAAACAGCAACTACCACAGAACAGTAAAGAAGATGGTATGAGCAGCCATGCCACATTCTAATCCTGTTCCAGACATATCCAGAGATGAATACACCAGTATCAACGTTTAGAAGAGGTAACAATATTTAATAGAACCTTCATAGGCCGGCTTCATGACTTGACTTACCGATTTGAGAGGGAGTAAGGCCTTTCTTGCCAAGTTTGAAAATCTGTTCCTTTACATCATCAGCGGTCAGTTTTAGCCATGTGGGGACACTGCGGCGGTACGGCAGTGCCGACTGGGAAATACCTTTACTGAAAACATAAAATTCACACTTGAAACATTGGCCATGTGGTGACCCACCACACGGGATAGGTTATGTTTCCGTCACAAAATTATGCCCTGAACAAAAAATGAATGCACATGGACTAGAACACATTTTACATTACTAAAGTACACTGTAAATTACCCAGGTGCGTGCATACGACCCATGGTTGCGGTTTTTACAAAACTCGCCGAACTGACAACGACAACAAGAGAAACGAAAAAGATGGTTACCGGAAAACGATCTTTGGTTCAGTAGTTTCGTTATCTATGGTCGTTCTTTCATTCCTTTACTAGTGATGTACCTTGTTGACCGATGTTTTGTCAATCAAGCAAGGTCATGTTTAGGTCTTACTCAAGTTTATTCAGTAGTACATGTACGTAGTAAATCTAAGTGGTCTGTGGGTTTATTCATTTTGTGTTCTATGAATCGGCTGAGAAGGGTGTTCTGAATGTCATAGTCAAAAATAATGACAAGTAAAAATTAAGAACCAACCAAATTGATGAATTTATTTATTGCATTGATCGAGTTTTCTGAGAGAAAAAGACCGTGAAATTGGTCTAAAATGGCCAATAACTACGGAATATCCGATGCGGAACTGAACCTCATCAAGCAGCAGGCCTCAAGGCGTGTTGCGATGAGGCAGGAGTTCCAGAAACAGAAAACTAACCCTTGGAAAAACGCTGGCGAAGCTGGCTATGTTGTGAGTAGTCTTACGTAAGGCTTATTTATCATAAATACTTGAACAAGCAAGTATTCAAGGCTTATAATATTAATATAGATGGATAGATAGATAACTCTTTATTGAATTACCACACAAACAGAAATAATACAAAAATAAGTATTAGGCTAAAATTAATAAGGCAATACAATGGGCGGCCTTATCGCTGAAAGTAATATAATAATAATTTAAATATAATACTATACTAAGATATAGTGTTGTAATAGTAATACTATATAACTTTTGAAACTATCATGGTTATGAACACTATATAGACTAAAAACGGGATATTTACCATGATTTGTGAGTATTTGAGTATCCCGATATTTCGGCGCAGTTGCATGCGTCATGATCACGGGTAAACTAAAGTCTTTGCGAGTAGGTAGTTATTGGCAGATATAACGATGTACCCTCTTTCTTAGTCTCTTGCTAGGAATGAATTTGCTAATTCTATTACTACCACCGGTTTCATCCTCGATTCCGACACACAACACTCACGGTATCAGGACGCGTAATTTGACACTTCACTTCTTCGGTTCTTACACATTCTCACCACAGGATTCCAGGCTCCAGATAATTGAAAACTATCTTCACGATTGAAATTCTTGTGTTTGGCAATCTCAATTGCCTCTTGAACCATGATCATGAACCGTGATCATGGCGCATGCAACTGCGCCGAAATATCGGGATACTCAAATACTCACAAATCATGGTAAATATCCCGTTTTAGTATAAATAATAGTAATACTGTATTATTTTCCAGTTCGACCCTGCTATTCAAAGGTTCATGTCGATGAAAGTGAGCCAATTTGAGTTCTTTCAAGCTAACAGGAGAACTAGTCTGTTTGGAGTTTGTGCTATAGTTATACCCATGGCTGTGTATGGCTACGCTATCTGGACTGACCGTCAAACTCGTGAAGCTAAGATCAGAAGCGGAGAACTCAAATACAAGGACAGGCTGTTCAAATTCGCATAAGTAATAATCGAACTTCAGAAAATCGTAGAATATTTATAGTTGGCTACTGTATGGTAAATCAATAAAACTGTATATAAAATTATTTTCTATCTCTTATTTTTTTGACAATCTGTGTGGACACACTGCTCTGTATCTTCGAGAGTGACATGTTCAAATTATGAATAAACCAAGGAAGATGTACTAAAACAAGATGTGCTTTAGTACAAGTTCCATGGAATAAACCCTCTATAATAAAATAAGTTTAAAAAAATAAAACTACCTACTTGAGTAAACTTTTTTGCACAGTGTAGAGAATTTTTTTTCTCATTTACAAAGTTGTTGTTTTGTGTTTGTCAATTTTGAAGTTCTGAAACATCAAATCAGTTTTCAGAAGCAAAGATCAAATAACTTGAACACAATTTTAATCTCTGTCATATTAGAATGTCTAATAAATTTGGTTTCTCTGAATATGAATGTAAAATTATTCTGGCTCAAATTGAGCGTCGAGCCAGATTAAGGAAGGAGTTTCTAAGGCTTCGATCTGATCCTTGCCTCCACAGTTTAGAATCAGGCTATGTGGTGAGTATAGTGTGACCATTAGTGCTGTGCACTCCCTGAGGTATGCGCGGCGAGGTGGGAGGCAAAGAAAAAACTGCATGAGTTCACATGAGATCAATACATGTTGGACATATCTTACGATATCAGTTTGCATTTCTAAGGCAAGACTTGTGGCGGGACGATGGTCGGAGGCTATCTATCTGTAATATATTATACTTACTTAGTTGATTAAAATGTAACTTAAATATACTCATATTTTATTAAAAATATGCAGGTGATAAATAAGAACTAAACTTATAATTCAAAGGACTTGTTTTATTGAACATTTTTTATATTTACAAACAATTATATATTCTAACGAAAGTTATTCTGACATAGATTCTGTTTCAACTTCATCTTCCATTTCATATCACGAGATAACGCACGACCCATCTTTGAATATTTATCCCGTGTGCGTCTGACATAGACCGTCCGGTACAAAAGCTACCTACCGCCGTGAGCGTTGACGGCAGACTAATAGATCGGAGCGGCCGACACATCCCCCCCGTCTCGCCGCGCGCATACCTCAGGGAGTGCACAGCACTAATGGTCACACTATAGTTTATTATACCCACAGAGTACTTTGATAAACTAGGTAGTGAGAGTTGAGGCTACTTAAAAAAGTACCTAATGTCTAAAAGTTGCCACCCGCAACCACGGCTGTTGCAACGCAATCGAAATGTCGGGATAACGAATAAAAAAGGTACATACGCATAAATACCCGTTTAAATCAGTAATTATGTAGTGATCATGAAAGCTTGAAAAATACTATCTAAAAGATTGTTTGGTAGACGTTGGTAATATGGACTAGAGAATCAAAAATAGAAAGTACCCTAAATTATCTATTTATTCTATATTTCGGAACCTATATGTGCTATAATTTTATAGGGTTGCTAACAAGTGCCAGCAAGGGAGCTTCAACAAAATAAAAAAGTATCAAAGTAGGGGTTTCATTCTATTTTGTGAGCAACCAAGCTATTTAGTATTTATAAAAATTTACCGCGCTTTTTAAGTCTCTTTTCATTACTTCATTCTTTCTTTACTTTTTTTTGTAATAGGTAGGTATGCATAGGTACTTATTAAGGGAAACAGACCCGGAACTATCTGTAGAGCGTGCAATAATTTGTTCCGCGGCGGGAATCGAATCCGCAACCTCCTGCGTCTCAGCCGGCTATTCGCCCACTGGCACTGCGCCACGGAGTTTGTCATCATATTTATATGACGACCGTTCCTGATACTCAAATACCATGGTGGGGTACGAACCAGTGCGTACCGACGAGTACCTACTCGCCATTGTAGCGGCGTACCTACTGGAAAGTGCAGCATAGGACGGTACCCCACTAGATGAAAAAGACTACCTGATAAAGGTTTCTGGTAGCCATAGATGCCAGGTGCCACAAGATCCGTCACTCTGGATATCTATGGGAAGTCATATGGCTGATATGATGACGATGAGCCGGATAGCTCGCCGTCTTCAAGTGTTAGCGATTCTACACAGCTCTGACAATTTAAATTACATTTGGCGTGTATCGTAATGACTGACGCGAACTTTGAATGAAACTTTTCCGACATGTGCTGGTATTACATTTAAGGTTTTCTTTTGTAGATGTGTAACATCATTCCTCTCGGTTTGTGGGAGTGATTTTGTCAAAAGGGACGTAAATGTGTAACCGGAAACCGGGGAGGCGCGCGCTATTTGATTTGACCAATGAGCGCGCGCGGTGGTCAGATGTTACACATCAATGCGACTACTGTAAGGCTCATAGTTTTTTTATGAAGATCCTTGGATCCCTGGACATGGAACAATCTGTTATGTGGTAACCATCGCCTATAACAAAGGATTGCCGCGCAGGTCACGCATCTTAGAAACGTGCCCTACGATGCACTGCCTTGCGTCCATAATTTTGAAGGGCATATAGGTGTAAAGCCTCATGTGCCTGTAATTTCACCTGCCTAATAGGTACCCTTCAAACCGAAATAGCAATGCTGCTTGGCGGCATAAATAGGTAGGTATGGTGGCAGCACTTCCTCGGGCGAGCTCTTTACTAGGAGCTCTACTAAGTAGGTAGGTACTATATGGTGTGTTGTTTTTTCAGTTTGATCCAGCATTGCAAAATTTTATGTCTATGAAAGCTTCTCAACTGGACTATTTCCGACCGAACGGGAAAACTATAAAATTTGGTGTACTAGCGATATTGCTGCCAATGTTTACCTATGGATATTTGGTGTACACGCAACGTACAAGGCGAGAGTGTGACATTCGATGTGGAAAAATCAAGTACAAGGATAGACTATTTAAATTTCAATAGGAAATTTATTCATTTCTAAGCCCCGTATTCACTAGGCGATAATGTTCCTAGTGGCGTAGCGTATTAAGGGCGGCAGGGCCGGCCCGCCCCGGGCGGCACCTTTAGTGGGCGGAAAAATATCACAATAAATAATATCATATATTCGGCGCACCTACTATTCGGACCGATCGAAGAATTTTTCATTCCATACCTAAATACGAGGCGGCAAAATTTTGTTCCGCCCGGGCAGCTGACACCCACGCTACGCTACTGAATGTTTCGTAACACGTGCCGCGAGACATGTCGTGTAATGTCGCCGGAGATTTTGCCTCTCATTTGAAGATGTTTGCCAATGTCGCAAGAAGTAGATTCGATGACGATGTGGATTCAATTCTCGCTGGCTGTTACAAAATGGTTGCATGATCTTTACCTTTTTAATTGTCCCCGGTTAGGGTGTCATATCATGGTACCAACTTGTAGTTTCGGATACCTACGAATTTGGGGTCAAGTGACCTAGGGGTTTAATTTTTTCAAAATATATTTTTTTTTATTTTGTGTTAGTTTAGTCAGTGTTGCACACTTTAATAGTCAGTAACTTTAGTAGTTTATTACTAAAATAAAACAATTATAAATTAACATAGAATTTAATTAGCAACATTAAAGCAATCCAAATTATTTCCATCAAGAACTGCCTCTCCATCTTGATAACACTCAGAACTGAGAACTGAGAGTTGGTCACCGAGTGGTAATTCTTATTAGCAATTGAATGTCTATATTAGTGACTTTGAACAGTTGATAATCATAATTAAAATGTCGCTTTCCCGTGGTCCACCTATAATTTTTTTAATACTTTCACACTAAACAAAGTATTGTGTATGTGGACCATGTAAAACCAAAGTTTTTTTCACGGTCAACATGTTACAAAAAAATCTTTTTGTTAAATTAAATTACCCAAGGTCCACCATTTTCATAAGATGATCTAATTCTAAGGTACTATGGCAAACAAAAAACCTAATGACCTACTGCCATCCAGTGTGGCAGATGGTAGTGGGACGCTAGGTTTTTTTTGAGTTATTAATTACTTTGACCAGTTATTTCATGCAAAAGGTAGATAACTGGGAAATATTTCTTTTAAACCATTTAGGTGGTCTATGAGAAACAATATTTTCCCAAGGTCTACCTAGGTGGAGTCAATTGGTGGACCACGGGAAAGTATCGCATTTTGCTTTACAAACAACGGTAATTTCGAAGGTAATAAAAGAGGCAGCTAGATAATTCTTAATTATTACTCAAAGCACTCGTAACATAAAGAGTAGAACTAATAGGCTAGACAGACAGCCCCAGATCTAGAATTTTTCGAACCGGGGCAGAACCTTGACGCCCTGCCGTCATACAGTGAAAACTAGTACGGAAGGTAGTCACTTGACTATGTATTCATCATAACTGCAAACTTAAGTTACACTAGGAAACATGAATGTATATAGTTTAAGTTTGTAAACTTACTTTTCCGAAATGAATTTTACTTTACTTTATGTGGCGCCCCCTCTCCTTCAGCGTTTGAGAAGGGGGGTGTTAAAGTTTGAAGCGTTCCAAATCAAATGAACAGCCAGGTGAACTATGCAGGTGGACAACGGCCAGGGAGTGGAATAATCTATAGTAAGACGTGCGATGGATGCCAAGCGCTTTTTGAAACAAGTTTTTTTTTTAAATATTATATTTCGAAAAGTTTGGCCCCCCAGATCCGGGGCTGGGGCTAGCTTATTTATCGGTCATCCAAAGACTTGTCCCGGGTTATGACAGAGTCGTCAAACTTGACCATGTAGGTGGTGCCTTTGTGCCAGTGTGCACTCACTTTTGCAGGCTGAAAATACAGAAACGAATATTAATTTCACTTCACACATTAAGAGATTGACTAAAAGTTCTAGCAAATTAACACTAAAGGGAAAATAAGGCCAGACAGAAGGAAAAGACGAGACAAGGCGAAGACATCGTATCCTATAATGTACATACTTTTATGTATAATGTTTTATTAGAAGCGTCCCGACTAGGGATACCTTATGAGAGACATTAGCCGCATTTGACAGCCATTTTAAGGACAGGCGTGCAGCCGGCATTCATTTGAGTAGATTTTTTTAAAATTTTGCTCTCGTTCCCAGATTCACAGTAAAAAAAAAAACTTACGATTGTTTTTATTAGTGCGTTTTATTAGGCTTTTTTCTGAAAAAATCAGGCATTTGCACCCTAGACAGACATCTCTTCATTTTGAAATGGTAACCCTAGTCGCGACGTAAAATAAACAGAAGACGGCGGGTTTCTATACATTTTGTATAGAAACACGCCGTCTTCATATTTTTTTAAAGATTGTTCAAAGTTACATCCAACAGGAGGAGGGGAGCTATGGAAAGGGCTATGCTCGGAATTTCTCTGAAAGATAGAATCCGAAACGAGGTTATCCGACAGAGAACCAAGGTAATCGACATAGCTCAGAGGGTCAGCGAGCTGAAGTGGCAGTGGGCCGGTCATATCTGCCGCAGAACCGATGACCGTTGGGGTAAACGTGTTCAGGAGTGGAGACCACGTCTAGGCAAGCGAAGTGTAGGACGCGCTCTGGCTAGATGGAGTGACGATTTGCGCGCTGTGGCTGGCAAGGATTGGATGAGAAGAGCCTAGGATCGGGTGCACCCTGGGAGAGACCTACGTCCAGCAGTGGACTGCTATAGGTTGATGATGATGATGCCATTCAAAATATAATGTAATTTAGACAAATCTTTAAATTAACAGGTGTAGAAAAAACATTGTCTATGCCTAAAACATTGTCTATGCCTAAAACATTGTCTATGCCTAAAACATTGTCTATGCCAAGGAGGGTAATTGGCATAGTTATATGGAGACGGGGCGAATGCTAAAATTAAAGTAAAAAATAATAGTTATGTATTACGATCGAATTTTGACCACTGTGCGCTTGCTGTGCTATAGTATACGGCATATACAGGCTAAGACACGTGGCACATGGGCCCACAGCATAGTCTGCTAAAAGCATTGGCATATAGTATAGTAATCAATCATTCATTATTCCTTCTATTCTGACTTTTAGATCTAGAAAACTAAACAATACTTACAAATCCACCTTTAGTCAGAACAGCCTCAATGATACCAGCATTAAATGTAGCGCAGTTAAGAGAGCCTTTATCCTTAGGTACACTGATGAATTTGTTCACCTGTAATTTAATATGTCACATTATGATAACCTTGGAATTGGACACTGTGAAGTTCCAGTGGTTTTCTAGGTTGTGGAATGATCCCTGTAAAGGTTTTCTATAGAGACAACATTATGAGTTCCTTTGGAATGAAAGGAATAAATAAATAAATATTGCTGGACATTTCACACAGCGCTATCTAGCCCAAAACTAATGGAATGGCTGTAGCCTTACTAGTTCTAATTCTAGGGTGGAAGGATAAAGATCTACACTGATGTCCTACATTAGGGAGTATAGCATTACCCCCCTTCTAACCTGCCTCAGCTATACTTAACTCTTTGGTATAACGGAAAAAGGACTTAGGGGTTGAAGGCAGCAGTTTTCCATGATCACCGCAAATGTTTTTGAAGGATGAAGACAATGAGCCCCTGCAGACCCTTCCTCAGTGTGGCATCACATGTTGCTTTACAGTGAAGTGTAACTTGCTACACCATCTTGAAGACATCTACAACAAAGCCCACTGTCTGTGGCCCTGGTCTTCAAGAGGTGATGGCCAAGTTTCCTGTGTCCCGTGATGATTAAGGGTCTATGAATGTTTCTAACACCTTGTGTGTTAATGGTAACCACATACCAAGAGCCATATGCTTGTGTACCATGGATTATGAAAGACATCAGTGATTTACTTACCACAGCATCCTTTTCTATGATATAGTAGGTCCTTTCATCATCATTGGCGTGCTCTAGCTTATCAGCCTCCTTTCCAAACAGCACCTTGAAATAAGTTCTCGGTTAAAACAATTTAGTGTAAAAAATCCAATCTCCTTATTCTCTATCTCATGGTGTAGTGGGCGATTAGTTGGCTGAGACACAGGAGATTGCAGGTTTGATTACTGCTGGGTATAAACTTTGCATAATCTACAGATACTTATATTGTGTTCCGGGTCAAGGTGTTTATATGAAAAGGATGGCTTTACCAAAAAATATGTAAGTATATAAGTATTCTATCAGTTATTATGATTCCTATGGGAAGCTTTGTTTAGTTTGCTGCTAGATAGTGCTGAGAAATGTCCAGTATTGTTTATCATGAAAACTTTGGGCACCAGATGATTTTCCAGACATCACTGGCAAAATCTTAATATACTGGGCTCTATTTACCTTAACTAAATTTAGAGCAGTAATATCTGTTTGTAGTTAACTAAACAACATTTGTATTGTTTACCTTCCAAAGGGTAGACTTCACAAACAGAAGCATGTTAAGCAGCTTGATCTCTCGTTTACTGTTCCGCTCTCTCACAAAATACAAGTCCAATATCCGAGTACCCACATCCTGACCAATATCTGATAGTCTGCAAGGTAAATTATATTATTTGGTTGGTTTGCAGCGACATATAACTTAAAAATTCGAATAGGCCTACTTACTTGTTTTGAAGCTCTTGGATGGAATGTGATTTATTTTGGCAGTATTGTACAATTTCAGAGAATAACAGGGCGTAGAATGCCAGTGAAACTTCGCCCTTTCCTTTGCTCAGTGGTTTGTCGAGTATTGATGTTTTTGAGCGGTTAGAGGACATTATTACTCAGCTAGCCCCTATAACTTATAAGAAAGAAGTTGTAATTAAGTAACTACTTCTACGTTTATTTTTTTGAGGAGTTTAGCAAAATACGTTTACAATCTCCATCGGTCGAATTTCGCCAAACTTCGCTTCATTCAGAATTTCAGAACTTGTTTGACATTGACATTCAAAACAATTTTTGAGTCACTGTCATGTCAGATGATAATTTTCAATGGCCAGCACATTCTACTACATTACCAATATTTGTTATTATTTAAACGTTTATTATATCCTTGATGTAACCACAAAATAATTTGATGTATAAATATCTACTTAACCTATTCTAAAGCACTGCTACTTTAAACTGTTTACTCTTTCTAGATCATGCTGTCTTACAATAGAACCTATTTGAGAAAAACAAGCAGTGTGTTCAAAGTTTTATCTTTGTGAAGTTGTTGGCAAAGTAAACTTATGATTTAAAGTGTATTTTAGGCAACTTTATGTGTTGCATTCACGATTGACTATCCAAATTTCAAAGAATTTATATAAAGCGACAGTCGGGGAGGCCCCCGCAAAGTAACAGTAGTACGTATTACGCTAGCAGTAGGTATTCGTGTTAGAAACTGATATTGTTTCAATTAGTGTTATTTCAATACCTACACTAAAATTGATAAATTAATGATAGAACCAAAATGGTACAATATTGTTCTGTGGACGGATGCTTAGAAAATACTAATGTACCTAAACAAAAAGCGCAGATTTTTTCGTTTTCCTTCCGATGAACAAAGGTAAGGTCATGAACTTACCTAATAGTTTAGTTTTTTTAATTCTTGTAATGTTAAATAATGCTTTTATGTACATTGTTATACCTACTAGGTATCTAAACAAAATTACTTGGGTATAAATTATCACTACCATATCGGCGGCCGAGAAACTTCGATCTCAGGTTTGTGCGATATATATAACCTTGTAGTGAAGTGCGTAATTTTTTTTAAATCACAGTAATGCTCTGTACGACTATCACACCGGACCACTTGTTATTTCGTTGCTTACCCTCCTACATAAAACAAATAGTATCGCCTTAAAAATACACGAAGAGCCTAAATACCTAATTATTAAAATCATTATTTTTACATTAGAGATTGTGAGGTACTACCTATGTATAACTTGGGCAGACTGCAATTGGGTAGACACAATTTTGATAAAGAAGTGAACCGGCGAATTGAGCTGGGCTGGGCAGCGTTTGGTAAACTAAGTCAGGTCTTCTTGTCGCCCATCCCACAATGCCTATAAACTAAAGTCCAACCAGTGATAAAAACCAGTGTGTCTTACTTGTAATGATCTATGCAGTCGAAACGTGGACACTTACGGTGGGACTGGTCCACTAATTGAAAGTCGCTCAGCGAGCAATGGAAAGGGAATTCTCGGAATTTCTCTGAAGGAAGGAATCCGAAACGAGGTTATTCGACAGAGACATAGCTCAGCCAGTGGGTCAGTGAGCAGAAGTGGCAATAGGCCGGTCATATCTGCCGCAGAACCGATAACCTTTGGGGTAAACGTGTTCTGGAGTGGAGACCACGTCTAGGTAAGCGTAGTTTAGGAGGCCCTCCGGCAAGATAGAGTGACAATTTGTACGTTGATGATGATGATTTTAAATTATTACTTACCTATTTGATTAGTAAATAGTTAGGTAATCTATTAAATTTTAAGATTTAACATTTGTATAAAATTGCCACTGTCTTTATTTTGATTTGGAACTTTGAATCTGTTTTTAGGTGCAGGCAATGGATTCAAGCAGTATGTCGAATGGACTTGGAAAGTAAAGGTGTAAAGACATTTCATTCAAGCTATTTTGTGTGCGAACTTCATTTTGCTGAGTCTGACTGCCCCAAAAAATATCTTATGTCAGATGCAATTCCCATTATTATACGTCCACAGCTGGAAGTCACGTCTGATACATCAAACTATACTCACACCGATGTTAATATATTGTGTTGTACCTGCGAATTAAGCATACCAACAGAAATATAACATAAAACAGTGTAATTCACGGGCAAATACGATTTTATCAGAAAATTTACCCCAGAATAGGAAGTTTGGACTTGAAATACGTTCGAAAAGCAAAAACGAAGATTTCTGGAGTCATTAACCGGAAATGTTACCAATTCTGAAGAGTCGGATATGCTACCTTTGCCTATAAAATTATTGACACACATAAAGTAATAAAACGTAACTCTCAAGAAAGCAAATATGACTAAGTACGACATGTGAGCTTTTTATATTTTCTCTATGCTTTTATATTTTTCCCTTGTCTATTTTTGATGTGATTTTGTTTTCAATTCCTGTCAGATTCATTACAATTTTATCAAAAAACTAGTCGGCTGCGTTTTACTTCTTAGTTATTGATTAAAACGGGTATTTATCGCGTATGTACCTTTTTTATTTGTTATCCCGACGTTTCGGCTGTGTTGCAACACTCATGGTCTCGGGCTGACTGAGTCCTTAGTTCTTATAAGTACTATTAAATATAAAGAAAAACACCGCCAGTGGGCTATAGGCACTCACACCTAATCATTTTTTGTTTGGCGATTCGTCTGGACGCCAATTTCCAAGTCCCGAGCTCACGGATGCTGCGTTAGTTGGCAGGAGCAGTTGGCGGAAGGCATTGCGCCTTGCCGATCATTTTTGGTACCGGTGGGTCCGTGAGTATTTACCGACTTTAGCATCACGACGCGTACCGGGGACAGACGTTACGGTTAAGGTCGGGGATCCAGTGCTTATCGGAGACGGGGACCTCCCAAGGGGCATCTGGCCACGAGGCATGATCGCCGCTCTGCACCCGGGGCGTGATGGCGTGGTTAGGGTGGTCGTGGTCGATGTAAAGACTCAAGGGGGGATTTTAAAGCGACCTGTAAAAAAGGTTGTTTTAAAAGGGGAGAATGTTCACGACATGTGAACTTTTTATATTTTCTCTGTTTTTATATTTTTCCCTTGTCTATTTTTGATGTGATTTTGTTTACAATTCCTGTCAGATTCATTACAATTTTATCAATAAAATAGTCGGCTGCGTTTTACTTCTTAATTCTTACAAGTACTTTAAATATAAAGAAAAACACCGCCAGTCGGCTATAGTACTTTACAAAGACGTATAGCATTTGGTGTAAGTACACAGTTCGGCGAAAATATAATTAAATGCTTACAATCTAAGAGCCTCAACATGTCTGAATCTGAAAAGAATTGCATTATGTGCAGATGAAGTATCGCTGAAAAGACATCTCCAGTCTCCAATTACCAATGACTTATTAAATTATCTTTATCTTATCTTTACCAGATAAATAAAGATAAAGTTGTAGGATATCACGTATTTAACGAAAAACAAGATAAAGAAATAGCAAATCAGGCTTTTGTGGTGATGGCACGTGGCATATTTTCAAACTGGAAACAACCATTGGCATTTTGTTTTTTGAGTAAAAGTAAGAACTGTGCAGAACTTAATATGTGGTTGGTAATAATATATAATATAACTTAATATAATTTTTATAACTTAACTTAATTTATAATTTTATTTACAATAGCAAAGATGATTGAAATTGGGTTCAATGTTTGTGCTTTTGCATCCAATCAGAGTTCAAAGTTTTTAAATAAAGGCAAAAATAATTCTGTTTGTCCAGATCAACCTTTCTTTTTTGTGAACGGCAGAAAGATTTATTACATATTTGATGTGCCACACACATCTAAACAAGTCACTTCGAAACAATTTAATGAACTACGATTTCATTTATCATGATGATGATGGATCTGAACAAGTGGCGTCTTGGGATGATATTGAAAAGATGTACAATATAAAAAAGGCAAAAATTACAAAATATCTTATAAACTGTCAGACCGAATAATTTGGAAAAAATGTGTGTCAAGTAGGTATGCTACATAAGTTTTGAGCCGAACAGTCGCTGTGACAATCTCTACTTTATTCGAATCAGGAAAACTTCCTGATCAATGCATTGGAACTACAAAATTTATTGAACTTATTAATGATACTTACGTTAAATATTTTGTATTCGTCCACAGTGAGTGACGACTACAAATACAAAAAAGCTTTTAAACAAGCAGAATATCAAATAAATACTTTAGAAAAGGTACAACATATTCTTTCTAGATTACGAGTAATCTATCGTCATAATGGTAAAAATAAAGATATCACAAATACAATGAAATTTATTAAAGGTTTTTTTAGCAAGTCTTAACGCGATATCAAGTCTCGCATCTGATTTAAAAACTGCGGGTTACAACTACTTGTTCACGCGAAAACTTCTTCCTAAAAGTGAGACGACAAGGTAAAAAGTTCCGAACCGACGGCCATTCAATTTCTTATAGCTTTCAAGAAGCTTTTTATGGTTAGGTAACATTATCAGATACTCCAAATCCGCTAATTGTACTGAAGACTTAGACCAGTTGCTGAAGAGCGTAGAAGAAGCTCAAAGTTCATTAAAATCAGAAGAAAAGAAAATGTTTCCACGGACTCATTAGGGAGAACCTTACAAGTGGGAACATATGACTACAGATTTGAACTTCCCAAAGAAAACTCTTTTACTGATGTACGTAGATATTTGCTCAATAAGTGTTATGATCATCACAAGGACTGTAAAGTTTTGTAAAGCTATATTAAAATAAATGAAAAAGATATCGAAAACAATCGATTCAAGTTTAACCCACCAGAAGATTTCAAACAATATGTCAAGCAAATAGACAGCATTTGTGAAGATCATTTTATAAATAGTGATTTTTTATAATCGTGTTGGATTGGAAGAGTGATCATGTCAAAGATTAGTACAACTGTAGGTAGGTATTTAGTTTGCCATGCCCGTGTTTTCCTTTGGAGTACTTGAATAAACTGTTTGTGAGATTTCGAATCTTCGATGTGATGCGACATAACAACAAAAACAAATCTCTTGGGTGGGGGGGGGACATTGATCCACAAAAAATTAAACTCATTTTTAATGGACTACAAGCGTCATATTTGAATATTTTTTCCAACGTGTGCATTGGTTAATATGTCAGATTAAATTTTTGGTACGATAGACTCGCTTGAAATGATCAGGTATAAAGATATATTAACTTTAGTAAAAAAATAGTTTTGCATCATTCTGCCCCTGTTAAGGGGTACTTTGATACATAGCGTGGGGCAGTTTGATGAAGTTAAAATCCATAATAACTGCAAGATATATCGACATCTGAACTGTTTCATTGCTTAAAATTAGAAATTAAAAACAAGCATATGTTTACATCACTAATCAGTCTCAAATTTTTTTCTAAAAATTAAACAAACAAATAAAACGAAATTGTCATCATAAAACTAAACTTAGTTTCTTTCTTAGTTATCTAATCAGTTAGTTAATGAGAAATCAGACATAAAAGTTGAACATAGTTAACAAAAACATAATTTAACCTCCTATCAAAATAAACTAATATACCTAGTCAGGTCATAAGTATTGTCACACAGTAAAAACTTTTCTGTTAGGACTCCAGCAGTGATAATAGCTGTGAAGGCGCGAATTCAAAGAAATCCCAAACGTAAGCAGAAACTGTTGGCCCTTCAGATGGGGTTAAGCAGAACCACGGTGAAAAGGGTGTTAAATGAAGACTTAGGGCTTCGGGCATATCGAATAAAAACAGGACATCGTTTGAATGCTCGTCTAATGGACTTGAGACTGAAGAGATGCCGCGCTTTGTTGAAGCGGTACGCGGGAAAAAAATATCAGGAAATTCTTTGTTCGGATGAAAAAAATTTTACCGTAGAAGAGAGCTACAACAAACAAAATGATAAAGGTGTACGCACACAGTAGTGAAGAAGCGAGCAACCGTATTCCGCGTGTCCAACGAGGTCATTTTCCATCCTCGCTCATGGTATGGTTGGGAGTTTCTTATTGGGGCTTAACAGAGGTACATTTTTGTGAGAAAGGTGTAAAAACGAATGCAGTTGTGTATCAAAATACAGTCCTGACAAACCTTGTGGAACCTGTTTCTCATACCATGTTCAATAACAGACACTGGGTATTCCAACAAGATTCGGCGCCAGCTCATAGAGCGAAGAGCACACAAGACTGGCTGGCGGCGCGTGAAATCGACTTCATCCGGCACGAACACTGGCCCTCGTCCAGTCCAGATTTGAATCCGTTAGATTACAAGATATGGCAACACTTGGGGGAAAAGGCGTGCTCAAAGCCTCATCCCAATTTAGAGTCACTCAAGACATCCTTGATTAAGGCAGCCGCCGATATTGACATGGACCTCGTTCGTGCTGCGATAGACGACTGGCCGCGCAGATTGAAGGCCTGTATTCAAAATCACGGAGGTCATTTTGAATAAACTTTAGTGTCATAAGAATCTTGTTTTGTTAAGTTCATTTTGGTATATAAATGGTTACATAATGAATAAACTTGTTTCAATTATTTTATATTAAACATGTGACAGAATTTATGACCTGACTAGGTATATTAAATGTTTTTCTTAAAATATCTAGGTATTTAGAAACATCACAAACTTTTATAGATTTTCACAATAACAAAAGTCATCATAAAACAGTTATAAAGGAACTGTAGATGTTAACAGACATTGATTGAATTGACATTTGATGAAGGTGCTGTAGTAGCAGCGTGTGATGAAGACGATTCTGGATGTGCGATTTCCATAGACAGTGCTGCTTGTGATGAAGGCAGTGCTGCTTGTGATGAAGACAGTGCCGGTTGTGATGAAGACGGTGCTGCTTGTTATGAAGATGATAGTGCTTGTTTCTTTGATGACGTTCCGGTTGCTTCAAATGGTTTTGTGGACTTCTCTATGCGATGCCGTAGAGTTGCAGCTTTGATGCCATACTTGTCAGCCGCCTTGCGTATAGATAAAGTCTTCGACAGTACTTCGCGTATAGCATCTTTTATGCTGTGTTCGTTTATATCTCTATTCGTTCTATTAGTCTTGGGTATATAGGTGCGGGCCATTATCTAGAAAAAATATGAAAAAAAACATTATATATTCATGACGGGGGCACTTTAATTCACTAACGGGGTAGAATTATACACTGAAGGGGCAGATTGATACGTATCTTTGTACCCCGCACCTTACTGAATCAAAGTGCCCCAGCGGACTTTTTTCACAAACAACTAATTTATTGACTTGTTTATTAATAACATACTTAAAAACATATATAAGATTACTTTTCAATATAATCACTTACCTTTGGTAAAATAAAAAAACAAAAACAGCTATTAAGACGGCGCTGAGACACCTTCACATTTCCGATAATTTTTTAGTAGGCGGCAGCGTGGACGTAATCATACCCGTTGACGGCCAATGGCGAACTGGTGGGGAACGTCGTTACAACTGTCATTATTGTGCATATCTTTGAGTGTTTTAGTGATGTGCCGTACTTCATAACGTTTTTCTGTTTTCAAATATTGGTACTGTATAAATGTGCCCCATGTATCTAAGTGCCCCCCCCCCCCCCTCCCCTACCTACCTACAAATTTCGTGAATAAAAAGGTTAATAATTTGATTCTTACTTCGTTTTAATAATTAATTAATTTCCAAATAAATTGTGTTGATTGTTTATGTCACAATGTGGTCTTCCGTATTTTTTAAAATCTTTTTGGTGCATATTCACGGCCATATTCCTATTTTCTTAACAGTACAACAATAATCTAGTACACACGACTACACATCAAGCTGTACATTTCCAGTATAAGCTGACCTCTCATTCTACGAAAAGCCTACACAATGCGAGATCAGCTTATACAGGAAATGCTGCTCGATGTGTAGCCGTGTGTACCTACCTTGTAGTTAACGCCGATAAAAATATGAGCAAAAAAAAATTAACAACACTGATGGTGATGATGGTGTTGCTCTGTCATGCTCCATCATCATGGGTCTTCAACACTTCGACCATTTTTGTTTGGGAAGTGTGGGTAAGGGTCAGACTTTCGTGCTTAACCCTGGCTTCAACGTCAGAGACGACTATGTCTTGTGGTATACGCTATGGAGAGGATGGTGAGCACAGGAGCTCCCGCGGTAATGGACGCCAGGGAATTCGAATGTCAGGTGGCCGTGCTGTCATGCTCCTAATCACAAAGGAAAGTGAATTGTCAATGTCAATTGCCGTGTCAACATTATTTTCCGAGGAACTTGAAATTCGAAAATAAACATTATTGAATGATGCATCAATATTATTGAATGTGAGATTGTTTTAGGCAAATTTTATGATTGAGATTTTGGCATATTAAATAAACCATTATTTAATGGCTATCGCCAGACAGCGCCATCTGTTACTCTAGTTGGAAACTTGGAACTATTTTTTTTTAAATCGAAAATGAAAAGCCCTCAATGCCGTGTTATCATTATCTTCCAAGTAACTGGAAATAAAAATAAAATTATTCGTGTTTGTTTGTCTGAAGAAGTGAGATTATTATAGACAAATTTTGATATTGTCTTTATGATTTTGGCATATAAAGCATATTTTTTGGCCATGTATCTCTAGACAGTGTTATCTGTTACGCTAGATGGAACTAGTTTTTTTTTAAAATCAAAAATGAAACGAGGATATTTTGTGTTTTGTGATGAGAAGCCCTCATTAAATGAACTAAAATTATAAAGAGACATCACTCACACAAACAAGAATAACTAGAGACTACAGACAATAATCATGCGAAATATAAATAAAGTTAACCAATTAATTTTACCACCACCCTTGGATTGCATGTGCACCAGACTGGCCCACTACGGCAGGGGACCGAAATAACTGGAAAGAAGGGGGAGGGAGGCCTTTGCCTTGCCGTGGGACAATACATGTTATAAATTAAATTCACCAAATAATAACTTTATCAATACTAACTAAAAACAATAAAATTATTTACCGCAATGCAAGGTTACTGTACCTATACTGGGGACTGTCCGTTTGGTGTGTGCGCACACAAAACGTGTACAGACAGACCGGTGCAGGTGGGGCTCCGGTAGTAGTAGGTATCTAATTCAATCAGAGCCCGTAGCCAAATTACATTCGATTCGATTTCTACATAAGTTTGTTGTAGAATATATGATGTGGTATTTCCATAGCATGTGTCAAATCCCATACATTTTTGAACTTATCGACTAGCGTCATTGCTAATCGAATGTAACTTGGCTAAGCCCTCAGTTCGCTTGTTGTATGAAGTGTCGGGGGTGTGTGTACCCTAGGCTCTAAACAATATTGTTTTTATATTCTCAAGAAGTAAGATGGTATGAAAATGGCTTTAGAAAAATGATTGGTGTTCACGAACTGAATACAGAACTTCGTAGACCAATCAACGAATCATCATATCATCATCATCATCATATCAGCCGTAGGACGTCCAATGCTGGACAAAGGCCTCCCTCATTGATCTCCAGGAACTGCGGTTGGAAGCGGCCTGCATCCAACGCCGACCTGCGGTTCTTACCAAGTCGTCTGCCCATCTTGTAGGTGGACGTCCTACGCTGCGCTTGCCGGTCCGTGGCATCGGCCATCTGTTCTGCGCGCTATATGGCCTACCCATTGCCACTTCAACGTGCTAATCCATTGGGCTATGTCGGTGACTTGAGTTCTCCTACGTATCTCCTCATTTCTGATTCGATCCCGTAGAGAAACCCCGAGCATAGCCCTCTCCATAGCTCGTTGAGCGACTCTGAGCTTATTCATAAGGCCAATAATAGTGAAGGACCACGTCTCGGTTCCATATGTCATCACTGGTAACACACACTGATTGAAGACTTTCGTCTTAAGGCACTGAGGTATGTTGGACGAAAAGACGTTGCGAAGTTTCCCAAACGCTGCCCATCCGCGTTGGATTCGACGATTGACCTCTTTCTCGAAGTTGGACCTACCTAATTGGACTATTTGTCCAAGGTATTCATACGCGTCGACAACTTCAAGAGTAGAGTTCTCCACCATAACTGGGGCAGGCACGACATGGACATTCGACATAATTTTCGTCTTGTCCATGTTCATATTAAGCCCTACCCGTTGGGAGACTCGACTGAGGCCTTCGAGCATCGTGCTGAGCTCTTCCATCGACTTTGCCATGACCACAATATCGTCACAATCGACGAATGAACACTGAAAAATGAAAAACCCAATTGACAAAAAATTAAAAAAAAATGACAATTAACAAATTTAAAAACGCAATTAAACAAAATCTTTATAAAAATGCCTACTATAAAATATTGGATTATTTAAATGATAGAGAAGCATGGGATTGAAATTGCTCAAACTCGTTCAAAATGTTACAATTTAGACGTAATTTATTACCTCCCTCCCTAGTCCGTGCACGCGCAGGCAGTGACGGTAGTGGATATCAATCACGTGAACATCACGTGAGGCACTAAGGTAAAAGCCAGATTTTACTCAACCGCGCGCTTCAAATATTATTGTAGGTAGGTGTCTACCTACCTGTCAGGACGGTAGCAAGTAGAGTGGTAGAGATCCGTGGTCACTGCCTTCGGGCAGCAGCGTATATTCGGCATGTAGCGTATAGAGGATTGGGAAAAGGTAATTGTCCCTATAAACTCGTATATAAAAGTAGGCTAATAACTAAAACGAGCTTTTTTATATAACAAAACTTTTAATAGAAGCGTTATGATAACAGCTAATCGTTAGTTAAACAAACTTGTTTACAGTAACTAAATATATAGATACCTGCATAATAGGTAGGTACAATAATATTTTATTTTACAAAGTATACAGAACAAGTTCTCTGGTAGGTCCAATGACAAAGTGCTATAGTGACTTAGATACAGGCCAAGTGGGGAGTCTGGTGGAACCAGCGGGGCCCTGGGAGAGACGTCCTTCAGGCGAAGATTTAGTGCCCCTTTCATACAGAATGTATATAAGGTGTTGCAATATAAACTACATATAATGACGGAGTCTATTTTTGAGACCATACATAATAAATAAATAGTGTTTTTTAATCCAAAAACCTTTATTTTTGAGTTTTTGTGCCTAAAATGTAGGCATTTACCGCCCTGTAGTACGCACTATACGCTCTCTGTTGACTGGTTGAGTTATTGACCGGGCCAGGGCATTGATCGGCTTGTAGTAACTTTTTATTAATCTATGGATAATCGTATAATAAGCTAGTTTACTAACTTTTCATCGAGCAGCATTTTATCGATTTTCTCAAGACGTTGATGATAAAACAAGATTATTTTATAGATATATTTATTTTTTGTGTCGAAACCGCCCCTTCTATAAAATTAGTTTAAAATGCAACACCTTAGAAGCGTTCCAAATTCCAATGCAAACCATACAGAGAAGACGGGACACAGGCAGGCCTGGCGCACTAGCTACATACAAGTATATGAGTGGCACAATAGATCTAGGTACACAGAAGTTAAAGATTAGTACAACCAGCGAAAACAAGCGCACGCATCGTCGCTGTTCTAAGTGACGTAACCGACATTTTGGCGTAACTGACATTTTGTAATGTTACTTTTATCTACTTTTGAAGACGAACCGATCTGTCTAATCGGCGTATCTGTATCTTTTACCTACGTCTAGATGTGTGTTTGACGTACCTAAATATCTTAAAATTATAAATCATCCGAAGTGTCCTAAGTACACTTACGACTTTTAGTCATATTTTCTAAAATGTCGGTTACGTCACTTAGTTAGAACAGCGACGACATAGACGCTCGCGTACGATAATCTCGGATCAAGTCGGTCGAACTACTCTTTTGCGTCAGCGATCGGTGGGTCCGCCTTGGCAGGCCGATTCGTAGAGTTGGCACGCGTTAGAAAGAGATCCGCCTTGTAGATGAATATAATTTTAGGCACGCAGCGTTCTGCGAACTAACTTGCACTTTATTGCTTCGTAACATAGTGGCTATTTATTTAGATGACTTTGCGGAGCATGGCCGTAGCTAGGGGGAGGGGGCACTGTGGGGCAATGCCCTGCCTTAAAATACGATTCCAGATTTTACTTCCGCCCTACCTGTAACCACTGCTGCCTTACCTTCAATATAACACTAGCTACGGGCCTCTTGCGGAGTGAGCCTTATTTACATGTCATTTACTGTTAGGTAGGTATTCTGTGACACAGGCGCGACGTTTCTATACATTTTGTATGAAACGTCTTTGCCTTATGTTCTTTCTTGGAGTCGTCACTATGGCACTTTTTCGGTCTTTACAGATTGCGCGCTCTAATGCTTGATCAAAGCCAAACAACTTTTCTATAATCACAAGAACCATTTGAAACGCTCGGACACAAATTACTGTATGTTTAGTGTTTGAAGTTTATTCACAATAAGGCTCGGACTATATGGCTTGTCAGGGACCGTTTTTTAGCCCCTGACCAATCCGTCGCACAACCAAACGTTTGAATTTTTCCTGCACCGACTACACACGATACGAGACCATCCGACTCCGATTTTTACCTGGAAGCAACCAGGACATGCTCCGGATTCGCAGGATCGGGGAGACCCGGATGCCATATAGTACGAGCCTTACTGTGAATAAACTACAAACACCAAACATACAGTAATTTGTATAAAACTTAGTTTTGATGTACAGGTTGCTTCGGAATATGCATGATAACTCGAACGGGGGTGATTGCACTTTTTTAAAATCCTATTCTGGCCCACAGCTGGGCAAAGGTCTCCCCCAAATCCTACCACCCCGTCTTTGAATGTACCTACCTAGTCTACCTACTTATAAAAAGTGGCAACATTCGCGATGTCAGTTTATTCCGTCTGATTAGCAATTCGATAATAGGGGCCTTACAATTACCACAAAAAAGTAATACACCCGTTGTACACCTGTTTAAAAAATTGCTTACCTACCAATTACTTCTAAGATTTTTTTTAAACAGTTGTTCAACGGCCGTTTAACTTATTTGTGGTAAGGTTCCATGTTTGATTTCAGATAGGTACCTAAAACTCCACGATTAACTAAATTTACACCACATAGATTTACAAAAAAGTTGTAGAGCAAACATTATACGTGAGGACAATGATCTTATACACATATTCCGAAGCCACCTACATTTGTAGGTTTGTATTTTACCTAGATTAGTAGGTACAGTATGGATTAGGCATTTTAAAAGAATAACAAATAAAACAAAACAATTTATGAAACAACTTACGCTAAATATCTTAATTACCTACATTTATGAAAACCAAAACTGATAATAATTACCATAAGTAGTTGGACGGTAAATTATTCCCACCAATTTATCCCTCTTAATCAAGTTACCTACCTATTCCAAAATTTATTTAAGTCTCCTTATACATATTGTCTCATAAATCTGTTTATCCTAGTTTTAATTTTAAAATCTGAAGGTCAATAGATAAAATATCTTAATTCAATGAAATCTGTTGGCATGTTTGTGTCATTTTAAGTATTGTATTAAATATTAATTTTTGAACCACAAGTTTTAAAAAAATTAAGCAATTTATGGTGATAAATTTATTAAATACCTTGGTATGTCATTAAATAATATTAGTTAATTTTATGATGCGATTGAACATAAAATTTTCGTCTAAACAGATTTTGATTAAATTCAACACAGATTGCATTCTCGCAAATCGCCAGTGTGATAGCCTGATAACACCCTTAGGAGATTTTTGGCTTTATTATTCCCCCGTGGACATCTTCAGATCTCTTACTCAGAATGCAGATCCGTAAAGTTTTACAAGGGGGGTAGTCAGCAAGTCTAAACGTGACATTTGATGACGAGGGTAAATGGAACTATTATCAGTCTTAATTACCTTAATTAAATTTGATTACAAAATGGTGTTGCAGGTACTATAATTTACTTATTATATTATAATCTTAAATATACATTAAAATTATTGTTAGATAAATAAAAACATGTGTCTCATAAACAAAAGATTGTGTTTAAAAAATTTGTAAAACTACATAACTGTAAGTTCAAAGACTAGACTGAAATTGAAAATAATATAAAATTGTGTTAGGTTACGAAGATGCTTCACCTTACCATTTTTAGAGGTGGTTCTGGTGTACCAAAAACTTATCTGGTATAAGACAATGGGGGCAATTCTGTTAGCACAATTTAAACTAAATTTCAGTTTGATAACACTAAAATTGAAGCCCTAGAACGGGATGAATGGAAGAAGGGAAGGGAGGCCTTTGCCCAGCAGTGAGATCCAGCGGGCTCTTTAGAATAGATTAGCACTATCAACCAGATAAGTTTTTCTTACACTCTGAGGCTTATTCTAGTAGAATCAAGCTTAGATTTGAACAGTCAAAAATATACAGTTGAGTTATAATTCATATTGTGTTTAATTCTGGCATAAGGGCTATTAGTATCTGTAGAAAGGTTAACATCAGTGTCTATCTGGTTACATTTCCAGTGACCAGACCATTCTTGTTAGGCTGGTACACACAATTCTTCAAATATTACAAATAATAGCAATCACCCACAACTAATTGGATCATAAATGACGTCATATCAAACAATGTGGTTCACAGGTCAATTTGAACTTCATTTGAATGACAATAGCAATTGTTATAATTATTTTTACAATAAATTCTTTGGTTTGAATTAAATATTCAATTATCACAATATTGATCCAATTTCTTTTATCCTGGTGATCTGATACTGATATTAATTTGGCGTTTACACATTTGCATTCTATCAAGACGTGTGACGAGCATACTGTTAACACATTCGTGTTAGCTATTCACCTCTTCACTCACACAAATGCGTAAACATGGTATAAGATTTTTTACTGTGATAGTCATACAAAGTCAGTTCATTATTTATTATTCTTGAATGAATATAAGGTACAAATACATTTTATCATGCTGCCATTCAAATTTAAAATTAGTTTATATTTTGTTACATAATCAATCTGAATGACATTATTTTACACTGTATTTACAGAACACAAATTTACTGAGTAAATAGCTACCTCAGTTTTATTAAATGTCATATTTTTTGTGAGCTGAGTAATAATGACTTTTGATCATGGACAATGTCCATGAATTTCATTAATAAAATTGATTATTTAGTTGAAGAGCATATTTTTAGTTAGACCTTGCAAAAATTAAAATTCTGTGGTTAATTTAGTAAAAAGTTACCAAACCTTAACTTATCTGCACTTATTCATAACTTCCTTTATATACATGTATATTATTTATCTAGCAACAAGTTGATTGCACTGTTTCAGCCTCTAAAAGGTTAAAGTCCATACCGTTGGGTCTGTTGAAGCCAGTTTTGATGCCATCCCAGCCATCTTCAACCTTGTACTCACCAGTTTGTATACGGTTGTATACTTCTTGGGCGACCAGCACAAATGCCTCTTCTACATTTAGACCAGACTTTGCTGATGTTTCAACATGATGTAGTCCTGAGGAGGAAAAACTCAATAAACAATATTATTTATTATCCTCTCAATAAGTAAAGTGAAACATACTTGTGTGTTAATAATAAAGTACTTAACATAAATAATAGCAAAAAAACTATTTACAAAATGATAAAACATTTTGTAAAGGCATTTTAAGTTAATCTGAAAATTGTATTGGGTTCAAAGAAAAGACTTATTCCCATCTTCCAACCTAGCTTTCTACCCTAGGTTGGAAGTTGGAAACTTTATGTTTCATCTTCCAACCTCTGCCAGGTTGGATAGTGGGAATACATTATCTTAATAATTTTTGTTCCCAACTTCTAAACTGTCAATAATGCGGTACATTCATCGACATTTAACAAATTTATATATTATCTTACAATACATACATACTGCTTATGAAAGTCAGACAGTGTAACATTACTTATACTTCAAATCAAAAATTCTGCATGTGCTTGATTAATTTTAAGGAGAGATGTTTCAGATTTTTGCTAAAAGCAATCAGTTATTTACATTTTGATGATTGCTGGGATACAGTCATGGTGGTGTTCCGAAAATTTAATCTAAAAGGTATTCTTAAAAATTATTGTAACGATAATTTGAAACATTTTTTATATTGGTACCTAAAAAAATATATATAATTAACACTCATTTTAAGATTGTTTTTTTCCGTAGTCATTATATTTGTCACGTTCTTAATTCTTTTCTAAATGAATAATAGGTACTCATGTTTATTTTGCCAGCCACTGTACATCAATGACAGTATGGAAGTTGGGAACAAAAATAAATAAGATAATGTACTCCCCACTAGCCAACCTGACAAGAGGTTGGAAGATGACACTTAAAATTCCCAACATCCAACCTAGGGTGGAAAGCTAGGTTGGAAGATAGGAATGAGTCCAAAGAAATATTAATACCTATTTTTTTTGTTATTAATAAATGTTTATATTTTATTTTCTTGGTAGAATATGTAAATGTGAATTAGAGAGTGCTGCATTATCATAAAATATGTTCAAGGTTCTGTCAAAACATTGAATCATGCAAATTTCAAGATAGCAAACTCAGTTTGTAAATTACCATTTTCCTCAGCAAACATCCTAGCTTCTTCACAAGACACCTCTCTTCGGGCACCATTTTTGGCTTCTGTTCCTACAAGATCTATTTTGCACCCAACTAGAGCAAACACAGGTCTATGAGGCTCAATGTGCCGCTTTGCCTCCATCATCCACAGCGGTATGTGCTCAAAACTCGATCTATTACACACATCGTACACTAACAAAGCACCAACTGAATTTCTGTAGTAAGACTTTGTAATGGATCTAAATCTTTCTTGACCAGCTGTATCCCATAGCTGTAATTTGATCCTTGTACCATCTTGTACCTCAATTATTCTGGCAAAAAAGTCCACGCCTACCGTAGGGTCTGAGAGCTAAAAATTAACGCGCAATTTACTAATTTATCCACTAAAAATGACACAAAAACAACAATCTCAGTGGATCTCACCTCAGCGAATTTCCCGTCAGTGAAGTACTTCAACAGTGAACTTTTTCCCACAGTACTGTCTCCAATAAGGATAAGCCTAAATTGGTAGTCGAATATTGGATCAACCATTTTTCAATTGAAATTTCATCAAATTGAAAGCAAACAACAAAGGTCTCGTCAAAAATTACGTATTCCAAAAATGACAAAAACACCAAGGCAGGCCAACAAAACAAGGCGCACGGCACGAGTCTAGGTATAGACTATTGTCTTTGGTTGTTTGTTTGATAGAAAACTTGTTGAGTGCAAGTATGAACTGCACTTATCATTTTAAAACGGATAAATCCTATTCGGACTCTAACAGAAACAAGTCACACCCTATCTATTTCCTTTTCCGGTTGAATCTCGACGAAGTTATGATCTGACAAAATCATAACTTCGTTCAATTGGTTTCGTTCGTTCGTTCGTTCATTTGTTGATTTCGCTGTGAAATTACGAAAAGAATGCCCTAAAGTTATTGACTATAACAAAATAATCGACGCATTTTTAGGCCGAGTATCGTCGATTACAAAATCTTTACCCATCCTGAATTCTTCCTAAACAGTGCACTCCACGAAGATTTAGAATAACCTAGCAAACCTACTTGTTAAAGCTTTGGAACTGGCGTCCCGGTGATATCCAGCGACCCTACTTTGTTTTTGAACTAAACGCGGTGATTATCCACGTATTTAGAGGGCTATGGAAATGTCCAAATACATTTTTAAATTATTCACAAAAAATGTATATTTCATGCAATGAGTGTTTTTTTTAGCTGTGTTGATAAAATCCAAAAATCATGAGCCTCGGATATAAGTTGAAAGAGAACAATATGGACCACGGTGATAATAAAGCTAAAACTACGCCCATTGGTACGTAGTTTATTTACATTAATTATGGCCCAGAGTTTATAAGTTTATTTACCTTGAATGACCCAAATTTTATAGAGCCTGTTTCTTGAAAAATATTTAGAAACTTATCCTAACGCAGAACAGATCCCTGATTCCAGCTAGATCCAGAATTTATTCAAGTTTCTTTCATGTCTTTGTTTCATAATATTATTTTGTATTTTCCAGCAATGGTGGCACCAGAACTAAAACAAAACACAAGTGAAGTTGGAATTACAAAAACATGTGCAGTGCTGGGATGTGAAGACTCGAAAAACTTGGAACCGGACATGTTCTTTGGGTATTGGCCACATTAATCCTACTAATATTATAAACACAAAAGTTTGAATGTATGGATGTTTGTTACTCTGTCACGCCAGAACGGCTGAACCAATTGCGATGAAATTTTGTATAAATGTAGATTATAGCCTGGATTAACACATAGGCTACTTTTTATTGACAAACAACGCGAGCGAAGCCGCTGGCAGCAGCTAGTACAAATTATAAACTACAAAATTTAAAAACTCCTGACCTCTTTTTGCATCAGGTGGTTAAAAATTGACACAGCTAAGAACCAACCCAGCTAAACTAGCTTTCTGTAAAAAACGCATTTGAAACAGTCCATCTGTTAGGGAACTATGATGCCACAAACAGACAGGCAGGCAGACAGTCACACAGATAAACAATAAACTTATAACACTTCTCTTTTTGCTTGGGGGGTAAATATCAAACTGGTGATAAAAGAGACAATTTTTCTCTTATCAGTGGAATCATTCTAAAGAACTTGCTCTACCAAAAACCAGAAGCATAACCACTCTGAACAATCCCATAGATTTTCAGAGCGACTGATCTTGAGAAGCTATTTAGAACAATAATCTGTGTTCACTTAAATTGTAATTGAAAAATCCACCATGCCATGTTTCACAGCAATATTGTCCGGCTGCATTTATTGTTCTTTCACTTTACGGTATACCTGTGTATAACTAATGTAGGTGGATTCCCTTTTATGCATTCAACATCTATGTGCAATGAGTAATGTAAATTTTGGTACGCAGAATAATGTACTTAAAGTAGATATTAACAGAAGTGAAGTTTAGTGCAACGAGAGTAAACAGGTGCTCGCGCGCCTTTGAGGATTTCGGATCAAGTTGTCGAAGCTTTGAACAAATTGATCCGAGATCCTTTTACGCGTGCGTTTATGTGTGCGTGCGCCTGTTTACGCTCGTTGTACTATGAGTCAAACTGTTAAATTAAATTGAATTGTACCTACTGTTCTTCAACTCAATTCTTTATTTCAGACCTGCACTAACATAACATTAAATACAAGGCAGATAGTCCATATTCAGTACAATATAACAATATACAATAATATTATCATCATCATCCACAGCCCGACTTCCCCACTGCTGGGTATAGGCCTCCTATACAATAATATAAATAAACATAGTTATTGTGTCATTCATTTTTTAACATAATTATTATTGTGTGTGGAACAATCGACAACTTGATAAAAGAATCAATTCACCGTTTTATTTCAAACTCCACTTTCAGGGTTGCACTGACACTATTGGTCACGATCAGGGAGGTTTTCACTTCTTGGGGATGAGGAATTTCAATATATTAGCATAAAATTCCTGGAGTGCGTAAGCGCGTTTTTGAGACTCAAATGACAGTGGCGCCGCTCAGTTACTGGTGGCGGCGCGCGGAACGACCGTATAGTGGTTTGGTGGGAAGGCGGTTCGTCGTTCAAATATCAAGCATTTTAAACCCAACAATTATCTATTTAATTATTGTTGTATGTC
This sequence comes from Philereme vetulata, assembly GCA_918857605.2. Classification (NCBI taxonomy): domain Eukaryota; kingdom Metazoa; phylum Arthropoda; class Insecta; order Lepidoptera; family Geometridae; genus Philereme; species Philereme vetulata. The sequence goes on along the minus strand of OU975459.1, from coordinate 2,218,397 downwards.
TGAATTATTTTTTTGTGGAGTAAAATGTTTTTAGGCGCGTTGGGAATTTTTTGAGATGGGGTAAAAACCATTGAACTCGCGACAGTGTTACCGTTACCGACACTTCTGTATATAAAAAAGTATCTCGTAATTGGTCAAGTTTTCAGTCCCGGAGTGCCACTTTTTTTAAATTATTTTATTACATGTAGGTACATTATAACCTTAATATTATACTTTAAAACCGTGCAAGGTTTCACTGGGAATTCACACTCGTCGATATTATAACGTAACTTTACTTAGGTAGGTACCAACTCCAACTTAAGCAAGACAACATAGTACTCAATCCGTTTGTGACATCTGCTATGCAAATTAGCACCTAATTACTACTAAATATATTATAAAGTTGTATGAAATGATTATGCCATTCGATGTTCACAGTTAAAATTGTTCCATCAGGTTTCCTGAAGAGCCCTCTCTGCGACAGATATGGACAGACCTCACGGGGCGCAGTAACTGGATGCCCACAGACTATTCCTACATGTGTATGCAACACTTCTCCGTAGACTGCTTCATGTGTAATGAACAGGATCAGATGGTGCTGGTGGACAAAGCGGTGCCCTCGCAGAAATTGCCCAGGCATGTTCTAGAGGTGAGATTTACTCATTATTAATATTTTATTTGTCGTATAAAATGAAATAGTTATTTATGGCTATTAAGAAGTATCTTATCATAAAACATAGTGAAACCTCTGCGCTCAAAAGTTAAACATCCACACTTTCACATTTATAATATTTGTGTAATAATAACAAAAAAATAATATTGTTTATATATTTAGGTAGAATACATAGATGAGGATTCATCAGAAGGCGATGAAGAAATGGAAGTTGATGAACCCAAAAAAAGCAATTCATACAATGTACCCATTGAGAAACAACAACAAGAAATGGACGAAGAAGTAGAACTACTTAAACTATTCACAGAGGTACAAAGAATGCAACGATCAGCTGTCGGACTTAAGGACAAACTGAAGTACAACATGCGAGTACATAACAGACAAAACAGATTTCTCTTACGAATAAAAGAAATTATCGAAATGAAACGGAAAGTGCTGTCTCAGAAACGAAAGAAAAAATGTAGAATATTGCTATCACTACAGGATAAGATAAAAGAGGATTCGACTGGTCTGGTTTTAGCCATGCCGATGAGACAGACAGAGGATTTGAAGAATTTCGCTCTAAGTATTTACAAATATTCTCCACAAGCATATATTTATATCAGAAATATGTTAAGAACCATGTTGCCTAGTACTGATGTTTTAGACTCCTGGGTCACGTCAGGGTACCAGCCTAAAAACGTGATGACATCGGGTAATAATATTAAAGTTACAGCAGAACAGACGGAAACAGAACTATCATGTAGGGTTACGTTAGGTTAGCGTATGTGGAAATCACGGAATATTGTTTATGGAATAAATTGAAAATTGAAAATAGGTGTATTTTTTTATATTAAAATAGTTGACCCGCCCGGCTCTGCGATGATTTCAAAATAAATAGTAGATTATTAACCAAGGGGATAATGCAGTGTCTTCTGTCGCGGGTGACGATTTAAATCGCGAGCGTAACGAAGGACTCGAGGTTTACTCCCAAGCGTAGCGAGGGTGTTAAAAACTTAAATCACGAGCGAAGCGAGGGATTTAAGACGAGTCCTGAGTGTAGCGAGGGATTTAAGTTCACCCAAGACAGACAGCTTTATCACCGAGGAAAATACTCTACTTTTCGTACCATTTGCGAAAAAATTAACACAATAATAATATGAGATAAGCATTTATTAAAAATAATGACAATTAAAAGTAAAAGTTAACATTCGAAACATTGGTCCAATTATTGATAGAGAGAGTTACATTTTTTGTTGATGAGTTGATTTGAGTATTTCTCTGTTCTTGCGTTTCATTGTAGATAATATACGTCGGAGATAGTGGTGGTGGTGCATCGTGAGTTACGGACGAAGATAACATGCCGGAAGTTGATGGTTGTGGCTCTGATGGATTAAGTTTTATATTTTTGTTAATTTGACTGCTTAATATGGTTTTATTCGCCATTGAGCTTTCGATATAACCCTCAGCTACTCTATCAGAGCTCCAACCACCGTGTCTTTTTATTGACGTAATATCCGCCCCTTAATCCGCCAAGAAAGTCGCCGAAGTTCTTCTAAAGCAGTGACCGGTGTCGAGTTCAACATCTTTAAGTTTTAAATATTTAGCAATTTCCTTTGGCATATTGCTAATAATCATAACTGCATAATAAATGCGTATTCCTTTTTCAAAAAGATGCATAATGCTTTATATACAAACTCAATGGTGTAAACACAGATGTAGTTCAGTATAAATTTCGGTAAGTATTCCAAATTTAAATCACATTCTCCCCCTAGAGGACGAATGAAATTCAGTACAATTTTCTTTCCCTGTTTTTAACAGATTAAAAATGACTATTGTTATGTTCGCTTTTTGTGGCATAGAATGTCACTTTTTTGAGCAAGTGCTACGAAAATAGTATTTATTATACTAATCGTCTTGAGTTCATACGAAAAGCAGTTATCCCAGAATTTTCAAATATCCCGGGCAATTTATCAAAATTTTCTTTCTTACATACCTTGTCCTGGAAAATAAAGAACACAAATTATCGCCAAATCTGTCGAGCAGTTTTCAAGTGATTATCTTGCATGCGGCAATTTTCCTACTGCTGGGCAAAGGTTCCATTCCTTCCAGCCATCTCGATCCCGTGTTATATCTGCCCGGTCCTCCAGGAACTTGGCATGCGACAGACGTGGCCAGCCCAACCCCACTCCGGCTTAGCGGCTTTCAAAGCCACATCTATAATTTGGGTCCGTGAGACGTATTTTATCCGTAAAGAGGACGACACCCAGAATGCTGCGCTCCATGACGCTGGCAGACCTTGAGTTTGGACTTCTGAAGCTGTGTCAATGACCAAGTTTGCGCACCATACGTTAAGACGGTGAGAATGCACATGCCCATTAATTTTTGTTTTAGCGACAGTGGAGAATCTGGACACTTCATTAGATCTCCCATGGTCCAATAGCTCCTCCAGGCATTTTCAGTTCGCCGAGCGATTTCTTAGTCATGCCCTGGACTCGAAGGAAACTATTTGTCCAATTTTCTGCATCACTGTACTTACATATTTTTGTAATTTTTGTAAATTCATCGTAAGCTAGTTTGTAAGCCAGTCACTCGAGAGGATCTCCGTAGAACTGAGGTAAGTCTTTTGAAGTAGCAAATCTTGAGATCATTTGTTTATTTTGCAGGTTAGATTGGTAGATAGCACTGACTTGGATTATGTATGTTAGCGCCACCGGTGGATGTAATCCTTGACGTAAAGTAGTTCTTCCCTGTCTACCCTAACTCTGGTTTTTACGATGTTGGTGATGAGCTTCGTCTTTGCTCTGGGGGCCAATTCACGTAACACAATTTTAAAAACAAGATTGGATATTCTGCTCTATTATTGATCGAGCGAAGCGAAATCTTCTAATCAACTTGGGCAATTGGGGCGTTGTATGTATTACCCGTGCGCGATAAGTTGGGACCTGAGCGCGGTGACGTCATATTGGCGTGTTTGTACCGCCCGCAAAAAAGCGAACATAACAAGCAGCCGCCCGCGGCTTCGTCTTTGTTTTTTTTAACCTAATTTATTATGTTACTCAGGGAGGACGCTGCTTTTTATCTAATCTTTTTTACACTATTTAAATAAAATAAAAATACAATGTTTAAGTTTATACATTTATTTTATCTATTATTTACATTAGCTCATCTTCGTCACTACTTAGTGGATTTATGCCTTCTAGAGGTTGTTCTTCGTCCTCAGTCTCACTATAATCACTTGACGAAGAGGTATCCGATAAATTTACAACATTTACTATAACAACAAAAACTACAACAACAAAACAATGACACAAACTATAACAACAAAAACTACAACAACAAAACAATAACACAAACGAAAACTAAAAGAATTCCAGAGCGCGTCGTTACGTGACGTAAGCCAGTACGAGACTAAAAACCCTAGTAAAAAATAGTGATGCGAACGGTACAATACGGGCGCCATCGGAGAAGTGCTGGGGAAGCGGTCGGGGAGTCGCATTCCTAGCAGGTCCCAAGTTATCGCGCACGAGTAATACCTATCTATGTTTGTTTGTCCGAGGATAACTTTCGAAGCGTTTATCCGATCGTCGTGAAATTTGGTACCTATATAGGTAGGTAATGATGGCACAATTTTGGTATGACTAAATGAGCTAAAAATGTGGGGGAGTTGTTGAGATATTGGGGTTCAAGAGGGGTAAAAAAAAAACAAAATGGGACTATCCGGTCAAATAACACTTTTATTAAAAATCTTTGTGAGTGATTTCGACCCCGTTTTTATTTTTAGTTTAAACATTGTAGTTTTTAAGTTATTAGCCATAATAAAAACAGAACTTTGGCAAAATTCACAGGGTACACCAGTGACCCCACAGTGCTGAAATTTGGTATGCGTGTAGCTTTAGTGACACAAATAGGTATAAGCAAAAGTCTGAAATACAGAATAACTGCAATTTCTACCCCAAAAAAGTGTAACTAATTGACATGAACTCCCGTTACCTGTAATTTGGATAAAACTGTAGGTCATGTTATTTGGTTATGTATTTATTATTTATAGTGGCACTATTTTGATAGTCAAAGATTACAAATAATATATGTTTTGTTTTTATGGGAGACTCGCGAAATCTCAGTTCGGGGCGAGCCACTAGTTATTACAATTAGCTTGATATAAATAATGTCTATAATCGCATGCCAGTCAACTCATACCACTGTATTGTCAGTTACCTACGTGAATACCGTTTAGGACATATAACATAACGAGATTATAAATCGATATTCGAATTTTACTATTTTATGGTAACTTAAGGGAATTGATGGACTCCCTGTTCATTTTCAGTCCAATCTCAAGGTTTGCAATGTTTAGGTCATCAACTCATCAAGCACGTTCTGTAGCTTCGAAGCAGGATGTAGAGAATAGGACAATGTCATCGCCGAAGCGGAGGATAGTCATTACCGTGATTACCTACTCCGCCGATGTCAATACCTTCTAGCTAAAATAAATTATTCGTTTCAAGTTTAAAAATAAATAGTGATGGGACCTGATTTTCTAAACCCAAAATCGGTTGTTATATTTTCATAACTCATTTTTACTCGGCTAGTGAAGTAATGAGCATATTAACACTGCAGTGTTCCACAAGATGGCGCTGTTGCAAATAAAACTTGTTAGAAAGGGAAGGCAGCGAGACGTACCACGCACGGTACCAAACAAAATGTTCCGTCCGTCCCGTCCCGTCCGGTTAGTGCCGTGATTACCTCCGTCTTGACGGCCGTGTTCCATTTTCCCCGAATCTCTCGCGTCTTCAAAATAAATACACCATCTGTTTAAATATTGTGCAAGTTTTTTTATTGTTTCCCCAAAAAGGATGTGTGCGTTTTACTACGAATCGTAAAGACTGTTAGCCCGTTGTGTTCTGATTTTGTGTTCCGAAAGTGCTCGAGTGGTTTTTGTTTCCCGTTTATTGTGAATGGATTTATTACTCGATTATGAAGACGGACGCTTCTTGAGGTAGGTATGCTAACAAAGTTCTATTTCTGCGTAGATTATCGTATCCGTTGTGGAATAAGGTGAGTGAGCGGCCGAGTGGCGGCCACTAACTGGACTTTTGCAATCACTATTCCTTCTGCGTGTTTACATGCCTTAAAAGTAAGCCAGTGCCATAACCGCTGGACGGTGAATCGACGTACAAATACGTGTAAAATTTTTAACGTTCTCCATTAAACGGCGATAAACAATCACAAATATAATAAGTGATGTTTCATTTATATCACGTATCATTTCTCTGCTTGTATGGTGGTGTCAATTTCTATTTTGTATTCGTGAATGAAAGTCATCGATGATTTCTTATGTATGGAGTTGTGCCCCCTTTACTGGAATGGGGTTAAATGCGGGTAGTTGGAAATTAATTTAAAATGTGAGAAAGTCCTGCTACCGCTGCGTTGCACATCACTAATTGCATGCTTTGTGCTCGCTCCCGCGGGACCTGTGCTTTGGTTTCATCGTACTTATCTGGAATAACTAGAGGCTTTTAGACGCTAGCTTTTATTGTTCTTCAAGTTCTGATTGCAAAATGTATCAAATTCGATTTTTTTTGGTACTGAATTTATTTATGGCACTTATATTAAGCCAAAAAAAAAACCAATCTATAACTTAGTTTTTATTATGAAATGAAGCCAGTGTTAAATTTTAATTAGAAATTAATTTATATCGATAGCAGAATGCCCTTAAGATATAAAGCCAAAAAATATAAACCTATGTAGTGAAGATGTGGGATATTTAGAAATAAAGATTGAATCGGAACTCATTCTGTAGCATTCGACATTGTTAGTTATTGTTCATAGGAGAAATGGCAGTGCAATGTAGAGCCTAATGTTTTATGATTATGTATATCGAAATTGGAGAGTATTATCGATACTTCAAGTAACTAAGCTTCAGAGTTGGGCACTAGCCCATACGGAATAGGCCCAATTACTTTATCGAAATACTTAGCTAGGTTCCCAAGTCTATTGCGTTAAGTATTCAGACAGTCTATCTTCTGGCTTTGCTTTTCGTTATTTTCTTTCTCATATTACAGACAAGGGAAAATAAAGGTTGAATTAAAATGACTTTGAATTACATAACACTACTAACTATCACTGTTCTTCCTTATAAAATCATACATAAGATTTTATAGAAAATTCTTCCAAATACTAGCTACTAGCGTCCGCTCGCGGCTTCGCACACGTGTTTTGTCAATGAAAAGTAGCTTAAGTGTTAATCCAGGTCATAATCTATGGACAAATCAAATTTCATTGACATTGGTTGAGCCGTTATGACGTGATTGAGTAACAATAGTCCTAATAGTAATTTATTAATATTTAACATTATAGGTCAACATCTTACATGTAAGTACTTTGTATACATTTTTAATAAAATTTAAATATAATATAATTAGTTAAATCATAAATAAAAACAACAATAATAACAATAAATTTATACAATATAAATAATCCTTCATCTAAGAGCTATAAGCTCGTCGTAGTTATAAAAATTTTGCACAATAAGCCAGTGTTTTATTCTGTTTTTGAAAATAAATAAGCTAGGAGCCTGCGTGACTGTGTCGGCAAGTTTGTTGTAGACGGCCGGACCCATGACATGCGTCAGCTTCGACGATTTGGCAAGTGATCTCGATATCGACTCGAGCTTGTGCCGATTGCGGGTGCCATACCGGAGTGGCCGAGTTTTTCATAAGAGTCCAGGTTGATTCTAACGTAGGTTGCCACTTGATAGATAACTATACAGGGCAATGTTAGAATTCCTAGACTCCCAAAGTGCGGTCTTGCAGATTCGTCGCTACGGATTCGCACGACAGCTCGTACAGCTCTTTTCTGCAATCGGAACGTGCGCTCCCAGTCAGCGGCGCGCGCCCACAGCTCGGCGCCATACTGCAGCAGCGCGTGCACCGTGGCAAAATAACAGGCGCGAACTACATCGGCAGACACCACCCGCGCGATTCGGCCCAACGCATAGCATGCACTACCCAATTTCCCGCACAACTTGTGTATGTGGTTCGCCCATTGCAGTCCCCTATCGATCTGGAAACCCAGAAACGTCGTGCTCTCTACTTGATCGACAGCCTTGCCATGGACTGTCACTGACAGCGACCTGATCTAGTGGCCCGACAAGCGGAAGTGAATAAAGTGCGTCTTAGTTAGATTTAGAGCGAGTCCGTTCACCTTAAACCATTCCGCCAGCTGCCCCGCTGCGGCATTGAGGTTTTCCTCCAACCTATCGACCGATAGCGCGGTGACTATCGCGGCCACGTCATCCGCGTACATAAAAACCTCAGCTTTTGTGACAGCTTCCGGCAAGTCGTTCAACAGCAAGGAGAATAAAATGTTTGAGACTGAGGATCCTTGAGCCACTCCCATGCTCGACTTTAAAGGATCAGACGTGATTCCGCTCCCTAACACCACCTGAGTTCGGTCTCTTAACAGATCCGTCAGAAGGGCATACGGCGGGCCGTAGATGCCATAGTATTGTCGAGCGATGTCGTCGAGCGACCCGCGCGGTATGCGTACTGCCGATCGGAGAGGGCGTTCGTCGATGTCAAGAAAGCTGTGAGACGTGAGCTTAGACCGTTCTCAAATACTTTGGCGACAGCTGGTTTTATTGAGACGGGCCGATATCCGTCCATGTTGCTCCGTTTACCTTTGCCTTTAAATATTGGGGTTACTTTACTCATTTTTATTGGCGTTGAGTACGTACCCTCCCCGATACAGTGGTAAGCAAAAGCCAGGACAGGAGCAAGTGCAGCTATAGCCGAACGAATAGTCTTCATCGATATGCCATACACATCTCTGGATACTTTAGGGGGTAGCTGAGTTGTTACGATGCTGTAGATTTCTTTCGCATTGAACGGGCGGAGCCGCAGGGAGCGGTCGGCAGGCGCGCGCGCCAAGCTCAGTGTACGGCACGCGCCAGCTACATCTGCGCTCGGCGCGCCACACGTCCCGGCCGCGCTCAGGAACCGGCCGTTCATTGCGTTTAGGACATCTTTCTTGTTGCGGAACTTCGACCCGTCCATCCCTACAATTACCTCGGTAGAGTCCAGATGTGGGGAGTTATTCTTTCCTCTCTCTTTATTGATTACGCCCCACATAGCTTTCGATGTGTTCTTATTCGTTTCAATAATATCAGCATAATAAATACGCTTACTACTATTGATCAACGTATCATAATAATTGTTCATGTCAGTTACTAAAGATTTTAAAAATAAGTCATTGTTAGATTCTAAATTGCTAAATTGGATAATGTCAAATAATAATAATTTATATTTTTTAATGTCCGAAATAACCCAGGATGACTCATTCTTTTTAGTGTTGTACGTTTTTCTTAGTGGAAAACATATGTCAATTATTTATTTTTAATTATATTTATTATCGATTGTATCATGTCAGTTGGGCTATTAAGCCTAGTAAAAGTATCATTCCAATCAACGCTGTCAATGGAAGCCAGGAAATTAGCTTATTACAAACACACATCCAAACTTTCGCATTTGTAATATCAGTGTGATAATCGACAGACACATTTAAAAGATGTATTTTTTATTTGCGTTGAAACTACAAATCAAATTGACAACATTTCTTATACTACTAACTACTTGATAGTAAGTACTTTATTGCACACCATAAAACAAAATAGTTAAATAATAGTACCAACCTGATCAACGCAAAATACTTGAAGATACTCCAAGACAAAACACTCAAGGAATATCACATAATCAATGTGACCATGAACCGACTCCGGACTCAGGTTGGGCGGTGTAGTAAACACCTCTGTAGATGGGGAATGCGAGACCCTTCGCTACCCAGTTGTGTGTGACTGTGAGAAGAAGGCTACATGAAGTTGATCTTCACTCTCGTAGACCGCGTCATGTGCCAGCTCTACAACGAGGTAATCGGGGGGGCGACATGTTTGGGCTCAAGAAGCACTACGACCTGCACGGACGATCTTTTTTTTCGTTTCGAACCTGAGTGGGTATGTATGACTATTGACTAAGACAGAAGAAAATAAAAATAAAAAATGTATTTATTGCTACATAACTTTTTATTACATAACTATTTTACTGGTGGTAGAGCTTTTGTGAACGAGCTCGAGGAAGTGGGCACCACCGCCTTACCTTTATCTGCCGCCAAATAGCAGTACTTGTGCTGCTGTGTTCCGTTTAGATGGTAATGGTATGTTCCTGTACTTACTGGCACATAGGTAGAACAGCTAAGTCCTATAGTGTGGCAACGTATCCACATAGAGATCAAGACAACATAATAGCTTGTTTTGAATTCTATGTGGATATCCATGGGCTGCAGTAGTCACTTAACATCTGGTGGACTGCATGCTCGTTTGACATATAAGTAGTATAAAAAAAAACATAAACAACTTAATAGGTTACTTATTCTTTAAACATTACAAAAACAGGTTTATGCGGATATGGTTATCAGATATATTCAACTAACGATCCCTGCACTAGGCAAAGCCTGTATCGTGGGGACCTGACTACGATTATACAAATTAAGATATTTTATTTATAACCTCAGTCGACGACTAAATAAAAAAAAACTAGAGAAAAAAGAAATATCTCTAGTAACTGCTCGGTTTCACTGTAGGTAGGTATGTGAGCGAGTGTATGTGTATGTGAGTGTATGTATTAAGAATGTGACCATTGTTGCAGCAAACAAACAAAGTAGACCCACTGGCTATTATTAGCAGACATTCGTGCACGCGATCTAAGATTAATTATGTATTATGTAGGTAGGTAGGTATCCACTGCATCCGGACGGTAGCTTGTACCAGGTCTAGTCGGTTATATATTTAAAGTTTCACGGTTTCTTTGTAGGATAACCATCCTGTGCTGTAACTTAGCCATCCAAGATTCGTAATATCTACCATAAACGGGAGCGTCAATAGTTAATTTCAGTGAGATAGTGTTAGTGTCACGTGTCGTAGCCAAGATTCAATGGCCTTGGATTTTAACTATTGCGTCACACATCTTCTAAGACCAAATAAAAACGGTCCATACAGCAAAAAGCTTTTGAGGAATGTTGAGGAAAATTCATATCAAGATTTTAAATCAAAACTTCCTATAACTGTGTGTATTGACGAATACCCCGTGCTCTAATTTTTTATTTCTGTACATTTTCCCTTGCTTTTCATCATCAAAACCAACAGGTGAGGTAATGGTCTAGCGCTTGACTACCACAGGCTTGGTCTATAAAACTCCATAGATTGAGACACTTCGAAATGTGACAAATAATTCCAAATTAAGTGTATCTCTGAGCATAGTATCTTATTTATTACGACGATTTATTACCCCTAACCGTATTTAGCGAATAAACATGTTTAAATTTGACGTATTTGTATGATTTGACAACTCTCTAAATCATATAATGCCACTAATACGTTTTATTAAAAATACGCACGCAAGAGGCGCTGAGAATTGTTGAAAAGAAAATCTAATTGATATTCTATGGTAATTACATGGAACTGAGAGGGAAATTCTACGTATTGTATTTACTATGTTTAGGCAAATAAATGTTTAACTTTATCTTATGTATAAAGACGTTAATTTTACATGTTTTATTCATCTATAGTATCAGTAACATAGATCAGTTACATCATAGAACCCAGCATACTTCCTTGTCTAACTCCTGCGTTTAATAAGCCGTCAGGGATAGGCAGAGCGAGTTACCGAGGTTAACGCAATTAGCTGGAGATGCGAGGCTTATAAATATTAAAGGGAATCTTATTATGGCTGTGTCAATCGCGAAGTTTATTCGATAAGAAAGGTTTGGAGCTCGCCTGGGTGCCGATGCCGCAGGGTCTTCCTTCGTGTTGAAAATCCCCGCCTTAAGTTATAATTTGGTCCTTTTAAGACCCGATGTAAGAGGAGGGCTCGTTTAAGTTTGAAACCTTTGCAGTATGTTTTTTCAAAACCTGTTGCTTGTCCAAAATGCTGAGTTTTAAAAAAGACGTAATTATGCCTTATGGTGTCCGACTACCATGAAAAAGGGAAGATCTTGCAGCCTTGGACGAGCGACTATTTAAATTCCCCTTGATTCTAAGTCTAAAATCATAATGACTTCTGGCAATTATGTCAACATGATCTGACGTTAGTCCTAGAACTCGCGTCACTTGGCTAAAGATCTTCCCTTTCCCTGTTTCCTCCTGCCTGGAGAGCCTACGTTAAATACTAAGTTATTGGTCGTTTTAAACGGTTAGTTATTTTATAGGCTTGGGCAATACCGCAATATCTATCTTTTTGAATTTATCAATTTTCTGGGCACTGCCATAGATTGCTTGAAGTGGCCCTGGCATTAAGATTGTCTAAATAATACTAGCTCTGTAATACCACCTTAGGCACCTAACTACGATCAATGTAACCAGCGGGCCTGCGGCCCGGTTTACGGCCCATCAAGGCTTTTATCGACAGGACGTGAAATCGCTTCTATGGCCCACGATAATGCCATTCCGCGACTCTAGACATCGAGATTTGGTTTATGGCAGGAACATTTTACGACCCTATTTATACTTATAATCTCTATTTGTTAAAGTAAAATATTGTCTAAAGTCTAACTTTTTATTAGCTGCAGTAAAATGACGTTTTGTGGGTTGCCGGTTTTTCAAGAAAAATAAATAGGGATGTAGCTAAATGAGTGAATCATAAATGAATAATCAGTTTGGTTTTTTTTTTTGAGATTTAATATTAAGTTGTAATGTATTTTTTTAACCTATTATTATTACTATACTAGAGGATTGATCTTTTTTAGTGGAAGTATAGGGAGGTACATTCAAAATGAAACAAAAACGTCATAATAATGTTATTTAATTAATTTTTGTGAACTGAATTACATCCCTATTGAGATTAGGCTGGCAACATTATTTTACGGAATGACAATTAGAAACGTCATTTTACTGCAGCTAATAAAAAGTTAGACTATAGGTTGTCCTTCTTCCTTCAATTACAAAAAAACGGCCGAATACATTTTTATGTTTATGTTTATTGTTCTCGAAGTTATCTTACGATAGGTAGGTATAGTTTCTTCTTCCGCGCTATTTTTGCGCAAAATAAGCCCCTATCTATACTTACTAATAAGTACTTAATGCTATTCTAGATAAAGATAGGAAAAACTGTTATAATATTAGTGATACAAGTCTTTTGTACAGAGAATTGAATTCTCAATTTACATTTTCGCCGAGAATCTTCACCGCGGGTAAGTAATTCGCACGAAATAAACAGTTTCTAGACAAGTTAGCAAGTACATACCTGTAACTGGCCGTTTCCCCAATTATCCGTAGTCACAGCTGAAGCGTTTCCACTTTAGAACGCTTTAACCGACTTACCGAAGCGCTATGCTTAATTATTTAGGAACCGTCTGCCGTTACTTTGTAGAATGGTTGTAAAGTTTAAACGCATACGTAGGGGATAAACAATTCTTACAAGAAAATTAGCGAACGTCTAATAACGTGGGACCCATAAAAACGCTCGTCCTTGAGATAAATTCCTTTCTCCCGTGTCGTCAAAGACCTTGGCATTTTACCTGATGCCAATTTAAGCTGGTCAGCTCAAGTAAAAGAGGTCTCACGTAATTTTTTTGCTTGTCTCCATTCTATTCTACGTTTTATGAACTTTCTTCCAGAGCCAACTAAAATTTCTTTGTTGAATACTCTCCTCATACCCATTATTGATTATGCTGATGTGGCCTACCTCGATCTGTCTGCCGAGCATCTCAATAAGTTGGATCGCTTGCTAAACTCTTGCATACGTTTTGTGTATGGTCTTCGTAAATATGAGTTCCGTTGTAAGTTGAAATGGCACCCAATTAGGGCAAGGAGAAATTTAAGAATACTATGTCTCCTGTTCTCCATTTTAAGAGACCCAGACTCTCCTCATTACCTAAAATCAAGGTTTACTTTCTTAGCCGGCACTCACGATCGTAGGCACTGCTCAGCCTACCGTGCCAACTCTTTTGAAGTTAAGGCAGTGGGCTTATGGAACACTCTTCCCCTCAGTATTAGAAAAATGTCATCGAAACCAGCTTTCAGAGGTTCTATCCATAGTCACTATTTAAATTCATAATTCCCCTTAAGATTTCAGTGTAACTTTTTTATAACCTATTTGTTATTAGATTTATTTATTTATGTTATCTATTTTTGTGATATATTTGTGTATTTATAATTATATTGTATTTGTGAGTATTACTATATTTATGAAGGTAATTAGGTAGTTGGTAGTTTTTAGGGTTCCGTACCTACCCAAAAGGTAAAACGGCACCCTATTACTAAGGCTCCGCTGTCTGTATGTCCATGCCACCAGGCTGTATCTAATGAACCGTGTTAGTTAGACGGTTGAAATTTTCACAGATTATGTATTTCTGTTGCCGCTATAACAACAAATACCAGCATTAAGCCCTACATTTGTACATATTTCATTTTGTTCAATAAAGAATTAAAACTAACAAAACAATATTGTGTAGGTAAACTTGCTGAAACTGAAGTCGTAAGTCTCAGGAAATGTTTTATCACAAAGTATAATTATAGTATGCTTAGGTAAGTACCTATATAGTCAAGAATTATTTATTTATTATACTACATTACATAGTCTAAGGTTTGGTTTACGTTAATTGAGACATTCTGATAATAGCCAGACGTCCAAGTGTTTTTTTTAACCTTATATTATTCCACTGCTACTGGTCAAAGGTTTCCCCTATTTCATGATTTTCGTTGGCTTTCCATAGTTGTTGGGGCTCAAACGCTTCTGTAGTGCCTCAGGGATGTTCGCCGAAGCACCCTGCTGGTGCTTTGATGTCATCTGGCGTAAAAAAAAACAGTCTCACTACTGCGAGAGCAGCAACACCATCCTGAACGTCATCGCCAACAAACTCAATTGTCCTCTGATGTGGAAGCTCACGTAGAGGACTAAATTGCAAATGGTAATAAATGTACTGACTCGCCTAAAGTTAAGCTTTTTACTAACAAAATGGATCCATTTTTATCTGAATAAATAAATAAATTATCATTATTGGCTTTCGATTCGACACAAAGGTTTCTTTTTGATAAGCAACGAGAAACAGTGACGCAATATCGCGCAAATCCGACCATACGAGTGATGGACTAGGGTTGCCAACTTTTTTTAAAAGCAACGTATTTCTGTCCATAGGGTCTAGAAAATAAAGAACAGTCGCTGAAAAAAAAAGAATTTACCTATTATTATTATTTACAAAAAGTCTCTCTTACTCTATTGAACTGAACAGCGCAGTTAATTCATCTGAACTATAACATCGTTTCAATCGTATTTCATTTGGGTAACCGGTTCAGTGAGATATATTTCAAAGGGCTTAATACATTTTCTGAAAAAAACTTTTAAGTAAATGATTATTTTATTTAAGTTTTTTTTCATAAGGTATATTTTTGTAAATTATTACTATTCAGAAATATAAAGCTCACACTTTATTTTAAAGTACGGTTGGCAACCCTAGTAACGGATCACTCGGTCGACAACAGACAATATCGGACCGTGTGTCCACAGGAAAAAATCGATGGTGTCGAATGATGGATTGCAAAAAGCTAAAAATACTAAACCATTCACCGATTCTGCCGATTTAATACACAAACAGAACAACGAACACGAGATCAAATCAAATAAGGAGATCCGTAGATAAACAGAAGCTTTATAGCCAAGCGGATTAGATAGTGGATATAGTCCATAGTCCATGGTTTGGAGAAACGATAGCTGTTAGGGCAGAATAGTTCTTGAGTAAAAACGCACTATAGTCTTTCCATTTCTTTATTTTCTCGGTGACAGCTCCTGTGAAAATTTGAACGAGCGTCTTTTTTACATTATGAATGCATTATTTTTTAAAAATATGACGCTTACGCACGTACAAGGTTATACCAGAGTCGGAGAAACTGATAGGGATGGAACCACAGAACATAAATGTAAGAAACTAAACTACTGCCGGATACTTTTGTACAAATTTATTAACTAATATTATATTTCATTACAAGATGTAACATAAGATAACATAAGATGTTACACGTATTAATTCTTGATTGATAATGCCAACTTCTTTAAAATTTTCGAAGCTGTTGTAAAATAAGTAGGTATAGGTAGGTACTCGACAATGAAACGAAATAATTATAACGACATGTAATCTTTATTTATTTATTTTAATCAAAATCTGATGAATCGTCACTGTCACTCGATAAGCTCTTGTGGCTCTCCGTATGAGGTCACAACACTACAACTATCAAATTAGAACTGTCATCGAGAAAATAAAGAAATGAAAAGATTATAGTAAGCGCAACGTAAACCCGTTCGATGTGATAAAGTTTGCCGGGAGCCGTTGGGTCCCGTAAAAGATCAGTCGTTCTGGCTAAATGTATCTCGCAGTATCAACAGTGGACGTCCTGTATCGGATATCAGCATGATCGCTGATATCCGATACCCGGGGCATACTGTCCTCTATTTTGTTGATATTTTTAATCGAAAAAGTGACAGAAATCGAAGAGAGTGATGTATCACGGGGTCGGGTACAAAACCGAGTTTTCCGGACGAATTACTCTGAATTTACCATACTATTTTTTGCTTTAAACATAATAAATAAATAAAATAAATATGGCTGGACATTTAACACAGCGCTATCTAGCCCCAATCTAAGCAGAGCTTGTACTATAGGAACCAGATAACTGATAGAATACTTATATACTTTTTTTTGTACATACCATACCATATAATGTTTAGAAAAACATCCAGACCCGGAAAAAATATCTGCAGACCATGTAAATATTTGTTTCGCGGCGGGAATCGAACCCACTACTTCCTGCGTCTCAGCCGGCTATTCGCCCACTGCGCCACGAAGGTCGTCAAATACATTTATATTTTATGGCGAGTCACAAGGCAGACCTTACCTACTAAAATTCAATTCGATTATTTAGTTACCAGAGCAGTTTGCTCATCTCTGATGATCACTGTGTCACCTACACCTAGGGTTGCCAGATGATAATTTGATAAAGGAGGACTGATGGGTCTAAAGAGGATTTTCTGCAAAAAAGGAGGAAATTCATAGTAACACAAATTTTGTAAATAATTTACATTATTTTAATCATCATATTTAGCTGAGCTACCAATTTTTGCAAGAAGTTCTTCGTTTTTCATAAAATAATTATGAAAATATTCACGTCTTCACGGGGGGTGACAGACACTCTTACGCCGCCTCACCGCCGCGTCGGCCGGTACGGACGTCCGTCTGACCTCTGGCAATGCATGCATGGCGCATTGGCGCACGGCATTTTCGGCATAGCAAAGGGAGGACATATGGTAGGTAAAAGAGGACGGGAGGACAAAATCTGGAAAAGGATGACATGTCCGTCTTTTGGATATCATCTGGCAACCCTACCTTCACCTAAGTATCCATTTTGTAATTAGTTAAATAGTCAGTTAGTGTTCAGTCTACCCCAAGGTTGTCTTCAAGAGATCGTTCATAGCAATAAGACCACCTACATGAGGTACTTCACAATTAATGTGTCTACTTACGTATTTATTTAATGGTTAAGTTTTATGTTTTTATGAGGTGTAAAATAAAGTATTATGTGGACGCGGGGCAGTGCATTGTAATTGTAAGGCACGTTTCTAAGATGCGTGACATACGCTACGAGGCAATAATGTAGGTATTACCCGTGCGCGATAAGTTGGGACCTGAGCGCGGTGACGTCATATTGGCGTGTTTGTACCGTCCGCAAAAAAGCGAACATAACAAGCAGCCGCCCGCGGCTTCGTCTTTGTTTTTATTAATCTAATTTATTATGTTACTCGGGGAGGACGCTGCTTTTTATCTAATCTTTTTTACACTATTTGAATAAAATAAAAATACAATGTTTAAGTTTATACATTTATTTTATCTATTATTTACATTATCTCATCTTCGTCACTACTTAGTGGATTTATGCCTTCTAGAGGTTGTTCTTCGTCCTCAGTCTCACTATAATCACTTGACGAAGAGGTATCCGATAAATTTACAATTAATTGCGATTCATTCGTCTCTTGTAAGAGGTCATCGTCCCAATACTTTTGTCGAAGCTTTTTGCGAATGGTTGACTTCTTTTTTCCAGACAACAAAACAATAACACAAACGAAAACTAAAAGAATTCCAGAGCGCGTCGTTACGTGACGTAGGCCAGTACGAGACTAAAAACCCTAGTAAAAAATAGTGATGCGAACGGTACAATACGGGCGCCATCGGGGAAGTGCAGGGGAAGCGGTCGGGGAGTCGCATTCCTAGCAGGTCCCAAGTTATCGCGCACGAGTAATACCTACTGTTACGAGTATAGACTGGATGGTTACGACGAATACCCATGTAGCTAAAATACCCTGAACCTAACCTATGTAGGTAGCTGAAATGACTTGGATGCCATAATGGCGGTCTAGCAAAACGTCTGGTGGGACAGTCTGACTGTTGAACCTACTGTATGTATAGAATAGAACGGTAGGTACTTACGATAGATACTTTGACTTGGGTTTGCAATGTAATTTCTATTGAATTATTTTTTTTAACTTATAGGATTTTAGGTAAAATATATATATATATATATATATTTATTATAATTATTATGTTAGGCATTTATTATTATTGTATATCTGTATTTTTTTTGTAGCTTTGAAATAGGTACCTTTTTTCCCGTGTCACGCCTTACCTTCTTTTAGCACGACCAGGATGACTGGAGATAATGCTATTAGCATGAAGTCATCCTAGCACTAATCTGTTTTGTGTGAAAGTATTAAATAAATAAATAGGTACAGGTCAACACGTTAGAAATTAAAAATATCTATACGTCTGGCTTGTTGAGAAAATAGTTAAAACATCAGTGTTTTTGACTAATAGCAGAGACCAGTAATATCAATACTGGTCTGTGCTAATAGGTAAATAGTGAGCAATACCTACTATCCGATATCGAGCGAGTGATGGATTACCGTGGTCGGGCCTGTCGGTCCGTGTGTGCCGGCCGACCCGATTGATTGCGAATTTGCGACGCTATAAAATACTATTTACTTTTGATGGCTCAAGATAAAACTAAAACATAGAAATATGTATGTTATAATATGTACCTAAGTATGTTAGCATTATGTTAGTCACTAAGGTATATGTTTATATGGGCTGTAGAATTAAGTTTTAACATCTTCCATTTTTCTATTGTTGCCTGAAATTATTTCTTTATTATTTATTTGTTATTAAAAACAATTTTATATTTAATTAAAATATGTAGGTATGCATTAATTCTAACACCACGAAAAATGTTCAAATGTAATGAAAATACAACGCTAATCAATAAACAAAAGACTGAGTTTGTAAAAAGAATGTCATGTTTTTAAAACAAAATTAATTTGAATTTAGAATACAAAGCCATTCCAACTTTTTTCTATTTGAAAAAAGTAGTATACTATAGTGACCAGTACTGAAGAACGGCAATGACATTAGCCTAACCATATTAATAAATAAAATTAACAATTGATGATTAACTTCCACTGTGACAGTCAGACGAAGACGGACAGATAGCCGTAGGCTTGATAAGGTATCACGAATTATCCTAAAATGGTAGGTAAAAATTAAATAGAATTCCAATGGCACCATTTGGTTTCGGAACTATAAAATATTAAATTTAGAAACCAACCTTTTTTTGGAAAATAAATTATTTGTCTTGTAAACACTAAGTTTTTAAATTTTCGCGAAATTAGGTCCTACTTATGTTTTTACAAACAGATTTATATCAAAATTATAATTTTGACTAACCTCGACGTTTCGGCCGATGTATCACATTTTGTCTTATAAACATGACTATAAAAGTTGTTTTATTACGATAATAAATGTTGCTTAATTGAAAAAAAAAAGTTTTTTTTTTCTTACCCAGCTGGCTAAAGGGTTAATCAATAAATGTGCGATCTAGTGAGTTTCCCGAGGTGTCATGGCGGCGACCTCCAGCGTCAATCAGTCCATTTGGTGATTAATGTACTCCGCAGGTATTGGCCCGGAGCTCTGTATAGGGCGCTAAGTATAGTACGCTGAGGCATGTTCACACGGGCAGACATTATCAAGCACAATCCAGTCTACCATCTGGGTGTAACTTTCAAGCTTTACTGGGACTCTGATAAATTTTCTGTTTAATTAATAGAAAATGTGTTAGACGGAGATTCCTGTGAAATTGACAACTTTTAGAAATAAAAATCTAGATTAGCTTGCTGAAGATCTTGCCAAAGGGTAGGTAAAAGGAGTTTAAATCTTAATTATCGACATCAAAAGAGGTCTAAATGATAATAGTACATTACTGCAGCGGCCAGCAAAAGAGGCATCGATGGACGAACTTGTAAATGTGGGCGTAGACGCGGCACACATACGTAAGTCCATCAATACCTAGTTATGTGTGGCCAAGGCTTGTATAGTACATTTCTCAATTAATGCGCGAAAATTAATAAATAAAATAAAAAAAATCAATTACTTTTCAAAATCAATAACGAACGACAATAATTTTTTCTCGCGTTAAAGTGTTCATTTCTTTATTTTTTCAATAAACAGCTTTCTATTTGCAAGCCAGTTCGAAATTAAAATAAAACCTTTGTTAGGTTACCTCCTTGGTTGCCATGTTTTGCGAGTAAAAGATCGTATCATTTTTAAATTACTCGACAGATATGAGTTTACTATGTAATTTATTTGGCCGCTAAACCACGACAGATATGGATTTTCATACAACTTTAGCCGGCCGCTGCTCGCATGTATTTGGTCAGTACAGTACAGCAATTTCGATTTATCTCGAAGAAGGTTGTTAAAATAACGTTCGAATTTCGAAGCATGTTGGAGAAAAAATAATTACAACTCTTTCGTCTTAAAACACACGTCAACGATCTTCGGTAGTCAGTCCTTCGTCAGTCAAACGAAAACTGATAGTGTATTCAACCCACGCTTACCACCATACACTAATACCCACTACACATGGTAGAGTTACGTAGGATGTAAGTGGAGTAGAGTTTGTAATGTGAATAGTGCGGTTAGGGCGATGTAGTCCTGTTTGATTTGCTTTTGGTTATGTACCTACGCTTACGATTGCAATTACTTACTGATTCGATTGTACAAAGGTACCTAACACTCTGTGCAAGGGTACCTAACACTGCAATTTTATTTAAAAGAACGTTTTTCAAATCGGACCTAAAAATCACACGCGTGAATTATTTGTTTCATGTTTTTCTGTCACTGTAGTAGAGTATAGTAGTTTAGTGTTCTATATATGGTTCTAAAACTAAATGCTCGCTTTTTCTACTAAGTTAACCTACGTTTTAGATGTGTGGGATCACATTTAAATTCCATTATAGACACAAATCTCTCATATCCCAGTGTTAAGGCAAGAAACATCGCATTTCCAAATTACTGTATTTTTCACTGAAATCCCGGTTTAGGTATCATTTCATAACCTGCGGTTCAAGATACAAACCTCGCGTTTTCAAATATATATTTATTTAAAGGTCGGTTTGTATTGATCGAGCGGGGTAATAAAATTATAGGTTTGGCACTAAACACTTTTTGAAGTAAAACTTCTTGACTTGGGGAGTAAGCTAGTGAATGCGTTACGAAAAGTGCGAACGGAAGTTGAGAGGGAGATATAAGTTAGTGAAGATATAAAGAGAGAGAGAGTTACGTTTCGTATATTACTGTAGGAGCAAGAGGGAGAGTGCGCGCGCACATTTTCTTTCTCTCTTCCTTTCATAGCCACTGCATATGCAGTGGCTATATATATATATATATATATGGCGGCAGAAATAGGTGTGGTGGTAGAACTTCTCCACGCGAGCCCTTTCACAAGGAACTCTAATACTGTTAAAACATTGTATCAGTGCTGGTAACATATAATTTTATTTTCGTTCTTGCCATTTATGTGTATCCTAAAAATATAATATTTCCGAGAAATAAAAACAAGGAAGTTTCTTATCTCAAGATGGAGTTCTGATCTGTCATTGTTGTAGATTCAGTGAAGGAATAATATTTTTATTTAGTCATTAACCTCATTTACGGTTGCGCTATAAAAGAAAGTGTTTCCCGCGCGATGCCGTCTCAGCCTAGCCGCCTCAGCTAGCGTTATGACGCCATTAAGCAACAAAGACAATGGACTAAGAAAAAAATAGATAAAGAACATAGTCCACTGAAGTCTTCCTGCAGATGCAAACGCGACTGCTTGCTGTAATTATCTTGCTTGATCCAATGAATCTTCGCCTCTAATAAATAATGCCTTCGCCAATTCATTTTATAATAATTACATAAAAGAATGTGCGAGATGATCTTGAAATATCTCCTTTTAAAGCCTCTACCTACTCCTGCTTTCTTCTAGACTCCTTTTTCGAAGAAATGGGGATGTGCCGTAAGCAAGGCTGGGAAAATTATAGACGCCATGGTTAGAGATCGACATCGATTCTACCGCTTTGAATTTTTGGTCAAAAAAGCAAAGGTCCCGTCTTCTATTCAGTCGAGCTATAGTGGACAGAGCACCTTAAAACGATAGAACGTAATTTGTCACGGGTCAGTTGACAATGTAAATGAGTGGGAACTTGCAAACGCGATAATCTACGAAGCGGGTAATTTCATAGTTTCAAACTCTGGTTTCGAAGTGTTGGGGAATAATATTTGTTCTATTTATGCAACAGTAAATAGCTGTGATTTTAGATTTTGGAGATTGTGTTTGTACTGTTCTCTTTGAAAGGTGTGTGAAACTTGCATAATTGTTTTGTAAATCACTTCAATATGAACACAGCAACGTATTCTTTAGGAAACTGCGATTCTTAATTTAATAATCTTGTTTTTTTTGTCCCCTATTCTTTTCGCTAGTTTAACTTAACTTAACTTAAGTAAGTTAACTTTAATTTATATTTTGTATGAATACTTGTACTTAATTACCTTTTTTATAACCATAGTAATATGAATTGTATTTAATTAGTAATTACCGACTTAAGTATAATTATATAATACTTATACTTAAGTCGGTAATTACTAATTAAGTATAAGTATTATATAATTATAACTTTGTACATCTGTGTATTTAAAAAAAATTTAATGCCTACACACCTACCTCTACTAGTTACATCTTTTATTTACAGAGAATCAAATTTTCTTGACACGATTCGTCATTCATATTCAATCATTGTCATTACTGTAGAACGAACGAAAATTTCGCCAGAGAGGTATAAATATAGCTAACAATATTGAAAGACAAGTATAGGTATAGATTACAATACAGATATACCTAACAGTAACAATTTAACAGCCGCTCCTCGCTCGGCTTCAAACTCCTAAAATAGACACCATGACTCATCTCCATTAAGAAATAAATGAACTCTCAAAAGAAGTCAGACTGGTTGAAAATATAGAGATCCTTAAAAACAATGGCACATTTAAACAATTTTTAATGCGCAATATTATCGCAAAATAGTTAAGAAATGATCCGCTAGAGTCTTTGAATGAATGAATGATTTTTTTTAATAATACCCATCTTACAAGCTAGTATATTATACAAAATGAGAATATTAAACTTTTAAAATACCTAGTTAGTAAAATAATGACTATTTCTAATGAAATCGATAATGTTATCAAGCACCTGACGTCTGGACAAACCTACTGCTTAACCAGCTTTTGGAGATAGATAATAAATAAATAGATTTTAGGTGGTCGATTTATTGATTAATATTTAAAACGGTAATACCCATTCTAGCTTCTTGATCAAATTAAGAAACTAGAGTGGAAATTACGGTTTTCATTCAAAAAAGCTTCGAATCTCGTGCGCGTGAGTTACAAAAATTAGACTAAGCTAGGGTTGTCATAAAATCCCCAAGGCCCCGTCAGGACATTTACAATTAGGAGTCCTTTTTTTGTATACAGCGTGTAACAGAAATCATGGAAAAAATTCTAGGTATGTATTATTATGTCATACACATCTGTATCTCTAGCTAGATGTAAGGAACCTACACACCTGAAAAAAATACCCAAGATAGATGATAGATTGTATAGTGTAGATGATAACTTAATAGAATATCTGATCCAAATAGCACAAATAAGAAGAAAAAAATATTTAAAACTTGGATTAAAATAAAAAAGTCGTCTGTTGGCTGCTTGTGCGTCCTGCGCGGAGCGCTCGATTATGTATGTCGGGACATTTTAGAGCTTGTCGGGACGTCGGGACACCACTGTTAATAACGGTGACATGTCCCGACGTATCGGGACGAATGGCAACCCTAGACTAAGCCCTTTAGGCCTGTATTCTAGAACTATCCCTCAAGTGTAGATTTTTGACAGGTTTCAATGATATAACTGTCAAATCTATGCTTCAGTGTGTGTTCAGAGGGCTTAGCCAAATTACATTCGCCGCGAATCGATTCGTTTTCTACATAGGTTTGTTGTCGATAGATCACGTGATATTTCCATAGCATGTGTCAATCCCATACATTTTCGGACTTCTCGACTAGCGTCATCGCTATTCGAATGTAACTTGGCTAAGCCCTCAGTTCTGAGTTTAATTCTAGCATACAGGCGTTTAATGTTAACTTATTAACTGTGTAAGTAGGTACGGAACACTTTGTTAGGGAATAGGGAACACTTTTCGTCGCTATCGTTTGTTGGTGGCAGAGACGGGGTAGTAATTAATTAGTGTTTAGCGATTGGAGTAAAATAATACTAAGTTTCTAACTAAACTAATTAAACGAGATCTTTATGTATAGAAGGTTGGTAGAACACAAGGGAGGCCTACGCCCAGCAGTTCAATGAGTTCAATAGCCAGAAGTTATCTTAATTATTGGTTCCCATAGCTCTGCTCAGTTTAAGGCTAGATAGCGCTATGTGAAATATTTTTTTTTTACTAGCCCATACTGTCCCATTGCTGGGCAAAGGCCTCCTCCTCTTCCTTCCACTTATCACGGTCTAGAGCCATATCCCGCCAGTCTCTTAGGAAGACGTCCAAGTCATCGCTCCAGCGCTTTTTAGGCCTTCCTCGGCGTCGCTTTCCGTCTTTAGGAGTCCATATGCTTGCCTTGACCCACCTATCGGGTTGCATACGGGAGACATGACCCGCCCAATCCCATTTCAGCTTTGCAGCCTTGATGCCCACGTCAGCGATGCCGGTCTTCGAGCGCAGCCAGGAGTTTGGAATCCGGTCGATCCGCTTTACACCCAAAGTGCTGCGCTCCATCGCTCTTTGGCAAACTCCTAGCTTGAACTTCTGAGACTCGGTCAGTGACCAAGACGCGAGGCCTGAAATAAATAATAATAACTAATAAATAAATAATAAATAAAAATAAATTAGCCGCGGGGTGCCGGCAGTAGAATGTTACTCCTCCTCTCATGCCCGTGGATGCAGTAAGAGATACCTCCGGAAGATGGGCAGCAGCGTCTTTCCGTGTATCAACATCCCGTACTGCGCTCGCCAACCCGCCTGCCAAGCGTGGTGAGTATGGCAACTACCCATCATGGAGATCCATGGAGGCCTGTGTTCAGTAGTGGACGTTTTACGGCTGAAATGATGATGATGAATAAATAAATATTGCTGGACATTTCACACATGGGGACTATGGAACTATGGGAACCAGATAACTGATAGAATACTTACATATTTCCTTTTTTTTTGTCAAGCAATATTTATCTACCTATTTATTTATTTATTTTATTCTGTTATGAATGTGAACAATATGTACACACGGCTACACATATAGCTATTAAATTCTAGTATAAGCTGACCTCTCATTTTACGAAAAGCCTACACAATGCGAGGTCAGCTTATACTGGAAAAATATAACTTGATGTGTAGCCGTGTATACTTATTTTTAAAATTTGCTGACATGTACCTTTTAATAATACGAAATACAAGTATTTACCTAAGTATGTGTAATTATCATCAAAGATCAGTATAAAAACTGTTCTGTGTTATTATGATCAACACAAAATGATAAAAAATATTTTTGCCACATCACAACTCTTTTTTATAAAAATTCTGACATATTCATTTCTTTATTTGAATTTAGAACGAACTAGTTAAGCTGTGAATAACATGACAGTGGAAACGGATATTCAATTCCTTTCATAATTCTATGCATGATAAGGTAGAATTTTACTTGGCAGGCTAAAATGAAATACAAGGTAACCCCTCACGTTTCGTTCACAGAAAGTAAGAAGGAAAGGAGTTTTTATGTATGTTTCATTATTCAAGATTTGTGTTTATATACGTAGCTGGAGCTTATGTGAACCGGATTTGGTAGCTGTCGTAGTGAAATTCGCCGTGACGTTTAGATATCCGGGGATTTGTAGCAGGTGACGCTTGCTCTACAAATTCCTGGAAGAATCTGAATTTCGTAGAATACCTACGAAGTTATAACACTGATGTGACTGCTTTGTTTGGGTAAGCGAATTGGGTTTTTGCAAGAGGGGCTTCTAATCTTAGAGCATTAAACCAATGGTTTTACCAATTGTTTGTTGGTTTAATGCTCTAAGCTTCTAATAGATACATTAAGGCCGGTCACATACGCTCGGAATTCGGTTTCGAAATATCGAATCGGAATCTCGAAGGCAGAAAATCCATACAAAATCGGAAAAAATACGAACGGAAAATTACGTAACGCTCTTTGATTGTGTATGGAGTCAGCAAGACTTCGAAATTCCGATTCGATATTCCAAATCGGGATTCCGAAACGGAATTCAAACTGTACGTAACCGGCCCAAGTATGTCACAAGTAATAAAAATGTACTAAGCATATTTTTCTAAACTAGCTTGATTTTACTATAAGAGATGTTTTCAAAGCTTAGGGAAAATACTTTATTCTAAAATGACTAAGATTAAGCCGGATTGGCTACAGAACCCGTCACTGTGCGGGGTCCGACATATGCTTGATCATTTCGTTTTTTTTTACACCACACAGGGCTATTAAAGACGCATTCATCCAATAGTTTTTAAACTGAAAAAAAACAAAAGAGAATTTCTAAATTCATGCATATTTTTGTAATAACAAAATCATCTCCATCCAAAGTTTATTTGGAAGAAATCGCTTCAAAGCGATAAACCGCCTATTGTACTATTTGCTTTGTGTATTTTGTTTGTAATTTTTATTTTTATTCTGTACAATAAAGTGTTTTATCCATTCATTCGACGCGTTTGATTTTTCTCTAACTTTTTCTATCAGACTACCAAGTTTTCCGGATTTATCTGTTTTGCAAGCGTGGTCTGGTCAGCCAGTGTTGTGAAGAATTAATGGCCAGTTGTAGCGATCGATCCATTCTATTTCAGTGAAATGAACCCTTTCGTTAGGTGGTTATTAGTTCTAGCAAGGGTGCTTTGGGGCGTCTGCTCACAAAATGAACATTATATTACGAAGCTAAGTCGGGGGCTGTAGCTAGTTTGTAATATCTTCTGTAGAATTAATATCTAGACGCGAAGCTGCCATTGCAATGCGAGTTCCATCTTGGAGACAATTATCTAGTTTCCAAGCCCGACTGTAATGGCTGGTAACCGTTCCCTTTGTTATGGACTTTATGCAACCTCCTCGTTCCGTATCTTGGCTTTTCAGTGGTTTCTATTGTCTATGGATAGTTTTGTTGCAACAATTTTTCAAATTTAGAATATATGTAATCCTAGTTGCACTCCTAGTTGAGAATTTGAGTACCTGCTAAGAATTTGTATGAAAAAAGTTCCCTATTTCTATGGTGTTTTGGTAGAGTTTAGAATCGACCGATTGACGTACTAATATACCATTTCTAATCGACCGTTAATGATCATATGTTTTAGCTTAGATTACGTATGAGACTACATAAACTATTTCCATTTCTTTATTTTCTCGATGACAGTTCTAATTTGATAGTTGTAGAATTGTGACCAAATAAATAATGATATCGATCGCATATATTTATTATATTTTGAACAAAGTCAAATACAACAAAAACATTACCTGTCGTTATAATTATTTCGTTTCATTGTCGAGTACCTACCTATACCTACTTTCTTTACAACAGCTTGGAAAATTATAAAGAAGTTGGCATTATCAATCAAGAATTAATACGTGTAACATCTTGTAATGAAATATAATATTTAGTTAGTAAAGTACAAAAGTAACCAGCAGTAGTTTAGTTTCTTACATTTTGTAAAAAAATATCGGGTCTGTTATTGTGTTACGTTTATCGATAGCTCCATCCCTATCAGTTTCTCCGACTCTGGTATAACCTTGTACGTGCGTAAGCGTCATATTTTTATAAAATAATGCATACATAATGTAAAAAAGACGCTCGTTCAAGTTTACACAGGAGCTGTCATCGAGAAAATAAAGAAATGGAAATAGTATAGTATAAAATACACATATTTGTTTTTTTTTTCTTCTTCAGCATTCTTTTTTTTAGTTTAATTTCATGTTTTCTAAAGAGCCTTCAAGTCCTTTCGGACCTTCTTGCGTTGTAATAATAGCAGTTTCGTCGGTACTTTCAATTTGTAAGAATAAAATGTTTGTCTGTGTGTGCCAAATAACTATTATTTATTTTGTGTATTGACGTAGTGTTGTTCTTTGATTCGGTCTTGCAATCCGCACCTGTGTTTCATTAATTTAATTTGCAACGGCTTCCGGCTTCAATTTGACAGAAACGAGTAAACAAAGTTTAGCTCCAAGTTAGTTCATGAGCAATCAGCGAAGAAAGGTTAAACTTCTGCTAGTCCTCTCAGAGAACTAGGATCATGCTCTAGGTTGACGTTTGCTGAAGGTTATTTCATCATCATTAATATCATTTTGTGACATCAGTGGATGGCACTGAGAGACACTATAGATACGATAGTTTTTATATGGTTTATTTCATGTGTTTTTACTTTCTTTTGTATTTTCTATGTTTTCCTGTATTTTTTCACTATAGGTACCTAATCTGCCGTTACAAATAATAACTGTCTTTCTTTTTTTTTAATTACATAATAGGTACGCGGAGGGCACTGACAGTAGAGAAACGTCTTTACTAAACTAAGTAGGTATCCGTAATTTCATCCAAATTTTAACTAAACTACATAGTTTAATTTCCTGTTATTGATTGATGGATGGAACAACAAACATCTAAACTTTTTCGTCTTTATTATTATAAGCTATTAGGAACCAAGCCCTTTTGTTGTATACCGTTATAACCTTCGCGTGTATGACGTAAATATATATCCATATTTTTCACTGAAATTAGGGTTAAAGGGTAAAGGTAAAATGTAAACAAGGTTATTAAACTGGGCCATAATAAAGTTCATCAGAGTAGGTACCTATTTAAAGCATTTTTCATCGTTAATATAAAGTGATCTATAAAAACTCTAAAAATTATTTACCTGACAAAAAGATGCCAAAACAAGGCATAATCCCGCTCATTTTAAAAGCGAAACCAATTTCAAACTTTTAATTAAAAAAATGCTATAAAACCAGTAAAAAGGTCTGTTTCGAAAAGCGTGTTAACGATTTATCTCTTGTTATCGGACGTGGATCTTGTTTAAAAATAGAACATCGCTTCCCTATTTTTTGAGTAGAATAGTAGCACACTCCTCGATGTTTTGTCCTCATTGCGAGCACCTATATCGGGACTTTTTATCGAGACTTCCTTGTTAGATAATGAGATCAACTTTGGGATAATATACAATGGAATTTAAATGGAATCCGTATAATCTACTTTACGATTTGTTTGAACTTTTATTTTCTGATTACATCCGATTTTGTTCTTTATGAATTGAGTGATAGAAATCAATTTAAATGATCACTTTTTATATTGAATGACTTACGATATTTTCCTTCACTGTTAGCTCTGCACTGTATGTGTTGACCATGCCATTCCTGTGGTCGAGGGAATGGTATGGGAGGTGGGAAAACCTCATCATATCAACCATAGGATGTCGACTGCTGAAGATAGGACTCCCTCATAGATTTCTAGAGCGAATGCTATTGTGCGGCTTGCATCAAATGGATCCCAGCAACTTTTATCAGGCTTTCAATTTAGTCGGGTTGGGGGGCCTTCCTTCGCTGCGCTTTCCAGTGCGTAGCCTCCAATCAAGAACTGCCCCAACGGCCGTCAGTTCTTTGAGCTAGGTCTACCCACTGCCACTTCAGCTCACTTCTGTGGGCTATGTCAGTGACCTTAGTTCGTCTACGAATGTCCTCATTTCTGATACCTACAATCTCGTAGAGAAACACCTAGCATAGCATGTAAGAAGAGTTTCAGCACGCTGAGCGACCTAGAGCCTTAGCCTTACGTAGGCACTGATCAAAGACTTTCGTCTTCAGACACCGAAAACCTAACCAACCAACTAAAACCGAAATCTAAGACCGCCCATTGTACCTTTATTTAATGTTTATTTCCACTATTACTGTATTTTTGTTTGGTGTGCAATAAAGAGTATTTCATCCATTCATTCATTCTAAATATGCCACCAGATGCTTTATAAAATAAATTACATTTAACTGTTATGTTAAACGGTTTTAATTTGAACTGCTAAAGTATAGGGGTTTCTCCTATCAAGTCTTGAACTTCAGTACAGTTTAAGGAAACTACTCCTATCTTTTCATTGACTTTAAAGTCATTTAAATTCTACAACAATATTAAAACTTATAAGAACGCAGACGAAGCTTGGATTATCTTAAATGGGCTTCAATTTTCTCGACGCCTCTTATTTATTAAAAGTTGGAAAATAAAAATCTTATTTTATCTTTCGACTTACGCTTTCGTAATAAGGAGTAATGTGATTTGTCTAAGTATAATGGACTATTGTGTTTCAGCTGATAAGAGGCTTAGGGTTAGGGCGTCTAGACGTTATATCACTCACCCTCCATACTAATAATAAAAATTCTAAGTAACTCTCTGTCTATTTGTTAAGTTTTCACTTGGTGCACGGATAGATTATGACCAGGATTAGGACTACCAAATTTCATCGAAATCAGTCAGATAGAGTTAATTTTGTACTTATATATATATACTTTTGAATTATATTCTATTCTAAAAAAAAATTCTAAATTCTATTCTATTTTATTTATAATATTGATATGGATTTTACTTGATAAAATCTGTGCTGGATGCTGGATTGCTCACAAAGTCACAAGTATCTAGCCCAGTCATTTTGCTGCTTTGAAAGTTACATGACCATCAATGTATAACTCACATAATTAGTAACGAGATTGCTTCAAAGACTAGAGATTATAGTAACCTTGCAACTTCATAAGAATCCTTATAAAACCTGACCTAGCTTCTACGTCTGAGTAATGAGTATAAACAATGTTACCTACCTGCCTATTGTAATCAACGCTATTCTTTTTCCCTTATCTAGTCCTGGGGGCAACCCATGGACAATGGGACAACCTCGATATTTTATAGCAATATATAAATAATATTACACTGACATTTCGTACCATGCCCATATTCATATCATTTATTCATCTTTAGGCATTGTAACATGCATTTAGACAAGTCAATGGTTTACAAGTTATTAAAATCTATCACTGATTAAACTTAAATAATACCTTAAGATTTCAGTTCTTATAATTTACAAACTAGATAAAATAAGATAAGATAACTCTTTATTGTACACCAAAGTAAAATACAGAACATAATTCTTACAAAAAGATTTAATACAATGGGCGGTCTTATCGCTAAAAGCGATCTCTTCCAGACAACCTTTGTAAGGACAGGATCAAAATGTAACACATGACGGCGGTGCATCTATATAAATTTAAAAACATATCTACATACTATAAACCTAAATTACCAGTAATAACACAAATTTAATTTAAATAAGCAACTCTAAAAGTGGTTAATGTTACCAAACATACAATAAATTTTCTGCAATAGCATTGTCAAATTAATAATGTAAAAAATAATTAATAATTAATAAACAAATTGCATAAAAAAACCTTAATTAATAAGCTTACTTTATTAGTGTAAAGGCGAAGCAGTTTTGATGACGTCACCATAAATTGTTCACTCATAAAGTGTCACATTAGAGCTCAAATAAGTAAATCGTGTTTATTTTCGCAATGTTTTATACTGAACGTGGTGTAATCACCATAAAGTACTAAATATACAATATTATCAGGATTATAACAGAAATTTTTATAAGTTTTGTGGTTCAAATCGAAGTAATGTTGCTACAAGCTTGAAACAAAACGCTCTTGAAACATGATGGTTCTCTAAAATATTGTGGTCGGCGCCCTGTTCTTTAGAGTACTCACTATCCTTTTAAATACTAGTCTCAAGGTCACCGGGACTATCTATCTATCTGATCAGCCCACATCCACCCACTCCTGCGCTAAACGAATGTACTTAGTTATCAAGACTCAATCTTTATTCTTTAATGTAGGTAAGTACTCAGATATATTACAGACATAAAAACTTACGAAATGGACATGTCAAAGGCGAGCTTATAAACCTAATAAGAGTTTTCATCTAGCGAACCTTTGAAAAGATAACAGATTATAGTGGTGGGTACGGGCACCGAGAAGCGCTTAAGAGAGGAAAAAAACCGGCTAAGTGCGAATAGGACTCGCGCACGAAGGGTTCCGTACCATTATCTATAAAAACGGCAAAAAACCACGTTTGATGTATGAGAGCCCCCCCCCCCCCCCTTAAATATTTGTTTTATTTCAATTGAATTAATTGTTTTTAAAGTGAATATATAACTAAATATTCTGCAATGTGAATATGTCAAGCGTCTACCTGTTGCCGTTATCAATATAGAGCAAAAACGAGTAAAAAATCAATTGTATGGGAGCCCCCTTAAATATCTATTTTATTCTGTTTTTAGTATTTGTTGCTATAGCGGCAACAGAAATACATCATTTGTGAAAATTTCAACTGTCTAACTATAACGGTTCATGAGATACAGCCTGGCGACAGATGGATATAGTAATAGGGTCCCGTTTGACCCTTTGGGTACGGAACCTTAAGAAAATATTTATCTAAAGTTAACACATTATATCAAAGGTACAAATATAATATATAACACCTAAGTAGGTACATGCTATATATTAAAACAGATACATATTATATGAACCTATATAAGCCTCAATCAGATACTTTAGAAAATGCCCTGGGATCACCCACTAATAATTTGTTGGGTTGTCAGAACAAGCCAATTGCCGCGGGTATCTCTGCCTATAACTTTTGCATTACCTCTCAGGTTACGTCTGGCTTAGACTTGACCTACATGGCATTGGATTGCCCTCTTCACCCTGAGACACACAGATGAAAAGTCTCATGAGCTCGTAATTTCACCAGCACCCAATATTCTTCAAACCGGGACACAGCAAGAAAAGTAACAACCAATATTCATCCTAAACCAACATGTAAACCCTACATTTCCCCATATCCGCAGTCAATTTGACTACGAATAGAGCACTTATCTCCATCCCGGACTGACAGACGAACGGTATCCACACGATCCGCTGAAAGATTAGTTGCCTCACACTTTCCTTGATTGCTGTTTTGCTCTTTGGTTCTATTACTACTGTTTTTATATCAAAGTATCTATTAACCGAACTCAGGTTGGCTGGTGGAGGAAGAATCTGTGTAGATTGGGAACGCGAACTAATTGCTACTACGGGGAACCCATCCAGAGTATGCCTCACGTGCTCGATTGTCCTTTCAGGCCAGGCACCAAACAAAAATGATCGTGATCCTTGACGGATTAAGATAATAAAGTGGACTCCAAGATCTCAAAGTAGATTTAAAACTACGGTCAGTGCTGGTATGAAAAGTTAAGAACACAGACAAAATTAAAGGATTTTATACAAACAGTGGCCTGTGCGTCTATCATCAAAACGTTATTGCAACGTAGATGCAGTGTTTGGGACAGGAGGAGATGTAGTAGACTTTCTCCATGCAAACAATTTCTAAATCAATGTACGGTCTTAGACTTGTTTTCTAAACTATTCGCACAATAGATTTATAACTCGAAATTCAGTTACCCACTGTTGACTACAAACTTGATATATTGCCAATATATTCAGTTCTCGTTATTCACACATTTTCTGTATCCCCGAACACAATTTCGACACGTCCTTTCACTCAAAAAGGAAATAACAAATCGTCTTCGAGGGACGGCCCGCCGCCATGACAGTTTCCCCGGAGTTTTTCTTTTTTTCAGCGATGTTCTGATTTATTGCGTCTACAGCCTTGCGGCCCGTAACCAGTAACCTTTTGCAACAGATGTTTGGGTGACTTGGGGTTTGTGGGAAATCATATTAAATTGTAATGTTTTCCGTAATCTTTTGTGCATAATACTTACCCTTATGATGCTTCGTTTTTTAAAATATATTGGTAAAAGCCGCTCGTTAGGATTTTTTATGGATGTTACAGTTTTTCTTGGTTTCGTTTTAATTCTACCTACCATTCGATCATCTGACGAATGTCATTGGTTAATTCTTGGTCACCGCGCGAGATTAGCTTGGGATAAGTTGGCTCTCAAAGAGCTTGTAATAAGTACCTACCTACACTAGCTGACCCGGCCCTGCATCGCACATATCTATACTAATATTATAAAGAGGAAAGATTTGTTTGTTTATATTGAATAGGCTCCAAAACTACTGGACCGATTTAAAAAATTCTTTCACTGTTGGGAAGCTACACTATCCCCGGGTGACATAGGCTACTTTTTAAGCAACTGCGCAGAAGGAGGGTAAAGTTTTTATTGAAAAACTACGCGTGCGAAGCTACGGTTTGGTCAGCTAGTAGCTTATAATACTCTGGGGTTGTTTTCTATCAGTGAAACAGTTTTCAGAATAGGTTCAGCGGTCCAGCTAGTTGTACAATATCCAGTTCATCTATCTATCATAAGAGAGTGTTACCAATTAGCGCTGCTTTCAGTACCCATCCTTTTGGATCTGACCATTTAACTGCTACGATAACATAGAGCACAAAACACATCTATCTGTGTTCAGAGGCTTCTAAAATCAGAGAGATAACGGGACGCTATGAAGCAAGCTAATGTGTAAAATAAAATAATATATGTATGTACTGCGCAACATTAAAATGAACAAACACAAGAAAATACATTATTAAATCAAATATACAATGGAAGGCTTTTTTTATTCTACCTGGAGATGGAAGAAGCATTGACCCACCTGATGTTAAGTGGTAACCATCGCCTATAACAAAGTATTGCCTTGTATCCATCAATTTGAGGTATGCAGGTGTAAAGCCTCATGCATGTGCCTGTAACTTCGTCGGTAACTATTCCCTTCATACCAACAGACAGCAATGCTCCTTGGCGGCAGAAATAGGTATGGCGGTAGAACTTTCCCGGGCGAGCCCTTACACAAGGAACTCTACTACTCTTAGCTAAAAGCGATCTCTTCCAGGCGACCTTTGGATGGACAGGATATGAAGAAACTAGGGTGGCGTGGCGGCGGCGATAATCACAATTAATACCTAACAGTAAAGGTACATTTTATGTAGGTATTATGTTATCGATGCCTAGGGAATATATGCTATTTCTAATTACTGGGAACTAAGGTATGTACTCTACTTAGGAGTTATGTGAACTCAAAGGCATAAATAAAAATACTGAGCGAGTCCGGCTAATGAGCTTTTCCTTGAAGCCAGAAAATGGTTCGCGTACAGTTTAAATAAATATATATATACTTAAAATACTTTTTGAATTCCGCATAAGTAAGCCTTTTTTAATAAAAATATATTACTTTGAATTTCATGGAAACATCGTACTGCACTATATTATGTGTACCTTATTATTTTTGAAGTAAAACTTCTTTACGCACGCTTGACTTGGGGAGTAAGCTGGTAAATGCGTTATGAAAAGTGCGAACGGAAGTTGAGAGGGAGATATAAGTTAGTGAAGATAGAAAGAGAGAGAGTTACGTTTCGTATATTTTTAAACGTTAATGTGCGAGTGCGAGTTGCGTCTGTCCAGAATGAACATAGACTGATCGACCTACAGACGTGTGGACAATTTTGTAATTGAACAATTTTATAAATTAATATAGGTATTTTGAAAAAGAAGTTTTACTTCAGTCGTGTGGTCTAAAGCACACTCGTTTTTTTTGTCATCCTTTGTTGTGCTACTGCTGGGCAGTGGATCGCTTACAGCCCTTGATAACAATGTACGAACTTAATGTACATTAAGGTAGTAGTCTATAGGTACTTAATATTATAAAGAGGAAAGATTTGTATTTTTGTATTTTCGTGTGTATGTTTGTAATGAATATACTCAAGAAATAACGGTCCAATTTAAAAAAAATTCTTTCACCATTGGAAAGCTACATTCACCCTGAGTAACATAGGCTACTTTTTACTCAACTGCGCAAAGAAGGGTAATGTTTTTATTGAAAAACTACGCGTGCGAAGCTGCGGATTGGTCAGCTAGTAGTTAATAACTTAGGTACCTACTAGTGCGAGAAAACCTTATGAAAATTGGTCTAGTAGTAGCCATAGGTAAGTCTACATACAGATAGTTGCCATAAATGTATTAATTACTCGAGGCGCAGCGTAGCTATCAATTAAATTGATTTTCACGCTTCAGCCATTATCGTTGCGTAAAGTTGCCATTATGTTTTCTCACTTCCGCTCCGATACAGATTGAGTGATAGTTGGTGCGCTTTCGAAATACGCAGTTGTTTCGGTAAGTGGACGGAAAATAGACAGCTCGTTTTATTTGATATCACTGTGTTACATCGTAGGCATATCGTACTAGTATAGTTTGTGTATAATAAAATGTCTGTGTCACAATGTGACTGGAAATAAATGCAATGTACGCTGAATTTATTCACCATTTATTGATTCTTTCCACACAGGGCAGCAAAAATAAGTGAAATAAGCAGGGTGACCAAGAAAAATCTTTGTCCCGAAGAGAGAGAGCTAGTAACTTGGATAAAAATTTAAATCTATGGTAGAGACGAAATGGCTCAATTTGTTATTAGTTTATAACGTATAGGTAAGCTAATATAGGCTTATTTATCATGATTACTACATTTTTTTTATTGGAATAGTTATTTACTCGTTTAAAATAGTAGGTATGTACTGGGAACGCTTTATGTCAAGCTTCAATATTAGATAGAGCGAAGCGAGATCTCTAAATCAACTTGGGCAAATCGGCGTTGTATGTAAGTATGTTTCTTTATCCGAAGATAACTTTCGAAGCGTTGATCCGATCATTGTGAAATTTGATAGGTACATAGATAGGTAGTGATGGCACAATTTTGGTGTGACTAAATGAGCTAAAAATGTTGGGGGGTTGTTGAGATATTGAAGTTAAAGAGGGGTAAAAAAAATGAAAATCTGACTATTAGGTCAAGTAAGACGTCAAATGAAAGGTCTTCATTAGTACATTTTGACTCTGTTTTTATTTTTAGTATAGTCCTTAAGTTTTTGAGTTATTAGCCTTAATAAAAACTGAACTTTGACAAAATTCTCAGGGTACACCAGTGACCCTACAGCGCTGTAATTTGGTATGCGTGTAGCTTAACGCGCCGGCGAATACTGAGCGCAACTTCAATTCGGCCACGTCAAAAACTTCGGCCTGAATATCGCTATCCCTGTTTAGTGACGAAGTTTAGCCACGCAGAGCGACAGTGATAGCAATAGAACGATTCTAAATTTGATTAGATTTTGACCGTGTTCCGTAATACCAAAAATGATGACTGAAAACTTGTATTTTTCTCATTGTGTTGTTATTCTGTAACTAGACGATATAATCTATGTTCCCATGACTAGGATACGTAAGATGTTGTTATTTTTAATACGAAACAATTAGGTTGAAAACATGTCTTTTATGACGTAAAAACATGCAGAATGCGATACGCTTCTATTTCATTTTAGGTAAGTATTTTGATCTAATATATGGTTGGGAACCTAGATAATACTATTAAAATTAAAATAATACCTTATTAAGGTAGAAATATGATCCAATTAGAAATTATCTTGGTAGTACGTGTTGTATGGGCGATTGTCCCTCCGGTGCCCCCTTAAGTGACACAAATATAGGCAAAAGTCTGAAATCCAGAATAACTGCCACTTGTACCCCAAAAAAGGGTAACCAATTAACGTAAACTGCCGTTACCTGTAATTTGAATGAAACTGTAGGTCAAGTAATTTGGTATAGCACTATTCTGATAGTCAAAAATTACAAATAATATATTTTTGTTTTAATCGGAGACTCGCGAGATCTCAATTCGGGGCAAACCACTAATTAAAAAAAAATTTTTTTGGCGTCGTACAGTTTTATGCATTTGCCATTGGCAAATAAAAAATTAGGGAAACAGAATAAACACAAAACCCTAAATTATAATAAACCCCATTTAATATAAACTTTATACCATTAAATATACAGTTTATATTTAATGGTGTGCAATAAATAAATTATCTAATCTAATCTAAACTACGAAAGGATCAGGAGAGGATACATTAAAGATAAATTAAATTATACAATATAAGAGATATTTACTAAATTAACATTTACAAATTTGTGATGATACATAGGTAGATGGATCTATGGAAGAGAGAAGGATTTTAATATTTGAAGGAAGCGGAACATGGAGGGTTACAAGATCTTTGTAAAATTGAACGTGGTCATTGTTAATACACGAAAAGAAAATGTGATTTACATCACCAAATTTATCTCCACAACTACAAGATGGGTCCTCTAAGATTTTCATCCGCGCCAGATGGGCTGGCGTGCACGTAATCGAACTCTTTGCTTCTGTTAAATTCTCTTTTTAAAACTCAATTCCAGTGAACTGTATTTCGCCGATCCGATATTTTTTTTAACAAACTGGGGCAACAGATACTAAACGCATTCTGCCAGCGAACGTAAATACTTCAGTTTTTATCGCATGCAACTGTTGACTTATCTCTTTAACACGTTCCCTGCGGCTGCGCTAGGCTAAGACTTACTTCCTGTGGTGTACAAGTCACATACTTCCCGTATCAAGAATGCCTGATATGCGTTACGACGTCTATTTTCCCGTACGTAGTCCTAACTTCAAACCCCCACAGAGACATGGAATGTCCACAACTGTTTTTTTTTTGTTGTACCAATCAATAGGTTACATCCTTGTGTATACACAGCTGCAGTCGCACGGGGTTCTAAGTAATATCTTAAAAGTTACAGGTATTTTTGGAAATGGTTGATTTTACGGGAAAATACTTGTCGTGGCGCATACAACAGTCTTATTGATAGGGATGGGGTGTATTAAGTAAAATATTTTTCTTCTTCTTTATTTTCTTAATTATAACTTCTTCTAATATACTAAATTCCCTTCCTGTCGATGGACGTAAAAAAATTGAACTGAGTTTTTTTGTACTAGATGGTTTGGGATTCGATAAACTGGAACCACTACTCTGCACAATAATGTTTCTAGCCTCTTCATCTTTTGTCTTTACACCTTTTCCCATAATAAGTTTTTTACGTGAACGTTTCATTGTTTATGTACAATTTACCTACTTACGCGTGACGAATAAAATATCGCGTTCTGTATAAACGTATTAACTGGGCACAGCACTACGTCTAACTGAAGCTCCGCGCGCGCGCACGTTCAGTGCGGTACGGGGTCTATGATACGGCCAAATAGTACCCGTATCGCACTATTGTAAAATAATTACCTTTCTGTGTTAATTCCCGTACATTTTTATTCGTAAATTTCAATACACTTCAAGCAAGGACACCGGCAATATAGGTGTCTCGTTTTTACTTCTACGAATACTTGAAAAAATCACCTCCGCACGGAGTGCAAAACAAGGACAACTAGCTGCCGCACAGAGCAAAATTCAATTACAACCAAATACTTCCCGTAACGCAGTGAATGTGATAATAAAGCAGGCTAATGTTGGTTGGTGCTATGTTAATGTTGTCACGTGTGGGTCAATATACCACAATCCGGTTGCATGTATTATGCGTATTTAAGTCTAACCACCTGATTCGCCTTGTTTACTTGTCATAGGTACATGCATTGGTTCGTTCAATATTGGTCGAGTTAGGTCAGAATCGTAGACATAGTTTGGCCAAGTAAAAATATGTACTTAGTTAATGCAATATATATGTAGTTAGTAGTCATGGTAACCGTTGCACATCCGTGATTTATTGTTCTCCGTAATGTCTAATCACTTTTTCTCCGCCGTCCATTTTCCCAACTACCCTATCATCATAGACATAAAAACTTGACATAACCTGTCAATGTCATCTGGAAACAGGCGGCTGGCAGTTACTACATTCTGCCAGCGCTATCACATCTCTATACAATACCCATTGATTGACTATTGAACCATTGTGTGGTGTAAAACATGAACTCGAACCTAAGACCTGACATCGAAAGTCATAATGCCACTGCACCACCTGTGCTCTCATCGTAAGGTACCTAGATTAAAATTGATTGTCCAAATTGTAAAGGAATATGAACGGGATTAACAAAATTACCCTCAAAATAACCAAGTAACCTTCTTATAAATACTTAAAACGAACCTAATTTAGCCTCGCCTAAATGGGTCTCCGACTTAAATAAGGACTCATTTTATTAGCCTTCGCACAGAAAACGACACTCTGTGAAGGGGACCCTTAAAAGGTCTCATTCTAAAGGTTCAGTTAACGAAGCCTACAATTGTAGGAACGATTCAATTGGACTGGAAATAATAACGTCTACCGGGGGCCTTACTTTTACGGTGAAGTGTGAAAGAACGGTTCAATTCAAACAATGCTCCTCATAGACAGAGAATTGTTAAGGGCGGATAAACGATTGCAATTGACATTCAACTTTCAAGCGTTTGTTTCTTGATTTAAGGGCGAAAATCAAAGCGTGGTAGAGACCGTACCTGTGACGTTGAAACCATAGACTAGACAGTTTCCGTCAGTAATCAGGTCACGTTCTTTTTTATAGAATTTCGTTGACTGAAAGGTAAATATTAAAACTTATGGTGTGACTGGAGTGTGTCTGTTTGCATGTTTGTCTGTCTGTCCTTATAAGAAAAAAACTTGACATTCAGTGAAATAAGTTTTTTCCCTTCCCATACTAAATAGTCCCGAACACTTAACACTTTCCTGTAACCTTTATAAATAAAATACTGCTGGACATTTCATACAGCGCTTTTTAGCCCCAAACTAACTCAAGCTTGTATTATGGAAACCAGATAACCGATACAATACTTAAACATACCTACTTTTTTAACTGCCTTTCAGAACAGATATAATATACAAATATTTACAATAAAATACTGAAGAAACAATTTAATCATCTAAAGACCGTTGCAAACGATCTATAGATAGCTCAACTGCTCCAGATCACTACCAGGCGGAAGTGCCCCCAAGACACTGGCTGCATTGTCCCGCTGAATTGCAATGCTTATGCGTTGACCCAGATAAGCGCCAGCTCTCGGATCACACGTCGCTTCGATCAGACGCCCAGAAAAAAATGTGAAAACACGATGGGCCCCGGTACCCCATGGACCCAAGGTCTCGACCCGAAATGGCTCAAATACGTAACCTGTGTCGAGACTTCCATGTTTGCGTCGCTTGAGATCTTCGGCTGAATTAGCCGCCGCACCGGCCTCAACTGCTGTACCAGATAGATGAGATGGCGCAAGGGTATCGACGCACGTGGCGTCCCACACCAAAGGCCTACCCTTCTCCCAAGGTACAAAAGTCATACCGTCAGGCCTTTTACCATCGCCACGTACCAGAACGTTCGGTTCGAGAACGGCTGGAACGTTGACTCTGCAAAAAGCCCGGCGTATGATATCATTAAGGCTAGCGTGACGGGAAATACTACTGGCGGTCCTGGAACACGATAATCCATGGTGACCAAGCTGTTCGACTGCCATACCACACTGGCACTGATGAGGGGCGCAGCATCGCGCACCCAACCGTAAACAAGTTGCAATCTGGAAAGTTATACCAGTATTGTGAGAAGGAAGAGCTTGCAGCCAAAGTCCTGACTCTCATTTGGAAACAGCAAGGAGACGCGCACGAACTGTGGAGCTTGAACACGTTTGTAAGAGACAATTCCGCGTCAAATCGCACAGAGGCCCGTCCCATTGCCGTTGAGACGAAAGACGATTGGGGGATCAGTATTTGGGCAAGTACTTACTTATAGTATATAGAACAAATATCTGTAGATCATACAATCATTTGTTCCGCGACGGGAATCGAACCCGCAACCACCTGAGTCTTAGCCGGTCCTTCGCCCACGGCGCGGCGCCCGCCACGGAGGTCGTCAGTTTTGCTTTATCTTTGATCACAAAAAAAAACAAATGCCAAAGAGACTGGACGCCTGTTAAACAACCTTTCTACCATAGAGAAATACTAATAGACTGGGAACTGCTTTCAGCCCGTATCGATCTGTTGCGTTAGGCACAGAATAGGTAACGAGCGATAAGGCGCACGCATAGACGACAACGTGATCTATTTTGTGGTATAGGCCTCTCCGTTTACCTATGTCATGCTTTCGTCCCAGTACTATGCTGAACCACGTACAAAATTGGTTTATTTTTTAATATTTTCTATAGCAACTAAACAAATCCTTGACGGCCAAGCCTGACTCACACTTGACCGAATTTATTAGAAACGAGAACGACGGTGGTTGTAACTTTTTGACACTATACTGCGATACACTTTGTGCGCCTCGTACCAAAATAGACTTTACGTATTGGTAAGAAATGGGATGTTACTAAATATATAGCTGGAAGCCTTTACGACCAAACTAATCCAATTTTCTGTGAAAGCTTTTCTATAAAAATGTTCCGTCTCGTATTTTCCACGCCGCTGACTTCAAGCAGCACAAAAGCTTTCCACAGCTCAGTTTAGAGACTGTAATGGAGTCCTTGAGATGCTTCAAACGGGCTCAGGTTCAGTAATTGTTTAATTTCATCGTTTCCACACGAGCAGCAACTACGGAGATTAATGAGGATATTATCACTGCGTCACACAGTTAGGGGTCTAGCGGTATTCTCTTCGATCAGAATTATCGTACGACCCGGAAAGTTTGATCCGAATTTCAAAAACTCTGATGTATCAAAAAAAGTCTTAAGTACTGGCTACTATTAAATATGCTGCCTAATAATAGCATCTGAAAGATAGACTCATACAATTACAAAAAAAAAAACCATCGGGAAAAATATAGAATAAAATAATTTAAAGCGATTGATTGATTTTTAATAAATCAGTTAAAAGATGAAAAGTATCTAATCGATACACACATAGCGATCCGTATAAGTAAGTATCGGTATGTATTTGTATAAAAATGCATAGGTAAGAAGGTATATATCGTTTAGAAGGTATATTATCAGTTATCTTAGTACAAGTTTTGCTTGCTTTGGGGCTAGATAGTGCTGTGTGAAATGTGCAACATTATTTATTTATTTTTATATATAAAACAGGATTTAGCTTTCTAGGCCGAACTAAGTTCTAGAGCAAGTAGAGCAACTCAAAGCTAAATAATTTTTTGACAGTTCGAACTGTTAGAACAGTTCGAAAGGCGTAGAAGGCCTCAGGGTAAGGCGGCGAATATTTTTCTGAATTTAGATAAGTTATTTCTTAATGGGTTGGTGTAACTTTTCTCGATATTTTTTGCCATGTAGTTAAATAATCATTTTAATTTTGCAAAAAACAGCATGCAAAAAAATATAAACGGTCATCTTTCTTAATAATTGATTCTCTTTGGGTGAGACATAATAATCAAATAAACGATACTTTAATCTGTTTGGAGCTACGCAAAAAATGTTTGAGGTGTAGAAATTAAGTTTGATAGATCCATGTTTGTCCGAAAACTAAGAGAAATAAGCATTTAATAATAAAGTTTGATACATTTTTAACTTTAGCGGCACTTATAAATCGCCAAATCTGTAGCTACGATGGCGTT
Organism: Philereme vetulata; assembly: GCA_918857605.2. Taxonomy (NCBI): domain Eukaryota; kingdom Metazoa; phylum Arthropoda; class Insecta; order Lepidoptera; family Geometridae; genus Philereme; species Philereme vetulata. Next base: position 2,174,888 of record OU975459.1, on the reverse strand, counting down.
AATACGTAAGTACCAAATGGGTACCTACTTAGTAGTTTTTTGGGGTGGGCTCTCGCCAGAACTCTCGCGTGGTCGCCCCTGAGGACCTTCCACGCGAGCTTCTGGCTCCGCGCTGTTTTATAACACTCTAGGGGTGTCACGCACAAGACTGTCTAGAGTCGGGGTGCTCAGTGTCGGTCCTCCCACTCATCTAGACCAATAAATAATAAAAAAGGGGATCAAATATTATTTTTATATACAAAATATTTTTTTAAAGTACCTACAAATTAGATTCTTGAGGATCAAATAATAGGGTCCCTATTTTTTTTTAAGTTGGCTCTTTCAAAACTCTTTTTATGTTGTTAATCAAAAGTCTGTCTAGTCATACTAGATGAGCAGGTAAATTTTATACGATTTGTTAGACAATCAAACAAGCTAGCACTTAAATAGAATGCAATTTAAAAGCAGACATACGTCATACGGACGCCATTCATGAAATCAGTAACGTAAAGTAAAAACGGAAAGGAGACGCCAAGACGTTTAATTGCGATCCAAAGCGACTCGGCATACCAAAACAGCTGACCCACTATTAGCTCCAACGACCCACTTCACTACATACACACCTGTACTGTGGAAAGTCAAACCGTCTAGGTTTTGACAAGTGCCTACGTACTTGGCCAGGAATGGACCTAGGACTACTTTTAAATACGTTAGTTTGAACTTAAAATTTTAAAACTCTATAAACAATGATATGGCTCTAGATCGTAATAAGTGGAAGGAAGAGGGGCAGGCCTTTGCCCAGCAGTGGGACAGTATGGGCTGGTAAAATAAATATAAATAAATAAACAATATTTTTTTCTAACAATGAAATTTTTATTATGAGCAGTTTAACCTGTTATATCGGCTCAAAATTATGATTAATATCCCGTTTTTAGTGCAAATTCAATAGTTCTATCTACTTCATCGGCCAGAACAAGGAATCATTGGTCATGCACGATAATAATTTGTAAATATAGGTAGATAGGTACCTACGTATGTTTATGTGCGGCTTAAAATCAATAATTCCATCTATTGTCCTGAATTTCAGTCACAATGTGAATGGATTTAGGAAATTTCGGCATTTTCGGGTTTAGATTTTTTAGAATAATCCACCCCAGTACATCTCTAATCACCCCCCTCTCCCCCCTCGAGCTGGCACTTGCACGTAATCCTGGAGCATGCATGACTAAAAAGATTTCGCGCTGCAGTTTTTAAGACGCCGCGACGCAGCAAAAGAAGTTGAAGAATTAAGCTTTTTATTTTTTATTGCGAAAAAATTATTTTCAAAAGTGACTTAAAATAAAATTATTCTGTTTTAGATGGACAGATTATCTAGGATATACCTACTTTCAGATTGGCCCGTCAGCTTGTGTGTATACAAGCTTAATATAAAAAAAAGATTGGTTCCATAGAAATTTCATCAAAATCGGCTCAGTAGTTTGGTTTTTTCTGTTAACTGAAGTCGGATAAATTTTTGTTTTTTCATAACTTGATAGGCATCATGTCCTTCTGCTTTACAGGAGCGATACCTAGTCTACGTCAGCCAGTAAGGCTATAAGGATTCTTAGTTACTACGGAACCCTAAAATGGACCCTAATGGTATGTCGAATCGAGTAGTCCTTAATTGAGGGGCGGACAAAGATATCAATTTAAATTTCAAAGTGTATTCAGGTTTGTGCACAATTCATTCTAATAACATCCTGACTCGGGTTTCAAACCTGCGATCTTTCGGTTCATTTCATATAGAATAATATATTATTTGACTCTACAAAGAGAGTTTGCATCCGCACATGTAGAGCAAGCAGCCATTGTTAACAACTCCATCTTATCGAGTACCATACCAACATAAGACTTTATACGGTAAAACGGTTAGATTGCACAAGGAGCTTGAAAGTATCCATCCGCACATGTAGAGCAAGCAGCCATTGTTAACAACTCCATCTTATCGAGTACCATACCAACATAAGACTTTATACGGTAAAACGGTTAGATTGCACAAGGAGCTTGAAAGTATCCATCCGCACATGTAGAGCAAGCAGCCATTGTTAACAACTCCATCTTATCGAGTACCATACCAACATAAGACTTTATACGGTAAAACGGTTAGATTGCACAAGGAGCTTGAATGTATCCATCCGCACATGTAGAGCAAGCAGCCATTGTTAACAACTCCATCTTATCGAGTACCATACCAACATAAGACTTTATACGGTAAAACGGTTAGATTGCAGAAGGAGCTTGAAAGTATCCATCCGTGTCTATATTTTTATCTTTGCCTAGGTTGCTTTGCTGTGTTTCGGTTTGAAGGGTATGAATGAATGAATGAAAATTCTTTATTATACCTTACAAGTTAGACAAAACAGATATAAAGAAATAAACAAATAAATGTAAACATAATGGGCGGTCTTATCGCTTAACAAAGCGATCTCTTCCAGACAACCTTTGGATGGAGAGAATCATTGCTTAATGGAAGATTGGCCGAGGTGTAAAATGAATAAACTTAATAATAAATAAAGAAAAATTACTTAACCTTATATACCTAGTTATATACATACATATTAGGTACATAAATAGTTTTAAACAAATAAATATCATATATAAATCAAATAAATATGTACTTACATACTTAAACATATATTATTAATATTAGAGATCAGATGAAACACGACTCTTCATGGAGATAGAAGTTTTTGAGACTAGCTTTAAATACGGAAGGTATGGTTGCTGGTTAAATTACAGGCACATGAGGCTTTACACCTGTATGCCTCAAGTTGATGGACGCAGAGCAGTACATCGTAGTATCATCACATTTCTAACCTGGACCGTGACCTAAAAGGAAATTCTGTTATAGGCGATGTTATCACTTAACGTCAGGTGGGTCATAAGCTTGTTCCATCTCCATGTAGTATAAAAACCGGCCAAGTGCGAGTCGGACTCGTGCACGAAGGGTTCCGTACCATTATGATCGAGCGAAGCGAGATCTCTAAATCAACTTGGGCAAATCGGCGTTGTATGTATGTATGTATGTTTGTCCGAGGATAACTTTTGAAGCGTTGACGCGATCATTATAAAATTTGATACATAGTTATTAGCCTTATTAAATACTAAACTTGACAAAATTCACAGGGTACACCAGTGACCCCACAGTGCTGTAATTTGGTATGCGTGTAGCATACATGACACAAATATAAGTGAAAGTCTGAAATCCAGAATAATTTTTACCAATTGCAATTGTACCCTAAAAAAAAGTACCAATTAACATGAACTGCCGTTACCTCTAATTTGAATGAAAATGTAGGCCAAGTTAGTTGGTGATGCATTTCGTGGCACTATTTTGATAGACTATAGTCAAAGATTACAAATCATAGTTTTTTGTTTTAATTGGAGACTCGCAAGATCTCAGTTTGGGGTAAACCACTGGTCTATAAAAACGGCAAAAAAATCACGTTATTTGTATGGGAGCCCCCCTTAAATATTTGTTTTATTTTAAGTTAATTATTATTTTTAAAGTGAATATATAAACGTATGCTCAGAGAACACTATCTGAGTATTTGTCGCTAAATATATATATGTATTTATTGTTAATTATTTATTTCTTAAATAAGTCTAAGTATGTATCTATAAATTATTATGAGTAGTTATTATTTAGATTCATGTAACTTTCATTTATGTAAGTTTTATATATATATATTTTTATTTTTATATAATTAGTATTAGTATGTATGTACATGTAGTATGTTAGGTACACCATTACACCCCAGGTAATGTCTACACAGTCCATTCCATCCAAAGGTTGTCTGGTAGAGATCGCTAATTAGCGATAAGACCGCCAATTGTATCCATAGATTTACGTAATTGTTTTTTATATGTATTTGATACGTGGTGTGCAATAAAGTATTATCTAATCTAATCTATATAACTAAATAATCTGTGAATATTTCAAGCTACCTGTTGCTGTTATCAATATCGAGCAAAAACAAGCAAAATCACGTTTGTTGTATGGGAGCCCCCCTTGGGACAGACAGACAGGGGAGCCCTAATAATAGGGTGCCGTTTTACCCTTTGGGTACCTATTTTATTTATTTTTAGCTATGGTATGGTATAGTTCTGAGTGTTGGGCCACGAAAGGGACGGATGAAAGAAGAGTGCACGCGGCGGAAATGCGAATGTTGAGATGGATGTTTGAGATAACGAGAATGAATAAAATAAGGAATGAGTATATTAGAGGAAGTTTAAAAGTAACGCCTGTGACAAAAAAAATGAGGAGTAAGAAGCTAGCGAGGTATGGTCATGCGTAGGAAAGAAAATCATGTGACTAAAAGAGTGTTAGATATGAGTGTGGATGGATATAGAAGTAGAGAAAGGCCGAAGAAGAGATGAATGGACTGTGTGAAGAATGATATGGATAGGAAGGAAGTGACAACGGAGATGAAGGCTGATAGAGAGATGGGGAGGAGGAATACATGTTGTGCCGATCCCGCGTTATGTGGGAAAAGGGCAGAAAGAAGAAGTACATGGAACTCGTTAAGGTAGAAAAGTGCACAATGCTCTCCTGATCTATAGTATTTGTATGATCTGCAAGCAGCCAGAGAGAAATCATTATTCTCTGTCTGCAAACAGTTTGAAAGGGTAGGGTTTAAGCTTACATTTCCTAAAAAGCGGGTATCGTCGAAAATCTCATGAAAGCGGTGAAATATACTTATGACCTTACGTCTAAAAAAATATTGTTCCAATTACTTAGATAGATGGAACTGCCGGCGCCATGAGTGTTAAGTGTTGTATTCATAATACTCAATATTCAATCGTTTACTTATTGTATTCCACAATGTAATAATAATGTACAATTGTCGTTCTTATCATTTTATTCACACATTTTGTTGTTCTAGACAAAAATGGTAAAAACGAACCCTTAGGAGTTGACTATACCTCAGCCCAAACTCGAATTTCACCCCCGCTTCTCCGCGCGCCGCTGCACGTCCTATCTCGCCGTGCTTCATATGTTTTCCGGTTTGTTATCATTCACTCTCTTCATTATCTTGTTGTGTTTATTTCTCATTACTGCGTCTTTACAAAAACCAACTAAATATAAATTCTACCTAAAAATTACGTGTTCGTTTAGAGCGACAAGCGTCACGGGTACCCCGTCTGAAAGCCGAGGCCAGACTGAATCGCGGAACGGGCGTCCGGAGCGAATGGTTTCATTAGTGCAAAACTTAGATATTTTAATTTTATGGTAAAATCTAAAGGTTTTTTGAAAATTTAAAACACAGGTGCCCACATAAATAATTATGTTGTGTAGAATTACTGTATAAAGTTTCAAGATCTAAATTGTAGTATTAATCACATAAGAACGGTTTTAAGATAAATTTGGAGTCATCTTTGGATTTTTATTCTATGGAGAAAATTTTACGGAATCGTGTTTTCACAACACAGGCGCTCTAGCACGTATCCTTAACTATAACATTTATGAATTACAGATTAAAAGCACACAATTTGTTGAACAAAACATTGTTTCTCAATAAGCGATTTAACGTCTCCCCAGGTATAGTGTGCCCTTAAGGGGACACCGGAGGGACAATCGCCCATACAACACGTACTACCAAGATCATATCTAATTGGAGCATATTTCTACTATAAAAAGGTATTATTTTAATTTGAATAGTATTTATCTAGATTCCCAACCATATATTAGATCAAAATATTTACCTAAAATGAAATAGAAGCGTATCGCATTCTGCATGTTTTTACGTCATAAAAGACCTGTTTTCAACCTAATTGTTTCGTATTAAAAACAACAACATCTTACGTATCCTAGTCATAGGAACATAGATTATATCGTCTAGTTACAGAATAACAACACAATGAGAAAAATACAACAAGTTTTCAGTCATCATTTTTGGTATTACGGAACACGGTCAAAATCTAATCAAATTTAGAATCGTTCTATTGCTATCACTGTCGCTCTGCGTGGCTAAACTTCGTCACTAAACAGGGATAGCGATATTCAGGCCGAAGTTTTTGACGTGGCCGAATTGAAGTTGCGCTCGGGGTTCGCCGGCGCGTTAATGGAGTTTTTCCGTCCATCTGTCACTTCTGATTATCTCACCAACTACTGATGAACTGTACTGAATATACAAATAAAACTAGCTAATTTCTCTCATAAGTAACAAAAAATATTTTTATTTAGATTGCCAAAAGGGTCAACATTTTAAATAAGGTTACAAGTCAAATGGTATCATATAAAAGAGCATAATTTACACATCCCAAAACAATTTTTACGTCGTTTAGATTTTTTTTTATTATAAATTATAGGCTAGCGTTTGACCACTTGGAGTAATGATGAAACAAGTATCATCCCACACTAGATGGAAAGACGACCTGATAAAGATTGTTCGGTGTAAATCAGACAAGATCAGTCGCTATGGAACTCGATGGCCTATGATAAGCAGTAGACATCTTATGGCTAGTATAACGATGAAGAGGAATGTGTTTCTCAGCTCCGCTATTTTTGACCGTGATATTAAGTCCGTCGCTTTCAGGAAACGAAGGCTTTACAAAGACAAAGTTTCAGTACTTTAAGGCATTTGTTATGCAGTCTGTATTTGCATACTAAAGTGAATTTTCCAACTATCATCAGTAGAATAACGTTCACTTCCTTTTAAACTCATGAGCAAAAAAAAAGGAGTTATAAGTACGACTCCTATTTTATATGACTCATTAAAAATCCCTTGGTACAAACGTCAACTAGTGTAATAGATGGCGCTGTCTAGAAATACTTTTGCAAAATCACAAATACACATTATCAAAAATATATTAAAACGATCTCACTTCGTCAGTTAAACAAACAAAAAGATTTTTTCGTACCACTTGCTCAAAAAAGTGACATTCTATGCCACAAAAACCGAACATAACAATAGTCATTTTTAATCTGTTAAAAACAGGGAAAGAAAATTGTACTGAATTTCATTCATCCTCTAGGTGGAGAATGTGATTTAAATTTGGAATACTTACCGAAATTTATACTGAACTACATCTGTGTTTACACCATTGAGTTTGTATATAAAGCATTATACATCTTTTTGAAGAAGAAATACGCATTTATTATGCAGTTATGATTATTAAATAAAATTACGAAAACCGACGAGGCCGTATGAGCTTGATGCCTTTGCTTTTCCGACAAAAAAATATTAGTCTAGGAATTTGCCGCGTTTTTGTTTTCTTCAAATACATAAACGTTAAGTTTATGTTAATTTATTTTTATAAATAAGTTAATGTTCTAAAAATACGTTACGATGATAAATCAAAGCGACAGTGACAGTGAATTGTCGGATTCCATCAATGCAAATGCTGCCGCAATAATAAATAATTTGCTTCCAACAAAATCGAAGGAAAATTATTTATAAACTTATGAAGAATTTTCAACGTGGAGAAGTGCGAAAGGCCTATCAATTTCAGAATCAGTACTTCCTGTCTATTTTGATTATTTATCCAAGACGAAGAATCCGAATACACTTTGGTGCATATACTCAAAACTGAATCTGAACTGCTACAATAAGCATCAAACACAGCATTGAAATAAATAGATTCACAAAATTACTGGCTTTTTTAAAAAGAAAATCAGAAGGGCATTGCGCAAAGAAGTCTAAAATTTTTACGACTCAAAATGTGGAAAAATTTCTTATTGAAGCTCCTGACGAAACTTTTCTGGCCACAAAAGTAAGTATACATGGTTTAACTATGAATATTTCGTATCTTAGTAATCGTAATTATTCTATATATTTACCTGTTTTTTATCTCTGTTATAGGTGGCCTTAATTTTTGGACTCAATGGTGCTTGCCGCGGATGTGAACTTGTAAACTTAAAGGTGGAGGACGTTGAAAATCATTCCAATGAGTTACTGCTGATTAATGTAAAGGAAACTAAGACAAAGAAAAATCGGTAATTCATTGTACAAGGACAATATACTAAAATCATTCATAAATACCAAGCATTACGTCCCACCAACATGGAAAACAATAGATTTTTTATAAACTATCGGAATGGGAAATGAACTCGACAAGCCATCGGCAAAAATAAAAATAGCAATATGCCAAAGGAAATTGCTAAATATTTAAAACTTAAAGATGTTGAACTCTACACCGGTCACTGCTTTAGAAGAACTTCGGCGACTTTCTTGGCGGATTCAGGGGCGGATATTACGTCAATAAAAAGACACGGTGGTTGGAGCTCTGATAGAGTAGCTGAGGGTTATATCGAAAGCTCAATGGCGAATAAAACCATATTAAGCAGTCAAATTAACAAAAATATAAAACTTAATCCATCAGAGCCACAACCATCAACTTCCGGCATGTTATCTTCGTCCGTAACTCACGATGCACCACCACCACTATCTCCGACGTATATTATCTACAATGAAACGCAAGAACAGAGAAATACTCAAATCAACTCATCAACAAAAAATGTAACTCTCTCTATCAATAATTGGACCAATGTTTCGAATGTTAACTTTTACTTTTAATTGTCATTATTTTTAATAAATGCTTATCTCATATTATTATTGTGTTAATTTTTTCGCAAATGGTACAAAAAGTAGAGTATTTTTCTCGGTGATAAAGCTGTATTAGGGTGAACTTAAATCGTCACCCGCGACAGAAGACACTGCTTTATCTACTATTTGATTATTCAAGTTCTTCGGAAAATAATGTTGACACTTCAATTGACATTCACTTTCCTTTGATAAGCAGCTTGTGACAGAGCAACGCCATCTGTTAGCAGTTATAGAAACATAGCTGTGAAAACCCTTCATTGAATTCATCTTTCGGTAATATAGGTACCTATTGGATTACAAGACGTGTTTAAAAACGAATCAACGCTTCACAGTTGCGCCTCCATTATCATATCACACTAATATCATAAATGCGAAAGTTTGGATGTTTGTTTATTTATTTATTCGTTTGTTTGTTACTCAACCACGTCGTATGGCTGAACCGATTTCGATGAAATTTTGTATGTACGTAGGTACATTATACTTTTTATCCCATAAATCTCATGGGATAAAAATGGGATGTCAAGTCAAGTTGCAACAGCGAGTTTAGCTATATTTCTAGGTTACTACCTACACATTTTGAAATGTAACGCGTACGAAGTCGCGAGCAACAGCTAGTTTTCTATATTTTCTTGTCAAGCTGTACGTATATTGCTGCTGTAAACCGCTCCCTGAGTTCTTTCCCTTACAATTTATATCCCATATTGTTTACTTAATTTTGTTTGAAATCTAAACAGCTAAAGAATTACTCTTGCTTTAAACAAATAAAATCGAATAAAAGTCAAGAAAACTCGGTAAATCCGTTTCTAACGTCTGTCGATAACAAACAAATCGTCTGCGAGCAATTCTGTTAACATTACCTCAGATAATCCGAGTTAACTAAGACTGGCACCTTTTGATTACGACTTCCCGGGATGGATTAGAAATGGGGTAGACACAGACACAAGGCAGTGTTGGTTAATTCCCATTTAGTCACATTAAATGGGTGACATTGTGAAATTGTGACAATGAAACTATGTTTAGAATTATAATCTGATCGGGACCTGACTTGTAAACAAAATTAAATGTACGTAAAATAAAGACATATTTACTAATAACTTACAAAATGGATGCATAAAGGTAAGCTTAACACTAATAGGATTTTTCTTCCACTTTAGAGGATAGGAAAAGCTGATTAGACATTTCTATTTCCAGAAATATCGGATCTTAACCGCATTTCGCTTTCCGCATTCGGGATATGAAAATAATCTCGTGAAATGTGCTGAGCATCTTTGCTTCACCATTATCATTGTAAGTTTAAATCATAGCCCACTGCTGCGCGTAAGCATCTATCTCCAAGCCACTTTATTCGATCCTGTGCTATTCGCATCGTCGCACCATCTGCTGCCTCTATATCGTCCACTTACCAGGTTGATGGTCTAATACCACTGCTCTCTTGTGAGTTTTCTCGGCTTGGTCACCAAGTCTGGCCAAGTTCAGCATCTTGGCGATTGCTTTGCTATTTATTAAAGTATCATGGAGTTTAAACATGCCCTCAACAAATTGCTTATAGAAAAAGCATATTATTCAGTCGACGAATTTTTAGTAGATAATAAGATAAACTGTGAAAACTTATGCCTAATATTTAAAATCTTTGTTGTACAACAGTTTAACAATAAAATATTTCTGATTCTATCTTTGCTTAGGCTATCAACTCTATCTATCTGTTATATCGGTTGTTATGCACGCCCTGCAACTGGACTTTTAGGAGAAGGTTTGCACGGCATTTTCGCTCTCATTTGGATGTTTACCAAGGTTTCGCCGTCAACGGACACGACATTTAGGAAATATTTGGTATGTATACAATGTAGTGTATTGTAGCAACATACACTAGGGAAATTTAATAAAAGCTTCAAACCGCTATTGTATAATACTTATCTCACAATCTCTATTGAAACACAATACAAAACCAAACGAAATAATACAATCGCAGAAGTTGACTGACCTCATGGATTAGGGGCACCGCAAACAACGACCGAGAATACCCGGGACCGGACACCCGGACGCCCGGACGGTTGGCTCGGACGCCCGGATTATCCGGCCTATTGACAGGTGGAATTTCATTACCTGCGTTCTTATGGACGATGGACGTACCTTTGAGGATTTCGTTCCGGGATATAGATAGGTATACGATTCGCGAACTGATAAAATCATTTTGTGTTCCTATTGGATTATAAAGCTATTGTTACAAATCTGTGTGCTTAAGGTTTTTGTGTGGTGATTAATAGCTTGTGAATTAAATTATCAATTAATTTACTATCGTATCAAGTTGTATGTGGTTATTGATGACGATTTGTTTGTTACTCAATCACGTCGTAGCGGCCTAACCGATTTCGATGAAATTTGGTATTTACGTAGATTACAACCTGGATTACATATATATGTATACATATGCTAGTATTTGTTGGCATACAACGCGTGCGAAGCCGCTGGCGGAAGCTAGTAGTTTCATAACCTCAAACGTTCTTATTTCATTCAATTTAAAGACCAAATTAGTATTGAGTGACTTTTCTAAAAGTATGTTATTTAATTTAAATTTAAATTTTAGCAGGGCAGGTTTAGCAAGAAAACAATTCGAATGAACGTTACTTGACTATGCTATCCGCAAAGGTCAATTGAAAGTAATGTCGGGGCTTCAATATTTCTAAAAAAACTCTATATTTCTGCTAATACTGGTTTAAAGGTTTAGAGGATCATCAAGTCATCGTTATCATCTTCATATCAACCATAAGACGTCCACTGATGCCACATGGCTCTCTCTCATACATTTCCAGAGCGAACGATCTTGTGGGGCCTGCACCCAACGATCACCTTCTAACCCGACCCCAGCCATCCTTGTATTGTGCATTACCCTCCCTTTCTAACCTGATCACAGAGAAAGCGGGTAATGCACAATACACCCCAATGCGGGACGTCAGTGCTGATCTTATTCCCCCCACCCTAGAATTAGAATTAGACCCAACGATCATTGAGAACTATAATGAAATAGATATGAGGAAAAAAAGGACCCAAAATAAGTTGAGTAGCCTAGAATCAGTCTCCTAGGTCTCGTCTCGTACAGACAAAAGCAAAACCTTTTTTATTTATTAAAATCACAAGGATCACGTTGAAACGTCAGTTTTACTGCCTGTTCCTTCGCGACGAAGCCAGGAAAGAAAGGCAAGAAACAAGGCTAGTTATTCTTTTTAATGATCCGTTTAGAATACATACGAGTAAAGAAAATAAATTTACGTCTGAACTGTAACATTTTTGAACGAGTTGGAGCAATTTCAATCCCAAGCTTCTCTATCATCTAACTAAATAATCGGATATGTTATATAGTAGGCTTTTTTATAAAGGTTTTTTTTAATTACGTTTTTAAATTTGTTAATTGTCAATTTTTCTACATCACTCAGGAGTTTCTTATAAAAGTGTACACCTTGCCCTTTAAACGATCTACTAACTTTATGGAGTCTACAAGTGGCAACAGCGAGTTTATCTTGATTTCTAGTATCTTAAAAAAAATATATTTTTGTGAACATAAATCAGATTTTTATAGATGATATTAACAAAAAATAATATTTAATATACATGCCGAATGCGTGTTGTGTCTGTCATAGGGGGGGTTTTGCCATAATCACCACGCTTGGCAGGCGGCTTGGTGATCGCAGTGGTTGGTGTTTAGTACACAGAAGAATGCTGCTGCCCATTCCCTGGAACAACTCCCTTTGCCGGCTCACACGGCTCCCGCGGGATGAGAAGGGGTGGCCCTATTATTACGCCGGGACCACACGGCAGAGCCGTTGGGCGCAAACGGCTACCAACCGCTCATTGTGGCGATCTAAGGGGGAGGCCTATGTTCAGCAGTGGACGTCTCCCGGTTGATGATGATGATGATGATGATGCCGAATGCATTTCGCTTTTCTCGATAAGGCTTGCTTGTGATTGTATAAGGTTTATTATATATATTTTTTCATACAAAGATAACTTTTATGAACGCTTGTAACCTTTTATTGATTGAGTGATTAATTTGTCTATGTCTATGCATTCTTAATCAGTGCGTCCTACCTGTGATGACCTACGCAGCCTAAACGTGGACACTTATATGTGGGACTGATCTACAAATTGAAAGTCGCTGAGCGTGCTATGGAAAGGGTTGTGCTCGGAATTTCTCTGAAGGATAGAATCCGGAACGAGTTTATCCGACAGAGAACCAAGGTGATCGACATAGGTCAGAGGGTCAGCAAGCTGAAGTGGCAGTGGGCCGGTCATATCTGCCGCAGAACCGATAACCGTTGGGGTAAACGTGTTCTGGAGTGGAGAGCACATCTAGGCAAGCGAGGTGTAGGACGCCCTCCAGCTAGATGGAGTGACGCGCGCTGTGGCTGGCAAGGATTGGATGAGAAGCCTCAGCTCTTGGGCTCAATGGCGCACCCTGGGAGAGACCTACGTCTAGCAGTGGGCTGTTATAGGTTGATGATGATGATGATGCATTCCTGTTGCATTTCTACAGTCGGTTACTCTTTACTTTGTAATTTGTTTAGAAACTGTACAAAGTAGTCATACCAAACTCGTTCGCATACGCGCGTGTGCTATTAACGAAAATGCAGTGAAAATTCCATTGTTTAGTCTGGCCACGATAAGTCTGCATATCAGTCGGAATAGTGGATATTATGATTTTTTTTAACTTTTAATAAAGAAATTAACTCTCATATTTCTTTGTTTTATACCTTAAAACTACATACTAATACTGTTAAAATACATAGAATAACGTTACGACTCTCTCCCATATAAGGAGAGAGCTGTAAGCTAAGTTAAATTAAGTCCTAACTAATGGTTCGAAAAAAAGAGGGATTTTACCGTGACTTACGATTTAATATAATGATACCTCTCTCTCTCTCTCTCTTGCCTCTACAGTAATATACGAAACGTAACTCTCTCACTTTTTATCTAACTTTCTATCTAACTTATATCTCCCTCTCAACTTCCGTTCGCATTTTTCGTAACGCATTCACCAGCTTTCTCCCCAAGTCAAACGTGCGTAAAGAAGTTTTACTTCAATAACAAAGCATTGTTTAAGTATAGTTAGACTACTTAAGGCGAATATATTAGCAGATTGGTCTTATTTAGAGGCTTTCTCCTCAGGGAGGAATCAGTTTTATGTGCTCAAAATAATATATTTCATTCATTGACCTTTTATCTACAAAAGAATTCTACCTGTTTATTTACTATGAGAAAAAAATTACAAAATGTAGCTGTTTTCGACTTTCAATTTTATTCAACCTCTGCGACGTTCTTTCACGTGGCAATTAATTATTTTCAATTTTTCCGGATAATTAGCGGGCGTATCCTTATGGTGGGTACACATGTAAGTACATGCGCGATGAGCATGTTTCATCCGAGCATGACTATCTACAAACATGCTCGACCCTGCGTCTTCACGTAAAAGCTTGCTCGAAGAACATGTTTACTGCGCGTTGAAACTCTTCGAGCAATGGACGATTCGTTGTTGTGTTTGGTGGGCATCGCCTGCTACATTTACTGTCAGGGAAAAACTACGCGAAGAAAGCGTCGTCGTCGCTGGGTTAGGCCAATGTTACAAAGAAGAGAACGTCACAGTCATGTTAATTTGATAAAAGAGTTAGAACCTGAAGAGCTTCGTAACTATTTACTAATGAATATGACTCTATACAATAAATTGCTACGTTTGGTAACGCCTAAATTGGAAAAACAAGATACAGTGATGAGAAAATGCATTAGTGTGGATGAGAAATTGCAAGTGACGCTACGTTATCTGGCAACGGGAAGATCGTACACTGATCTACAATACAGCGCAATTATTTCAAAACAAGCCCTGAGCTCAATTATACCTGAAACCTGTAATGCAATTTATGAGGTTATGAAAGAAAAATACATGAAGGTATGTGAGAATTTAAATTTATTAATTAGTTATGTGTAGGATCTAGTTACATCGTTTCACCGTTAAAATTTTGAATATATTGTGCTGCAGAGTTGTTGTTAAATCCTGGAATGGATGGAGTATATATTGTGGAGTGTACGGAGAGAGTACCCATCTGGGCCTGGAAATACACATCATTGATAAGTTTTTCTGTAATTAACTGCATAGATGGTGATAATTTGCGCATTTTATTAGCAAAATGTTTTCCGATTATATCATATTCATCGTCAATTTGCTAAGGTTCAGCTAATTTATCTCCAATCAATTCAAGAATTTTTTCAGCTTTCTGCGGGATATTAGCTGTTTGATGAGATCGTTTGTTGGCTTGCCGTGGTGGCCTTACGCTACTTAGTAATTGAGTCGAGTCTTGCAAGTAGGAAGTTGAGGCTAGGGGCTGTAAAATAGACTCGCTTGATTCATCTGTAATATGGGCAACGTCAGGTGAAGTTATCGATGAAATGTCCTGAAACAAAATAATACTATCGTCTTTTTTTGTTACAGTTTCCTACGTCTGAAGAAGAGTGGAAAAAAATAGCAAGGGAGTTTGAAGTAAAATGGAATTTCCCTCATTGCCTTGGTGCAATCGATTGAAAACATATTCGAATAAATGCCCCACCAAACAGCGGTTCTAATTACTACTGTTATAAGGATTATTTCAGTATTATATTAATGGCTGCTGTTAATGCAAATTATGAGTTTTTCATGCTCGATGCTGGGGCAAACGGACGTATATCAGATGGTGGAGTAATAAACAACACAATATTTTACAAATTACTTAAAGATTGCCAACTGAAAATTCCTCCCCCCGAAAAAACTGGAATAAGTGAAGATATTTTACCCTTTGTATTTGTCGGCGATGAAGCTTTTGCTTTACGAACATACTTTATGAAACCATATTGTTCAAAATCACTTAACCACGATAGGAAGATATTTAATTACCGTCTTAGTCGTGCAAGAAGAATAGTCGAAAATGCTTTTGGAATTCTCGCTAATAGATTCCGGGTGTTTCACACTCCCATATCGATTCAGTCAGTGGATAACATCAAAAGTGTTATTATGGCTTCGTGTGTTTTACACAATTATTTGATGCGAGAATCTACAAATACATACTTAACTACTCAAGACATAGACAGAGGACATTTTGAACAAGGTACTTTAAATTCAGGATTAAGAGCTGAAATGTTATCAAATGTTACAGCGATTGTTCAGACAAACTCGACAAATCAGGCTAAATTAGTCAGAGAAAAATTTGAAAGATATTTTAACAACGAAGGAGCTGTTGACTGGCAGGAAAATATGATTACATAAAGCATAAATACATACCTGTGTGTCTGGAGGATGAAATTTGCTGTAATAGTCGGATGATGTTGATTCTATGTTGGATATCGATGGCATCGGAACTATTTGGTCGTCCAAAAATGAAAGAAGTGAGAAATACCACAAACGAGGCTCATAAACTTCATCTTTTCCTTTTCCACTTCTTTTGGAATCATCACTATTTTTTTTCTCTCTTCTCCAAGATGCTCTTAGAGAATTTATCTTGTTTATTACTCCGTTCTTGTCAATATTAGGTTCAACAGTTTTGCACAATAAAATTAAACGTTCATATGCTGCGTTTCTTTTACCCTTATCACAATATTCTTTTAACGTAGTTTTCCACAAGCACTCTTCCTCCTGATACATATTTATAAATTGTTCCACAAAATCCCGAGAAAATGAACGAAAGTCCGACATTTTAACAGCGCACTCGCACCCTCTTCACAAAAATATCAATCACGTCTAACATGCTCGACTTCGCGGCTACATGTACAAACATGTTTGCATCGAACATCGAGCAAGAATTATGGACGTTTGAATCTTGTTCGAATCGAACATTTTGGTTGGCTTCGAGCATTTGTCTTGAGACTTGCATGGTACACACGTTCGTACTTGCTCGAGATCGAGCAAGTACGTACATGTGTACCCACTATTAGAAGGTGGTTGCTCGGGCGACAGACGGCAGTGTACCGCTGACTGTCGTACGGGACGGTTTTGCTCGTATGCCTCGAGCTCACCTATTTTATGATCGGTTGATGCGTGTGGCGGAAGGTGCGGGGCCGAAACAATAGCCCATTACAACAACATACGCCCATTCGCTCAAGATCATCGGCTACGGTTAGCGCCTTAACTGATCGTCAGCGTCCGATATTATTATTACATTTTAGCAATCAACGTAAATGCTCTCTTTGCTGGTTTTCTGTGATGCCTCTATTGAAAACAGCGGGAATCGTCTGCATGTTTATTATTTTTAAACCTTCCATTCTTAGTGTTATGCCGACTTAGAGTGGATTTTACCCTCCAAGGTTTCACTCCTTGCATAAACATCAAGTATTTCTTCATTATGAGAGCTTGTAAAGGGAGAAAGCCATTAATTTAATTATATTAAGATTAAAGGAGTGAACGAGACGAAATAATTATTAAACGCGCGTTTAGTCACAGATTATAAAGTATATAAATAATGCTAGGCATTTCACACAGTGCTATCTAGCCCCAAACTACTCAAAGCTTGTACTATGGGATTCCGATAACTGATATAAGGTACCTACTTATATTATTATTTTTTGAATACGTAGGTACTTATAATGTACAAAAAAACACCCAAACCAGGAACACATATCTTTAGATCATGCAAAAATTTGTTTCGCAGCGGGAATCGAACCCACAATCTCCTGCGCCATGCGTCTCAGCGAAGTACTAATTGATATTTATATAAATTGTTAATAACTACTTCGCTCCCCTTTTATATTATAGCCTATTGTTAATACTCGTATCACCGGGGCCGATTGCACTTCTTTTTTCCCAACCGCCCCGGCACCGGGGCCGGGCCAGCCCGGGCCAGATGGGACTAATCCTAACAAATCGGAGCTCTGCATAGATTGGTTACTAAATTTTACTTTTTTAATAGCAGGGTACCAACCACAATCTTTTAGAAAATCATCATGTTTCAGGAGCGTTTTTTTTTTCAAGCTTGTAGCAAACATTACCTCGATTTGTACCACAAAATTTATAAACATTACTGTTTTAATCTTAATAACGTTGTATATTTAGTACATTTCTAGTGATTTAGTATTATTGATTATATATTGTATGATTTAGTACATTCTAGGCTTAGGTTATGTTAACCCGAATAAGGGTTATTGTACATTAAACTGAAGAAGGATCGATTAATAATAATACAAAATAATATATATATATATATATATATATATATATTCTTCTATAATATTTGACAAAGTCGGGTTAGTTGCTACATTTATAACTCAAGAACGACTGGACAGATTTTGATGATCTTTGATTTGCTGGATTTGTCTTCGCCCCGAATAGCAGAATAACTATTAAAATATCGGAAAAAATCATGCAAAAAAGAAATATGAAGAAAAATTC
Source organism: Philereme vetulata (assembly GCA_918857605.2). NCBI lineage: Eukaryota > Metazoa > Arthropoda > Insecta > Lepidoptera > Geometridae > Philereme > Philereme vetulata. The sequence continues at coordinate 2,156,924 of OU975459.1, read as the reverse complement.
ATTTTGTCATACATAGATGCAGCTAATGATGGCCGATTGACAATTATACCGGCAATGTATGGCAGCCGGCGTCATATGTATGTCAAGGCGGTATGAAGTTCGGCGGGTCAGCTAGTAAAAAATAAAAATATACTCCCGCCGCATTAAATCCTGTAGAAACTTTCTTGTTTACAGCTACTGACAATTTTCGGATTGGCTGAGATAAACTAAGAACCAGCCCCGCGAATAACGCGTTCAAAATGATCCATCCGTTTTAATCAATTCAAATCAAATCAAAATGTTTTTATTCATTAAAATCATTCATATAATTCATCTTTGAAACGTTAATTTTACTGCCTGCCCCTTCGCGACTAACCCAGGAAAGAAAGGCAAGAAACAAGGCTGTTTGTCGTTTTTAATGATCCTTTTAGAATACATAAATACTAAAAGAATACTGTTCCCATCTTTGGCATGGAGCTCCAAAGTACCAATTGCTTCGTTTTGACTCCCTTCAGAGAAGAGCCATTAGAATCATCGGTGATCCCAAACTGGACGACAGGCTGGAACCGCTGAGTCAACGCCGTGACATCGGATCGCTCTGTATTCTACCGCCTGTATAATGGGGAATGTTCTGAGGAGCTATTTGATCTCATCCCGTCGTCGAGATTTTACCACCGCACTTCTCGACAACGTAATAAAGCTCATCCATATATCATCGACAATTGGGTATCGCGCACCACACGCTTCACGCGATCTTTTCTACCCCGTACTTGCAAGATGTGGAATGAGCTACCATCTGAGGTTTTCCCATTAGGCTACGACATGGCACGCTTCAAGAGAAGTGTAAGGAGGTTTCTACAGTTTAGGGAACGCATCGACAATACCCCGGGTGTTGCCGGTGTCAATAGGCGACGGTTACCGCTTACCATCAGGTGGACGGTAAGCCTGTTTCCCCACAAATAACATAAAAAAACAACAACAAAGAAAATAAATTACGTCTAAATTGTAGCATTTTTGAACGAGTTGGAGCTACGATGCCACATACAGAACACCCCTCTTTGCGTCGGCTTTAAGAATAAAGTAGATGTAACACGTGTAAGCAGGTTATTTGAGGTTCCAGTAGCAGCTTGTTTGCTAGTTCTAGTAAATAGCCCGATGTAACATCCCCTTTACCGTGAATGGTTAAAGTGGCTCAAAATCCGGTTTCGTCGGGATACTCATATACTCTGTCTTCTTTATAACATCCTTCAAAATCCTCTGTCCCCTTGCTATCTTAAAGAACGTTTTTCTCCTCTTTTTCCACCTGATCGCCCTTCTCGTTCTTCTCAACATCTGTTATTCAAGACGCCTGAGCATAAAACTTCTTTCTTCACTTACTCTTTCACTGTGACTGCTATCTGCTTGTGGAACTCTCTTCCAGTGGAAATCCGCAAGGCCGCCTCTATGGGGATCTTCAAGTCCAAACTCTTTAAATACTTCATCTCTCTTCAAGATACCCAACAAAATTGAGCACTTTATGTAGATATATTTGTGTATTTCGTTTATGTATGTGTATTATTATTATTTTTAATTTTTGTAAGTTTATTTCTAAGCTAAAGTTTGATTAAATTTCCTTTTTCTGGCACTACCACTTTCTCCACACTACACAAAGGTTAGCTGGAAGAAAATGCTAATTAGCATTAAGTTCGCCTATGTATCTTTTTATTAGTGCAATAAAGAATTTTCTAATCTAATCTAATCTAATGGTGACGGGGATGAACGGATTAGTGGCAGGAAGGGGAAATACGACAGCCGCATTAGTTTCTAATAAATGAGAAAAGTAAGCTCGCCTTTATTAGATCTGCGGCAGAAAGATGGAGTAGGGAAAACTTTTAGATAACGCTGGAAATAATAATCTAGGACAACAAAGAAAGAAAGAAAGAAAGAAAATATATTTATTTGAACCCACTTGACATCACACACAATAAAAAAAAAACATAAAAACAAATGCAAAGTCAAAATTCACTCAGACAGACAATACTGGTGTTGCCAGGGGACAAAATGGTCCCTGTCTCAACATAAGCTGTTTCGTACCACGATGGATACGATGCAGCGCTGGTTTTCTGACAGGGCCTAGGTGACGACACGATTATTTAACAAAAGTTCCTACCTCCGACAGATAGTTCGATTCATTGTTTTGACGTTTATCAAATGACAAAGTGTAATAATGTATAGGGGATATCTTCAATTAGTACTTTATCATCATCATCCATCATCCACAGCCCGACTTCACTTACTGCTGGGTATAGGCCTCCCTTTGCATGCGCCATTGATGCCATGGTAGCTACAACTTAAGTATCTTTAAGTCGCGAGTGAATAGGTTTCTTCTAGGCAAGCGTGTACCATCGTAGACTGTATCATCACTAGGGATCGGCGTAGGTAGTGCTATTTTGGGTCAATGCACCTGAATGATAAGTGGATGATGTTAATGATGAATGATAATGGATATGCCCCGGGATTTATTCCCCGATTCCCGGGAATATTTTTCTGAATATATTGTCACATACATAGCGCCGCGTATTGTGTATGTACTCGCCGCAAATGTGTGAGTATAGTGAAACCGAGTTCTCACCTCACCCGCGATAAGCTACAAAAGCGTGAGGGAAAGGGATGACTTTAGTGACCAATACAACATGTATTTGCATAAAGCTGAATTCCTAAAAAAACCTGTTGAATAAAATAAAAATATATTTCCAGGGATTTAAAAGACACATCCATGTTAGTTAAGGGTCACTAATTCCCGTGAATAGCACTACCTACGCCGATCACTAATCATCACTTACCATCAGGCGAGATCATGGTCAAACGCTAGCCAATAATTAACTAGTGGTTCGCCCCAAACTGAGATCTCGCGAGTCGCTCAAAATACAAAAAAAATATTCTTAGGGCGACTCGCAACGATGCCTAAACGTATTTAGTGGCTAAATATGATATACAAATACGTAAAGTTTAAACATGTTTAGTCGCTAAACACGTTTAGGGATCGTTGTGCAACCCGGCCTTTGACTATCAAAATAGTGCTACGAAATAAGTAACCAAAAATCTTGACCTACAGTTTCATTCAAATTACAGATAACGGCAGTTCATGTTAAATGGTCATCCTTTTTGGTGGTACAAATTGCAGTTATTCTGGATTTCAGACTTTTCCCTATATTTGTGTCACTAATACTACACGCATACCAAATTTCGGCACTGTGGGGTCACTGGTGTACCCTGTGAGTTTTGTCAAAGTTCAGGTTTTATTATGGTTCATAACTTAAAAACTACAAGGTTTAAACTAAAAATAAAAACGGGGTCAAAATGTACTCACAAAGACCTTTTATTAGACTTGCCACTGGACCTAATAGTCTCATTTAGATTTTTTTTACCCCTCTTGAACTTCAATATCTCAACAACCCCCTCACATTTTTAGCTCATTTAGTCACACCAAAATTATGCTATCACTACCTACCTATATACCAAATTTCACGATAATCGGATAAACGCTTCGAAAGTTATCCTCGGACAAACAAACATACATACATACACACAACGCCGATTTGCCCAAGTTGATTTAGAGATTTCCCTTCGCACGATCAATAAAAATAAAAATTTCCTCGGTCCTGTGCTAGTCTTATCCAGCTTCGACTCGCGATGTATTAGTAGGTACATAAGCGAAGAAACCCGTAAAAAACTAATTGTCAAAAGTTAACGTAACAAGGTTCGACCTTTATAAACAATTTACCCTTCCATAGGGAATATTTCTTCCAAAAAATCAAGTCGTAAATCGCAAGAACCTTATTTTCTCGAAGATAAATCAATGCCCCCCAGGGCCTACACTATCCCCTGGCACTGAACATACTCTCAATTGCATTAACGAAATGGTTACAAAGATCGCACGATGGATATCATTTTGACATCTGCTATTTTATAATTAACATGGTCTTATTTTGGTTTGGTCTAATCTATAAAAGCATTCAGCATTGCGATAATTTTGACAGCATTTTAATAGATCAATTGCTCATTGTTATTATTACGTACCATTTTATCGGTGTTTCGACCAACAATGTTTCGGTTCAATCCGTGAACCTTCATCAGGGTGAGTGCGTCCGCTGCGTCTCGCCTCGCTCTACGCTAATACTACGCTTTACTAATGATTTAAATAGATCACGGAAGTTGTCTAAGTAAGATCAATTGCTTTAATCTGCGCACTCCAAGCAAACTACATAAACACACCCCGGTATTACTCCATCCTGTGTAACTCTTGCCCAGGTGTTTCAACGGTGTTTACAATGTTGTCGATCTATGGCAATGCTAAAATTACAAAATGAAAATAAAAAATGTACTAATTTTAGATGTCCTAGGTTTTCTCAGCTTTTTCATTCCATTGCTACGCTGTGACTCGCGGCATTGATTAATTATAAAATTATCCTATAAATTAGACCATAATCTTCTTCGACGTGTCGATATTTTATGTTCCTTCCTGCCACAGATCTCTATATTTAGCTATCTCTACCAACCCATAGGGGTAGTGAATAGTTTCAAGTACCTTGGCCACATCGTGACTTCCAGCCTGAAAGATGACGCAGATGTAGTACGCCAGCGCAGAGCCTTATGTATTGTGGGCAATATGATTGCAAGAAAATTCTCCAAGTCGACTCCTGACGTGAAAGTGACGCTTTTTAGGTCTTTTTGCCAGACTTTTTACACGTGTCAACTCTGGACAGAGTATACTAAAAAGTCCCATGATAGTATAAGGGTAGCCTATAATAACATTTTTAGACAACTGATGGGCTTAAAGCGCTACTGTAGTGCCTCCGAAATGTTTAACGAAGCATGCGTTGATACTTTCAACGCTATTCAGCGTAGGAGGATAGCGTCTTTCATGTCCAAAGTTGACACTTGTAATAACGCTATCATTAGAAGTCTGGCAGAAAGGCTTATACATTCTAAGATGTATAGACGTTGGGTGGGCATTGCCACCAAAACTACTTAAGGTGATTTATTGTGAATTATGTGTATTGTATTGTATTGTGTGTAGTAAATGTGTATGGACCTCATGAGTCTGAAATAAAGATTATTATTATTATTATACCTATGGTTCTTATATGCATTATTTTTTTTACCAATATTTGGTCACACAAGCGGCGCCTTTATATAAAGTGCATTAAAAAAATCTAGAACTGATATCAGAGAAAGCTAAAACTTTCAAACGTTTTTATAGTTTTGGAGATCAAAATGATTGCCATGGCTTCTCCAATGCCATTTTGCTACTGTATTCGGGGGTCGGATACTGGCCTGATTTCCGGTACATTGCTCCATCAATCTACGCACACGAATTGCTTTCCATTACCTCGAGCACCTTGTAGGTAGATACTCTTGTGAAGTAATTCTATCTTCACAGAACTCCATTAGTAAGTAGGTATTTTATGGTATATGTGTAGCGGTGGACGAGCAAGCCGTAATAGTTGTAATAAGAATAGGTTTGATTCCCGGCATGATCTGCAAATATCAGTTCCTGCGGGGTATTATCTAACTTTGGACATAGACATAGCCAATAATTTATTTGCTAAATAGCACACATAATACATTTACAAAAGATGATTTAAAATAATTAACATGAAAATAACTATTATACAGTACCTACGTGCAAAACAAAAACAAACAATAAATAAAATAAATAATACATTTTTCTGGACATTTCACACAGCGCTATCTAGCTCCAAACTAAGCAGAGCTTGTATTAAGAGAACCAGATAACAGATAGAGATATACATTTTTTTTTTTGTAAATACATACATAAAATCTATACTAATATTATAAAGAGGAAAGATTTGTTTGTTTGTATTGAATAGGCTCCGAAACTACTGGACCGATGTAAAAAATTATTTCACTTTTGGGAAGCTACACTATCCTCGGGTGACATATGCTACTATTTACCCAACTGCGCAGGAGGGGGTTTTTATTGAAAATCTACGCGTGCGAAGCTGCGGATTTGTCAGCTAGTATAATATAATTATGAAGTTTATACATCAGGCAGGTATGTATGTTATAGCTTGAAGACTTTGAAGAATATCAAAACCGATCATGTATTTCGTCCTTAGTTTCCGATCTTGAGTCATACTATTTTTTTTATAAGATATTACCTATCTAATAACTAATTATTGTGTAATTATGTATTGAATTTTTGTAATTTGTTTATTTTGTAAAATTATATTAATTTGACAATTCACGTACAATCCAAGCCCCATTTTTTTTAAGAATTTTTTTTTGGTTTGCATTAACGTATTTTCTATCTATCTATCTAATTCTGTCAGTAAATGTATCTTGTGCTAAACGTTACTTAGAAGGCACGATTCCCCACCTAATAAACAATTCATACTAGGGTAAAGAGCACATTACCCAGCACATTACAGCTATGGAGGTAGAACGTATTCTATTCTACCAGTTGGTTGTATTTATAATCTGTGCTATAATAATTAAAAACCACCTATTCGGAACAGAAGGTGAATGGTTTTTTTATACTACCTGGAGATGAAACTACCTAGAAATGTGAATTTTTGTAAATTGTATTTTAATATGATAGTATTCTGTAAAACTTATGACCTTTCCAAGTGACAATGTATCTATCTTTAAGGAATAAAAATATTTTGATTTGACTTGATGGAACAAGCATTATAACTCATGTGATGTTAAGTGGTAGATAACCATCGCTTATAACAAAGTATTGCCTCGTAGGTCACACATTTAGAAACGTGACTTACGATGTACTGCCCTGCGTCCATCAACTTGAGGCATACAGATGTAATGCCTCAAGTGCCTGTAATTTCGCCGGCAACCATACCCTTCAAATCGAAACACAGGAGTTCCTTTCACAAGGAACTTTACTACTCTTACATTGGTGACATCTTTTTTTGGGCATCTTCAATGACATGACAACCAATTACCTAAGGAAAAATATAAGGAAAACGAGGAAGCGCTATGAGCAAGATTAAAAAGAAGGAATGCGAGTGAGAACGCTAAGAATTCGAGGGTTTTATTCATTGCTTTCAGTCCTTTTATAACAATAATAATAATAAATATTGCTGGACATTTGACACAGCGCTATCTAGCCCCAAACTAAGCAGAGCTTGTACTATGGGACCCAGATAACTGATAGAATACTTATTATATACTTTTTTTTGTAAATACTTACATACTTATACCTAGTCAGGTCATAAATTCTGTCACATGTTTAATATAAAATAATTGAAACAAGTTTATTTAAGTAAAGAAACAAAACATAGATTCTTATGACACTAAAGTTTATTCAAAATGACTTCCGTGATTTTGAATATAGGCCTTCAATCTGCGCGGCCAGTCGTCTATCGCAGCACGAACGAGGTCCATGTCAATATCGGCGGCTGCCTTAATCAAGGATGTCTTGAGTGACTCCAAATTGGGATGAGGCTTTGAGCACGCCTTTTCCTCCAAGTGTTGCCATATCTTGTAATCTAACGGATTCAAATCTGGACTGGAGAAGGGCCAGTCTTCGTGCCGGATGAAGTTGATTTCACGTGCCGCCAGCCAGTCTTGTGTGCTCTTCGCTCTATGAGCTGGCGCCGAATCTTGTTGGAATACCCAGTGCCTGTTATTGAACATGGTATGAGAAACAGGTTCCACAAGGTTCGTCAGGACTGTATTTTGATACACAACTGCATTCGTTTTTACACCTTTCTCACAAAAATGTACCTCTGTTAAGCCCCAATAAGAAACTCCCAACCATACCATGAGCGAGGATGGAAAATGACCTCGTTGGACACGCGGAGTACGGTTGCTCGCTTCTTCACTACTGTGTGCGTACACCTTATCATTTTGTTTGTTGTAGCACTCTTCTGGGGTAAAAATTTTTTCAACCGAAAAAAGAATTTCCCGATATTTTTTTCCCGCGTACCGCTTCAACAAAGCGCGGCATCTCTTCAGTCTCAGATCCATTAGACGAGCATTCAAACGATGTCCTGTTTTTCTTCGATATGCCCGAAGCCCTAAGTCTTCATTTAACACCCTTTTCACCGTGGTTCTGCTTAACCCCATCTGAAGGGCCAACAGTTTTGCTTACGTTTGGGATTTCTTTGAATTCGCACCTTCACAGCTTTTATCACTGCTGGAGTCCTAACAGATCGAGGGCGACCACTTCTTGACCTGTCATCTACACTAGAGTCTTCATTGTATCGTTTGATGGTGCGATAAACGAATCTTTTGGTTATATTCAAATTTTTCAGTATGTCAAAAAATTGAATTGGCGCGTAACCGCAACGATGCAACGCAATATGTGCAACACGGTTAAGCGTCCACTCCATATTTAAAAATGAGTAAAATTCTAAAAAGTATCCTATTTTATTTTCATGAACAATTCGAAATTCGAATTCTATAAACTTTTTTGTGGCCAGCATTCTAAAAGAAAAGTTTCTACTGTGTGACAATACTTATGACCTGACTAGGTAATATATAGAAAAACAACCAGACCCGGAACAAATATATGTAGATCATGCAAACATTTGTTCCGCGGCGGGAATCGAATCCGCTACCTCCTGCGTCTCAGTCGGCTTCGGTTCGCCCACTGCACCACGGAGGTCGTCAAATATAACAATATACTTAAGGAAGTAATAGAGATAGATATGTAGAAAATGTATACATTAGACGAACTTAAAGACCATGTTAACTTTAGAGACGCCTTGGAAATAGATAAATGAAGGGAATTTCATCAATTGCGTGGACCCAACCGCTCCCAGCTACCTTCATTACGTCGTATTTATATCTAGTGGGGGCCGTCCTACGCACACTTGGAAATACGTGGTCGGCTCCTACTCGAAAACCTTTCTACCCTAACGCCCGTCATTTCTTCAAGTGATATGTCTCGCCCACTGCCAGTTAAACTTGTTAATATCAGGCTACGAAACGCCAACCATAGCCCTCTATAGCTCGTTGAGCGACCGTGAAGATGTACAGAAAACTAATGAGAGGTTAGCCAGCTTATCATTCGTTCCGTAAACAACCATCGAGAAGTACTGGCTTAGATATTTTTGAGGTGGTTTTAAAATCTAAATTTTCTTTCTTTTTTTTTTCAACCTACGTCATCCCACTGCTGGGCAAAGGTCTCCCCCACTGTCTTCCAGGACTTTCGCTCGAGTGCCGAATCCCACCAGTCTGTCTCGAAGGCATCGAGATCGTCACGCCAGCGTCTACTAGGCCTTCCTCGACGCCGTCGCCCGTCTTCAGGCACCCCTTAATTGAAGATGCTCTAGTTGAACTATCCTTACCAACTGCTGACCGTATGAAATTTTTAGGTATTTGGTTAGATTCTAAATTAACATGGGCAGTTCATGTGGAAGAAATATCCAAAAAATTAAGTTCTGCTACGTATGCTATTAAAAAAATAAGGGAGCTAGGAGGGACTAGAGCAGCAAGAGATGTTTATTTTCCATACTTTCATTCAATAATGAGTTACGGCGTAATGTTTTGGGGTACTGCAGCAGAATCAAAAAGGGTTTTTATTTTGCAAATACGCTCGGTTAGGTATATTTTAGGCCTTAAATATAGAGACTCCTGTAGAGGTAGGTTCAGAGAGCTGAACATCATGACTATGATTGGAGAGTATATATACCAGAATATGGTATACATACGCGAAAATCTGAAACATATGACATCAAAATTCGAATCCCATGGCATATATATACAAGAAATAAGGAAAATGTTGTCGCCCCTCGTTGTAGACTGGCCAAAACATTAAAAAGCTTTATGTATGTATGTATCTATAAAATTGTATAATAAAATTCCCATTGAGATTAGAAATAAATCAGACGTTGAATTTTTTAATTGTATAAAAAAACATTTATTACATAAAAGTTATTATAATATTGACGAGGCTTTGTCCGATAAATACATTTTTTGTGTTGAATGACTATAGTTTTGTAGTTAATCATCATCATCATATCAGCCGTAGTACGTCCACTGCTGGACAAAGGCCTCCCTCATTGATCTCCAGGAACTGCGGTTGGAAGCGGCCTGCATCCAACGCCGACCAGCGGTTCTCACCAAGTCGTCTGCCCATCTTGTGGGTGGACGTCCTACGCTGCGCTTGCCGGTCCGTGGCCTCCACTCGAGAACCTTTCGACCCCATCGGCCATCTGTTCTGCGCGCTATATGGCCTGCCCATTGCCACTTCAACGTGCTAATCCGTCGGGCTATGTCGGTGACTTGAGTTCTCCTACGTATCTCCTCATTTCTGATTCGATTGTAGTTGATACTAAGTAGTAATTACTTATACAATTTTGTATATGTATGATACAATTTTTTTTAAAATTAACAATAATATAATTCGTAATAATAATTAGATATTAACTGTTGTAATGTTAATCTGTGTTAGTATATAAGAATTAATTATTTTACATAATCTACAAACTGTCTGACATATCTAAGTGCATGTAAAATGTGTAAAGAGGAAAATAAATGACTAATGACCCACTGCGTGACGATCGTTGCCCATCTGTCCGGGTGCATTCGTTTTACATGGCCCGCCCAATACCATTTTTTCCTTAAATATCTTTAGGTATGGTTTATTATCCATTATAATAGAAGAATGATCGGTTTCCCGCACGATATAAGACGGATGTCAATAACCGTTTCCGGATTTCATTGTTATTCATCGCACGTAATCCACGCGGTACCTACACTCTTAGTCTTTCCATTATCTCTCGTTCATTGTGTATTAGGCTTTGAACGTTTATTCAGAGGTTAAATTCTACATATCTTTATCTCTTACTTTAAACATTGGAAAGTCTTGAGCCATTTTAGGAAGAAAGAAGACACTTTTCGACCGTCTCGAGCACGGCGATTGCGAGAAGAACGGAAAGAAACGTTGTCGACACTTCCTCGACAACGCCGAGCACGATAGCCGTCATTTTCTCTATACAACTTACCTCTGAAATTGTCTAGGTCTTGCGATGCCTAGACACCTCTGTCTTCTCAAGTTGTTTCTGCCGCACTCTTCTCAATCGCGCGCTTGCCGATAATTTTTTGTTAGATATTTAATAAATTATATATACAACGTACGTTGCTATAGACAGAGTATCCTACTCTTGTCTAGGAAGAAACCTTATCGAACCTGCTCGGGGCAAAGACAATTTTGGAAGAATCGACAAAGAATAGAATAGAATAACGCTTTATTGTAAGTACATCACACTTAAATTTAAAAACAATAATAAAAATATCCAAGTTGCGGTCAGAGCCTTGTCGTCTCTTCGAAGAGTAGACAAGGAAATCGCTGTGCTAGTCTTGCTGATCCTTTCCTAATTTTGTGTAGGTATTTCCCGGGCTTTGTGCTTATTCTGTTTCCCTAATGTTTGTATTTGCTTACGGCAAATACAAAACCGTGTGACGCCAAAATAAACTCTTACATTAAATGAATCACCAATATTTCTTCTGCAGATTGTAAACTTTGAAAGCCGAATGGTGTTTCTCTATTATTCGTAGAACCAAAAATTTGAAGGCATTTGGCATCGGGGTATAGCTGCGTTGGGCTTGCAACCGTTTGCAAAAAGTGGGCATGCATCAAACGTAATGTTTGGACTTGACTATGACTAACTCCTTAAGGGGTATCTTTCACGGGGCACGGTTCATAATAAAGTCGTGAAGGATATTTTTGATGTGACTCGTTGGAGAATTAAATAATAATACCTGAATCATTTTAACTAGGTAATTTTTATAGATAAGACAACAAAAAATCAGGATTTCTTTCAACCAAAGTAAAACTCTTTAAATAAGATGTAACCTTTGCTTCAGTGTTTGCTGCTTCAGCTTCGTTGCGTAGACTTCGTAACTTTTTACCGACCGCCACCAAAATTACGCTTGCACAATACCTTCTACTCCCTATCTTAGATTACGCCGACGCCAGCTACCTCGACATTTCCGAAGTCCAAATGAGTAAACTTGAGCGCCTTCAAAACCTTTGTATTCGGTTCCTATTCGGCTTGCGCAAGTATGACCATGTCTCAGAATTCCGCGCAAAACTCAAGTGGCTCCCTATACGTCTTCGCCGGAATGCACATATTGTATCACTTCTTTATAACATTCTCCTACTTCACCTTCTTATCTAAAGGAGCGTTTCGAGTTTCTGTATCAGGGACACTCTCAAACCCTTCGTTCTTCCGAAGCTCTACAGCTTCGAACTCCCATCCATAGTTCACAATTTTATGGTGACTCCTTTACAGTACAAGCTGTGCGACTGTGGAACGCCTTACCTTTGTCTGTAAGGTCGTCCCAATCTCTTCCTATTTTAAAAGTCAAGGTATACAACCATTTCCTTTCGTTGTCTCGTAACTGCTAGTTAGTGTTTATTTTATTTATCCTCTTTATGTAGTGTAGTTTATTTATTCTTATATTATTTGTATGTATTTAAGTTTATGTTTATTAGTATAATTAATAGGTATATTTTATTTTGTGGGTTCTGTTTAAGTCTGTAGGTACTCTTACACCGCCGTCTTTTGATTTTGTTTATCCTGTCCATCCAAAGGTTGTCTGGAAGAGATCGCTTTTAGCGATAAGACCGCCCATTGTACCTTTATTTATTGTTTATTTCCATTATTGTATTTTTATTTGGTGTGCAATAAAGAGTATTTCATTCATTTCATTCATTCATTCTTTGGACGGGCTTCATAACACCCACATTATCAGCAATGTTTGCACTCCATTTGGTTCCCGCTAAATGCTAGAATTTTATTAAACATTTAGCGAGTTAGGCAAAACCAAGTGCCGATTTTTTTTGCTTTTTAACTGACTTAAAAAAAAGAAGAGTTTAATTCGTCGGAATCTTTTTTTATGTCTGTTCCCCGATTACACAAAGACGCCTTGAACGATTCGAGAAATTATTTTTTTTAAAAAGGGTATATCTCCCAGGTGGTCCCATTGACACCAAGTCAGGATCTGATGAGGGGATTCCAAAAAAATCGAGGGCAACCCTCAAATTTTATAGGGACGCACGATGTGTTTTAAAATCATAACAACTGGTTTCGATTTTCTGAAGTCGGTTATATTTTTATTAAAAAGTTATTTGTATTATTTTGTACTAGCATCCGCCCGCAGCTTCGCATGCGTGGTTTGTCAATAAAAAGTAGCCTATGTTATAATCCAGGTCATATGTCAACCCATATACCAAATTTTATCGAATTCGGATCAGCCTTTACGACATGATTGAGTAACAAATAAACGTCCAAACTTTCGTATTTATAGATAGATAGATAGATAGATAGATAACTCTTTATTGAATTACCACACAAACAGAAATAATAAAAAAATAAGTACTGGGTTAAAATAAATAAGGCAATACAATGGGCGGCCTTATCGCTAAAAGCGATCTCTTCCAGGCAACCTTTGGATGGAGCGAAATTTTTAAAAATTACGGAGTGCGGTGTACTTTAGCGGATACATTACATTTACACATAATATACTCTAAGATATAATAATAATATGAAGTTTTAATCCTAATACTTAATATACTTATAAAATAGACTAATATATAGGTATATACATATAGCAAACTATACTAACAGATAAAATAAGTACATAAATAGTAAATAAATAACGCTAGGAAGATGACATCGTCAGGTAATGATGTTTCACCTTCAATTTGAAGACGTGTATGGACGATGACCGTCTTACTTCTTCGGGCAGAGCATTCCACAGCTGAACAGCCTGGACAGTAAAAGAAGCGCTGTAAAAGGAAGTGCTGTGCGAAGGAGTTCTGAGTATCAAGTTTGATTTATGATATTAATGGGATTTTATCTTGTGACATTTTACTTTTTGATTTTAATTTTTTTTTTATAATTGTGGTGCGGGGGGATTGGTTGCAGGGGAAATCTATGGGGGAGGCCTATCTACAGCAGTGGACTTCCTATGGCTCATACATCAATTAATACCCGACGAGATACAGTCTCAAACTAGTTCGGAGAGCAGGGTCTTATCGAGCTTGTCACTTCATACATGTAACTAATCTGATAAATACAGAAATTAAAAATATAAATTACTAGCTGACCAATCCGCAGCGTCGCACGCGTAGTTTTTCAATAAAAACATTACCCTCCTTCTGCGCAGTGGGGTAAAAAGTAGCCTATTTTACTCAGGGTGAATGTAGCTTTCTAATGGCCAAAGAATTTTTTAAATCGGTCCAGTAGTTTTTGAGTTTATTCATTACAAACATACACACAAAAATACAAATCTTTCCTCTTTATAATATTAGTATAGATAATATTTAAGTACAACTGTATAAGTATGTTTTGTTTAATAAATTATTCTTATTCTTAAATGTATACTAGCTCGAGTTGATGGCAAGTGTATATTTTCTATAAATGAGAAATAAAAACTTTTTTACTTTACTAATCACTACTACGAAGAACTGCTTACACCACTACTTAGAATACTAGATCACTAGAAACAGTAGGTATAATGCGCGCAACCAAAGATGAGACCTGACGGGTCACGTGATCATACCTGCGCAGTACATAGTTCTTGGCGGTTTTGGCGGTATGCGAGGCAAGCGGGGAGGGAAGGCAAGGTATGGCGTCACGCATTAGAGATGGGTCGTCGACGATTTTTTCATAAACGAAACGAAACCGTTCATCGTCGATCGTCGACTAGTCGATCAAGTAGTGAATTTTTCGACTAGTTCATAACGTGACCTATAGTCTATTCGTTAAGTAATTGCTATCCTTTTTCTTTAATCGACAGGATAATTTTAATAAATGCTTAACTCACTATAACTATTTATTCAAATATGAACGCTACCTACGTAACTTTAAAGTTCTCTCTACCGTTCCCGTATTATACGACTATGTTTACGCGTCGAGCCGTCGCGCTCTAGTTGAAACAAACGTCTCAACATTTTATTCAACCGCCTACGAATTCAACAAGTCTACGAATAAACGATAGACCGTTGAAGCGTCGAATGTTAATCAAAGGTTGATTCGACTAGTCCGTTGAATAAACGCCCATGCCTATCACGCATGCGTATTCAGTCGTGTGTCGTTCCCCGCAGTCCGCGCATACGCCGCTGTGGTCCCAAGTTAAGGTCGATGACAGGTATGACAGGTCTCATCTTTGGCTGCGCGTATTATACATAAATTAACGCAGAATGAAAAATCTGCCCACGTATACCTAATCTCGTTCAGGTGTGCGCATGAAGCCAACTAAGTGTCTCAAGTACCCCGACAGTCGTTGGGTCAAACGGTCATAATTAGGATCATCGCATCGCTTCAACACAATGCTATGATTGCTTTGTTTACAAGACTAAATTTTAATGCTCAGCTATTCGGAAAATTATGCAATTTCACGGTAAAGCTGTTTCGAGTTAATCTTGTTAATGAATTAGTGGAATGGATAGCAAAGGCCAATATATTTTAGAAGCGAGAGTCAATTCTAGTTGTGAATAAAATTATAACTTTTTTTAGGATGAAAATTGTTTTGAAACTTCATAACAAAAAAATAGGTAATGCTGAATATTTCACACATCGCTTTAGAGCCCCAAACTAAACTAAGCTTTTATCATGGGAACCAGATAACTGAGTAATCTAGTTATTAAGTTCTTTTTTTAACTTAATTTAAGATTGTAAGGAATACCTACAATAAAGCATTTTCAATGGTTATGTTGACTAAAACTGGGCGACTAAAGCAAAACGGGTACACTGAAAAACCGAATAGGTTGTTTTAACTTTTCTTTAGGGTTCCGTACCCAAAGGGTAAACGGTACCCTATTACTGAGGCTCCGCTGTCTGTCTGTCCGTCTGTCACCAGGCTGTATCTCATGAACCGTGATAGTTAAACAGTTGAAATTTTCACAGATGATGTATTGCTGCTGCCGCTATAACAACAAATACTGAATACAGAATAAAATAAATATTTAAGGGGGGCTCCCATACAACAAACGTGAGTTTTTTGCTCGTTTTAACTCGATATTGATAACGACAACAGATAGACGCTTGAAATATTCACAGAATATTCAGTTATATATTCACTTTCAAAATAAATAATTAAATTAAAATAAAACAAGTATTTTTGGGGGGCTCCCATACAACAAACGTGATTTTTTTGCCGTTTTTATAGAGCTCGAGTCCGCCTCGCACTTGGCCGGTTTTTTCACCCTATATCACCTACCGACATGATAGTTGGAACTATAAAGGTAGCTATATGACCTGATTATATATATTTAATTTAGTTATTTTGTTGACTCTACTTCGTTAACATGTGGGCTTTACTAAATAATCAGTTAGACTTAGATTCGAATATACCAAAAATGTTGTGTTGTGTAACCTCTTTTAGTGGTTGGTTTAACCTATTCATTTTTAACAATTTTATTTTTAGAGAAATAAATGTACTTTATTAATAGTGTAAACTTAATATTAAATTAACGCAACTTATAAAATCAACATTATGGAGTTCATCCTATTCGGGTTTTCAGTGTAGAATACTCACAAAATGATGCTTCTGTTATTCACCCAGTCCCTACTGTATTATTGTTTACTTATGATTGATCGTTATTTTATTTTCTTTTCTGCGTGTGCTATTTTAGATTTATGGATTTTATTTAAGCGGCCTGAAATAAAATATTTTGCCGGCGGATTGAGGACAAGTCCCGCGAACCCTGAGAATAGATCATCATCATCATCATCATATCAGCCGTAGGACGTCCACTGCTGGACAAAGGCCTCCCTCATTGATCTCCAGGAACTGCGGTTGGAAGCGGCCTGCATCCAACGCCGACCTGCGGTTCTTACCAAGTCGTCTGCCCATCTTGTGGGTGGACGTCCTACGCTGCGCTTGCCGGTCCGTGGCCTCCACTCGAGAACCTTTCGGCCCCATCGGCCATCTGTTCTGCGCGCTATATGGCCTGCCCATTGCCACTTCAACGTGCTAATCCGTCGGGCTATGTCGGTGACTTGAGTTCTCCTACGTATCTCCTCATTTCTGATTCGATCCCGTAGAGAAACCCCGAGCATAGCCCTCTCCATAGCTCGTTGAGCGACTCTGAGCTTATTCATAAGGCCAATAGTGAAGGACCACGTCTCGGTTCCATATGTCATCACTGGTAACACACACTGATTGTAGACTTTCGTCTTAAGGCACTGAGGTATGTTGGACGAAAAGACGTTGCGAAGTTTCCCAAACGCTGCCCATCCGAGTTGGATTCGACGATTGACCTCTTTCTCGAAGTTGGACCTACCTAATTGGACTGTTTGTCCTAGGTATACATACGCGTCGACAACTTCAAGAGCCGAGTTCTCAACCATAACTGGGGCAGGGACGACATGGACATTTGACATGATTTTCGTCTTGTCCATGTTCATTTTAAGTCCTACCCGTTGGGAGACTCGATTGAGGCCTTCGAGCATCGTGCTGAGCTCTTCCATCGACTTTGCCATGACCACAATATCGTCGGCAAACCGAAAGTGAGAATAGATAATGAATAATATTTATTAAAGTAAAGTAAAAAGTTTTTTATTTCTCACAAAAATATACACTTGCAATCAACTCGAGCTATAATAGATATATGAATGATTTAAGTATGATATAATACACATAACACACTTAAACAGTTGTGCTTAAATTGTACAATGTATATTTTAAATTTCTGTAATTATCAGATTAGTTACATATATGATGTGACAAGCTCGATAAGACCCTGCTCTCCGAACTAGTTTGAGACTGTATCTCGTCGGGCAGTGCCAGGGTTGCCGCACAGGCAAAAAAAAAGTCGCTAAGCTAGCACCGAAAAGTCGCCAGATATATGAAAAATCTAGTTAAATGTCGCTAGATTTTTATAAGAATATTGCATTAATAAAAGACGGTTAATATTTAAGTGTTTACTTGAAGATAACCACCACTTACTTCCCATCAGGTGGGCCGTTTGCCTTTTTCCTTACATATTACGTAAAAAAAATAAAAAAATGGAGGTTTATACAAACAGTAGGTAATCAAAATTGAATAAATTGCAACATTTCGTCATCTAACTAAGACGTCATCCTCATCACAAACATTGGTAGGAGCAGTTCTGGAAGTTGATGGCCCTTTTCGGTACTCTTTGTTTTTTAATGGATTTTGAGATTTGGGAAAGAACATCTTCAGGCAATACGTAGCTATGGCAAGTCTGGTTTAAAATTTTTAATTGGTTTCTTATAAGAATAATTGAGTTCAGAGTAACAGGCGCCAATCCGTTTCTTAGTTTATTTTTTACGATATTCATCACACTGAACATTCGCTCGACTTCAGCGTTTGAATGTGGCAGTGACAAAACTGTTATAGCCAAATCTGCTAGTTCGATGTATTCTTTCTTTCGTTATTTTAAAAAGTCGCTAGATGTCGCTCTATTTTTTTTTGTCGCTAAATCTGAAAAAAATGTCGCTAAAGGAGTCCAAAATCCCCTAGATCTAGCGACAAAGTCGCTAAAACGGCAACGCTGGGCAGTGCACTACTCGCTACTAAGCAACACCTACTAAGGAGAAGAGTACTAAATATAGGTTTTACACATATGATGTAGACAAAACCAATTTGATGAAATGTGGTTATATAACACTTATCAATGTAAATAATGAATGTAATTATGTATTTAATACTTATTTAACACTTTATATAATACGTTATTGTACAATTAAATTAAAAACGTAAATCTATGTGATACAATTGGCGGTGTTATCGCAGATCCACGTAGTCAGGTAAGACTGTACATGAGCCCTCGAATTGTTTTAGCAAACCCAACCGGCTAGTATTTTTTCCGCGATGATTAAACATAGGTAAGTTTTTTGTTGAAAAATTACTTTTTCAAAAGAAGCTTTTATAAAATTCATAATCGGAACCGCAAGCAGATTCAAATGAGCTCAAACACTAGTAGCCTACAATTCATTCAGAAGTTCCATTGTCCAGCATCCGTCTCCATAATGAGATGACCTGCATGGTAACATATTATTGTATTGTCATCGAAGTTACATAAATGTATTACAAACAGCTCAATCGATTGGGGGGAACTGGTTTAAAATTGAGTTGCATGAGTTGCACCCAAACAAGAAAACATTGCAAGTTAAATAAAATCTACTAAAATAAAAGAAACGGTCCTCTTATGATGACTACATGACTTTAGGACCCAGTAATCTAACCGCTTGAGTTTTATGCCTCATAAGAGCTCTACCGGCTTTACCATAATCAGATCAAGATGGCGACCGATACAAACGGTGCCTGTATCACGAAATTGGCATAGAAGCTAGTTTAAAATTTTGTTAACTAAAACTATATGGATCATGTGACTTAAAAAACAAATTTTTATAATACAAAATATAAATAAATTTGTAAGCGATTACAGTATTCACTGAAATATTGTGTAGTTATAAACTTCGTTAGAGAGCTTGTAAATCGGTTTGTTGCATTTATTTTTGAATGAAGTCTACTGTCGCCCGCAAATGAGCGTGCCGATTTGGTTTACATAATATTCCCTCAATTATTGAGATATTTGTAGATATGGGCCATATTATAATAATTTTGCAGGTGCACATGCCTGCCTGAAATATGCCTGAAATAAACGTTTATTATTATTATTAATAAGTAATGTCAAAGTGTTGTGTTGTTCGCTACTAATCGGGTGACAAAACAAGACTTTGCAGTCATTACGTGGTGTACTGATTAAATATATTTTTAACATATAAAACAATTATGTATGTTAGACTCTAATAGGGCCCAGAAATATAAACTTCATAAGTATTCTGCAAAATAAATAGGCAATATTAATACATACAGGCGTTAAAAACAATTTTCTACGCAATTTTAATAAGCTGAAAAGCTATCCGGAACGCAATAATCAAAAACAAATTTTACAAGCGTACATGCTTAAAATACGCTTTGATAGGAAACTTGAGGATTTATGTAGTTGTACATAGCTACGTAGTATATTATTTCTCTGTGATAATAGGTAAGTAGCTACATGTTGGAATATGACAAAAATGATGACTTGCACACAAGCGATAGAGCTAACTAGTACGATCAATTTCAACTTGTCAAATTGTCAGTTTATCTACTGGTCCCATATTCCACTTGATTCCACCAGTGTTCACACATCCAAATACACTAACAACATGTACAGAGTACAAGAATATACAAAGTGTACATTTTGGCAGTCGAGCCGTGTTTGTTTATGCTAAGCAGGTGTGAGTCGGAGCCTATTTGCCATGCGTGGGCTAAGGCCGACCGGTTGCTTCAAGTAGGTACGGGTAGGTACCTACGTACAACGGGGGACATCATGAAATGATGTAATGCGGGGAACAATGGTTTATCTTCAACCTGTTTGTAAAAGCAGTATAATAAAACTAATATTAAAAATGCGATAGTTTGGATGTTTGTTTGTTTGTTACTCAATCACGTCTTAACAGCTGAGCCGATTTCGATGTAATTTAGTATGTACATAGATTATAACCTGTATTAACACATAGGCTACTTTTATACCATAAATCAGGTCCCATGGGATAAAAATGGGATGTCAAGTTGCAATAGCGAGATTAGCTTTATTTCTAGGTTTCCTAAATTTAGTAGTGTAACTAGGGTTGCCAACTGTGTGGATCAGAAATCCGGGAGGTGAAAAACAAAACCAATAAAATTCAAACATTTTTATTTAAAGTTGTATTTTTTTACACTGCGTGCAGCTTGTAATGCCTTCTGATTGGAAACAATAAAATCATAAAATTCTTTACAGGTGTATTTGAAATTTGTGCACACCTGTATTTCAGATTTCACGTGAGTTTCATTCAGCCGATTACGGCTTTTCGACCACAGTTCGTTTACTACGCTGAAAACACGTTCAGCGGCGGCGTTTGCGATTGGGATCGATAGAGTGAACGTAACAAGCTTTTTTATTTCTTTGCCCGATTCACCCTTACATTTTTCAAAAAAGTTTACCCAGCGCAAGTCTACCCTCTTCGTTTTACTTGCCACAACCTCACGAACTTCTCGCAATAAACAGTAGTCATCATACAATTTATCCTCATCCATTGGCACATTCAGTAAAGCACACAGATCTTTTAATTCATTCCAGTCAATTTCTTCGTCCATTGTCAAAATGTTCACTTTCTTGTAAATAGAGTCGTCAAATCCGTACCACTTATCCAAATAGGTCAAACATCGCTCCAAATATTTGTCTGCATCTTCTTTAAAAGTATTTTGATCAGCCTCCGTCAACTTTCTCAAACATTGCGTGGCCGACTGTCCGTAGAACTTATCATTCTTTCTGTTAGTAATCTTGGTTCGCAACTCTGTCATAATTGTGTGTAGTTCAGTGCATGTAATAGTGTCACTTTCTAGTTTTTTAATTGAAGTATCAAAAATTTGCATTATGTTGTGAATAAAATAGCAGTAGCATAGTGGAAGACAGTTTTCATCTTTAAAAGCACTCCAAATTATCGCTGCACATTCATCCTCGCCTTCACTTAGAAAATATTCTCTCAAAACCGGCCAGTTCAAAATCAGTCTATCTAAAGCTGGTAGCAATGATAGCCATCGTGTTGGCACATGGCGTAGAATAGATTTGTACTCTAAATGAGCGAAATCGAAGAATTCCTTTAGCTTTGCAGTTCGCTTGGCAAACGCGGAAAATTCGCTGTAAACTTTAAATAGTAACGACTCCACATCAAACTGTAATGCTTTTAATGCATGTTTGTTACAATTATTTAGAATATGGCATTTACAATTCGCCTTCAAAATATTTGGATTTTCAATTTTAAGTTTTTGAAAAACTGAGTTATGAATCCCGTAGTTGACTGAAGCATTATCTGCGGATAGTGATGATACTGATGCCCAGGATAAGCCATTTTCCTGTAAAACTTTGCAGAGCTGTGTTTTGATGGCTTCACTAGTTTCAGCTGGATCTTGATAAAAGTCAAGTAAACCTTGTTTCAAACCATCTTTAAGTGAAAACCATTGCACTGTAACCGGAAACATTTTTAAATTTCCTTTGTTAGAGGAGTCTGTGCCAATAGAAAAATATGTTGAATCATGCAATTCGGATAGCAGCATTTCTTGCGACAGTGGAGCTATGACATTTTCACAAATAGTTGTAGCTTTAGTTCGGCCGCACGCTATTTTCTTTGCAACTTCTGAATCAGGAAACATAGTAGGAAACAACTTATTGTTACAGTCTTGACTCGAGTAGCTGTGATGATGTTTAACTCCGTGATATACAGATGTAACTTCTGCGGCAGTTATTAGATCTTCTTCTCGTGAATGTTTTTTCACAAAAAAACTAGAAACTGATGGCATTGAAGACTTATTTTTTAGAAATAACTTATGTTTCTTACCTTCCGAATGCACAATCAGAGCTCTTTTACCTTCGTATTTTACGGAAATATCGGTTTTGCATAATTTACATTCAGCGGTGAAATCATCTCGTTTCTTAAGCCAAGTACTGAAGAGAGGATCGTTCAACCAATTTTCATCAAAGCTTGTATGATATTTGAGTTTTCTTTTTTTCGGCGGTGTCTGCTGCGTTGAGGCTTCCGAATCCGACATTATGCTTTATTTAAAACCACAACAACAATACTCGCATTCAATTTACAATATTAACAAACACAAAGCAATCCAGAGTCCTGGCCGCTAATAACACAACTAAATAAGATTGCCGCGCGGCGCGATTCGCACGCACGTTCGGCTCGCCGCCGCGGCGCCGCCCGTACCCCGCCCCCGCCGCTCGCACCCCGCACCGCACCGCCCCACGGCCCCATCCACCGTCCGCGTCGCGCTCACGCGTGGTGGACTGAAGCGATCAAAATATCCGGGAGATTTTAGCTGCGTTCCTGGAGCCGGGAGATTTAAAAAACGTATTGCCTTTTTACGGGAGAATCCCGGAATTCCGGGAGAGTTGGCAACCCTAAGTGTAACGCGCACGAAGTCGCGGGCAACAGCTTCAACGCTTCGAAAGCGATAAATCAACTAGATATTAAATTATCTAAATTCGGGAACAGAAACAACAATTCAAAATGTTCCTTGTGATTTTAACAAATAAAATAGTTTAGACTCTAATACTGAGTTTTCGAAATTAATTTAAGTAACTTGATATTGAACCCCTTTCAGCCCTCAAAACCGCCAGCGTCCTCAAAATTGACTACAGTCAATTTATTTGGCAGACAGACTTATTTGGCTTTAAGCGCGTCACACATGACGAAGATGTTTTATTATTTATTGTTACGATATCTTAAGGGGACACCGGAGGGACAATCGCCCATATAACACGTACTACCAAGATCATTTCTAATTGGAGCATATTTCCACCATATTAAGGTATTATTTTAATTTGAATAGTATTTATCTAGGTTCCCAACCATATATTAGATCAAAATACTTACTTAAAATGAAATAGAAGCATATCGCATTCTGCATGTTTTTACGTCGTAAAATACCTGATTTCAACCTAATTGTTTCGTATTAAAAACAACAACATCTTACGTATCCTAGTCATGTGAACATAGATTATATCGTCTAGTTACAGAATAACAACACAATGAGAAAAATACAACAAGTTTTCAGTCATCATTTTTGGTATTACGGAACACGGTCAAAATCTAATCAAATTTAGAATCGTTCTATTGCTATCACTGTCGCTCTGCGTGGCTAAACAAAAGTTGCGCTCAGGGTTCGCCGGCGCGTTAAGAATGGGAAAGATATGTTATGTAATGTACGAATGCTATGAATATTTTATGAATGAAAGTGTGTGCAATTTTTTTGATTTTGCGGGAATAATAAGACGTTACTAATTCGATTACGTGATTAATACCATAAACGAGAAAAGCCAAAGATGTGGATTGAAAACGAACGCCAGTAAGACATTTGTTATGTATGACCAATTGTGGAAAGGTGCCAATTTCAATCCAATCCAGGGTAATTGAATATGTGAACGAATACTTGTATTTGGGGCAGAATATTTCATTTATGGAGCAAACATGGAGGTAGAACGTCGGATTAAGAAAGCCTGGAACAGATAGATAGATAGAAAACCCTTTATTGTAACCACACTTAAATTAACAAATCATAATTAAAACACTTAAAACTAGACACGCGATAGTACAATTGGCGGTCTTATCGCTAAAAGCAATCTCTTCCAGACAACTTTTGGCTGGACTGGATTTTACGAGAACGTTAAAGGACGGTAGCTTTATAACATAAGCTTTTTATTTAATTGTAGGTATACTTACATAAGCAAAACAGAAGAAATAGATACCAGGGTAGGTAGTATTAGCATACATATTATACATAAACATTCTATGATATTAAATATACTAACAATAAATAAAATATGAAACAGCTGTAATACAAACAGTAACAACGACATATATGATAACAAAAAAAGATTACTCAGCTCTCTGATGCAGACAAATAGTGCTTAAACAATAGCGTTTTAAAGATAGGAAGGGATTTGGCAGATCTAATAAAAGAAGGAAGAGAGTACCATAAACGGATAGCTTGTACAGTAAAGGAGTTGTCATAAAAGTTAGAAGAGTGGATAGGAATTTTAAGTTTCAAGGACGTAGAAGAGCGCAGATACTTGTCTCTCAAATAAATTTTCAAGTCGAATATTCCCATCAGACTCAAAAAGAAGGCCATGGACACTATAATACTCCCAACACTACTCTACGGATGCCAAAGCTGGGAATTGACATAGGAAGCAGTCCATAAAATCAAAGTCTTCCAAAGAGTGACAGAAAGAAGCATGCTGGGGTTAAAACTTAAGGATATATTAAAAATAGCGAGATCAGAAGGAAAACCCAAGTAGTTGATGCAGTAGAATTTGCGTGCAAGCTCAAGTGGAAATGGGCTGGCCATCGGGCACGAACTACCGATGGAAGATGGAGTGAAAAGTCTCTATCTCTCTCCCCGGTCTCCATGTCTTGTCTTAAATATATCTGTGAAATGTTCTTAAGTGTGATAGTTAGTAGTGGTAGTTTTATTGGTTTAAAATAGTAGGTATTTAATTTTGTAATGCATGTATTTAATATGGTTTGATTTGGACAATAGTTGTGTTTGTCTTATTATGTCTACC
Organism: Philereme vetulata; assembly: GCA_918857605.2. Taxonomy (NCBI): domain Eukaryota; kingdom Metazoa; phylum Arthropoda; class Insecta; order Lepidoptera; family Geometridae; genus Philereme; species Philereme vetulata. Next base: position 2,131,837 of record OU975459.1, on the reverse strand, counting down.
CTTGATCAAGAGGTACGTGATGTACAAACTGGACCCAGCGGAAGACCAGCGCTGCGGCATATAAACATACCGTAGCATCATGATTAGCTGAGTACCTATTCATCTCCACACAGAGCTTTTAAGTTTGTTAGTTTGTCAGTGCTTAGGTTAGATTTTATTGTTGTTGTGTTTTATTTTCCTTTATTACTGTGTGGTTGTTGAATAAAATGTTTTCTTTCTCTTTCTTTCTTTCTCAAAAACTACTGCATTGGTGCCCTCGAGGTGCAACCCGCCCCCGAGGAACGAGGCGAAGATGGCCCAACAAAGAGAGGATTGGAAGCGGTTGGAGGAGGCCTTTGCTCACAAATTAACATAATTTAGTAAAAAAAGTTGAATAAAAACATAGATAAACATATTTAATATTTATTTGGTAAATAAAAAGTCTATACTACTTATAAACTAATTCGATACGCATATGTTTAGACATTTATGCTGTGCAGTTATCTGGTGAATCGGCATTGAACGTTTTTATAGGAATCGTACAATCTTGAGTCATAAAATATTATAGCATCTTCATCGTGTGTCTGCGCTCTAATGTAGTCGTCCGCAAACTTATTTGACTTGCACACAACATGCAACAATGAAACAGTCTCTTATGGAGTCAACAACCTATCCATCAAGAGTTTACAAGCCAGTCTGTGGTCTAAAACCGCAACCGCTTTCGTATACTTACCTAACCAGCCGCAATAACTTTCTACGATCAGGATGTTAGATTAGTTAATGCTCAGGTTTGTGCACAAATGGGTACTTGGTTAAGTTTTTCGCTGCTTATATTATCTGCCATGCAAACAGGTGTACAGCAAATAGGAAATTAGTCGAAAATGTATTTTTTGTATTTAGTTATTCGACGAATAGTCACATACCAACAGTAATTCATAAATCACTGTAAAACCAACGGGTTGTCTCGATGCTTAGAGACACTCGAGCCGCTGCACAGTATCATGCAGTATGATATGCAGACGCTGACTAGTGCGTATGTACCAGTGCCTCTGGATTATTAAAAAAATATACAAGATTTTCCAACTTAGAATTCTACCCATTCCTACCAAACAAGGCACGGTGGCAGCATTCGACACCCAACTATTAGGTTAGCTAAACTTTCAAAGAGTTTTCTTTGTAATGGAGTCAAACTCATTAATTCATCGTCAAACTATTTAATAAATTAGATAAAGATTTGCGTGAAATGGACTATGCCATGTACAAAATAAAATTAAAATTAGTATTAATTAGGAAAAGCTACTATAGCATGATAGAAGCTCTCAAGGATGACTCCATTTCACAGGATTTTTTTTTTTTTTTGAATTGTTGTTTCTGTGATATGAGCATTAGGCATATACATTTTTAATTGTTATTCTTTATGTAGGTATGATGACAATGGCCTTTTACAGCAGCTACGATTTGACATTATAAAATGCATATCTTGACATTCCTTAAAATATAATCAATGACTAATGTAATTCAATATTTATAATTAATGTTACTTACTGACATACGCAACAATTTAGAATTCAAAATAGGTACCTATTAAAATCGATTCTTTGACAATGCCCCTCTACAGCAGCTATAATCTTAAGTACCTACATAATTAATAATCAGTATTTATATGCTTAAATGTAAATGTATATGAAATGCTTGTCTGTTTCTGGCACCTCTACTTAGATAAAGACATGTAATTAAGTAAGTAATATTATTGACGTAACCAAGTGTTCCATTGTGTCCCTACGGTTTGAATAAATGAGTATGAGTATGCACATTATTTAGATACTTAGAAAACCCGTCACCTTTACCTAAACATCATTTTAAAGTTATGCTGACATAATTACAACCGAGGACCGAACGGCTGCAGCGCATCAGTTAAGTTCGCAGACGCGCGAGTTGACGACTTTTATGCGATCATCTTATATGATATCATACGCAAAAGAACCACGTCCCTGATAAGCCGCGTCCGAGGCAGCTCCAACAGGATGCTGGCCGTTGCGGCAGATAATTTCAATTTTAATTCCGGCATCATTGGCTGCTGGGATTTAAAGCACCAGCCAGTCGCCCAGCTGGTGACTAATTACATTAATATTTATTTGTTTGACCCGGCTATTAATTGTCTGAATTTGATTTTTTTATTATTTATTTGATTATTGTGAATGTACCGATTTTTATGTTTAATTGCAATTAACTAACTACTAACTTATTTCTAAGATTTTATTATTATTTATTAACAAAATGGATGATGACATGTCTGAAAAATAAATGAATTGAATTGAGTTGATATAAGAGTAATATATTAAATTAGAAAATTCTTTATTGCACTAATAAAAAGATACATAGGCGAACTTAATGCTAATTAGCATTTTCTTCCAGCTAACCTTTGTGTAGTGTGGAGAAAGTGGTAGTGCCAGAAAAAGGAAATTTAATCAAACTTTAGCTTAGAAATAAACTTACAAAAATTAAAAATAATAATAATACACATACATAAACGAAATACACAAATATATCTACATAAAGTGCTCAATTTTGTTGGGTATCTTGAAGAGAGATGAAGTATTTAAAGAGTTTGGATTTGAAGATTCCCATAGAGGCGGCCTTGCGGATTTCCACTGGAAGAGAGTTCCACAAGCAGATAGCAGTCACAGTGAAAGAGTAAGTGAAGAAAGAAGTTTTATGCTCAGGCGTCTTGAATAACAGATGTTGAGAAGAACGAGAAGGGCGATCAGGTGGAAAAAGAGGAGAAAAACGTTCTTTAAGATAGCAAGGGGACAGAGGATTTTGAAGGATGTTATAAAGAAGACAGAGTATATGAGTATATTCGTTTTACGCTGTTGTTCTGTCTGTCTGCATCGTGGCTGTGGCTCCGAAATTGGGTATATAGGATGGACAGAAATCAAGGCGTTTTTTATACCTGCTCTTGATGTTTTTCTTCCGCTTTCTGATAGTTTGGAGGATTAGATTAGTTCAGTGGCACCAAAGATAGGGATAACTTGTTGATTTTTTACTGGCCTATTTATTTATCACCTACTCATAACTCATTGTCATTTGTCATATCGATCGATTTACAAACAACCTATAGCGTATTGGAGTACTTGGAGTAGAGCTAAGCTATATTTATAAGCTAAGCTAAGCTATATTTATTTATATTTATATTTTAACTATTTTTCAAACTTTCGCGATCACGGTACATAATTACTGATTTAAACGGATACCTATTTATCGCGTATGTACCCTTTTAGGGTTTCGTAGCCAAATGGCAAAAAAACGGAACCCTTATGGATTCGTCATGTCTGTTTGTCTGTCTGTCTGTCCGTCTGTCCGTAAGTCACAGCCACTTTTTTCCGAAACTATAAGAACTATACTGTTGAAACTTGGTAAGTAGATGTATTCTGTGAACTGCATTAAGATTTTCACACAAAAATAGAAAAAAAAACAATACATTTTGGGGGTTCCCCATACTTAGATAAGAAAATGATAAAACTAAAAAAATATATGATGTACATGCAAACTTCCACATAAAATTGGTTTGAACGAGATCTAGTAAGTAGTTTTCTTTAATACGTCATAGATCGTAAACCGCAATTTACCTTTCATTCAATCAACTCAAATATAAAAAAGGGTTACAACGAACTACAAGAACTTTTATATTATGTTACTTGCTGCTACGGAACCCTTTATGGGCGAGTCCGACTCACACTTGGCCGCTTTTTGTTTATTTGTTATCCCTACGTTGCAATATAGTCGAACAGTCGGGATAACAAACAAAAAAGGTACAAACGCGATAAATAGGTACCCATTTAAATCAGTAATTAAAGAGCTACGCTATTTCGCAACATAAATCCGAACTGAACCTTCGACACCTAATTTTAACTTTTAATACAGCCAGCAGTGTGGAATAGCCGGAAAGTGATTAAACATTACGAGTTCTTTAACCTGTAACTGAACCCGGCGGTGTAACCCGAGAGGGGATGAAATTGCAGGACGCTTTGGCTTTGTCGGCAGCTTTGATATTTTCAATTTTACGGCTGAAATTACCTTTTTGTTTTTTCAAGTTTATTGAAACAACTTTGCTTAAAACTATTTTTAACCCACTTTTACTTCATCATCATCATCATATCAGCCGTAGGACGTCCACTGCTGGACAAAGGCCTCCCTCATTGATCTCCAGGAACTGCGGTTGGAAGCGGCCTGCATCGAACGCCGACCTGCGGTTCTTACCAAGTCGTCTGCCCATCTTGTGGGTGGACGTCCTACGCTGCGCTTGCCGGTCCGTGGCCTCCACTCGAGAACCTTTCGGCCCCATCGGCCATCTGTTCTGCGCGCTATATGGCCTGCCCATTGCCACTTCAACGTGCTAATCCGTCGGGCTATGTCGGTGACTTGAGTTCTCCTACGTATCTCCTCATTTCTGATTCGATCCCGTAGAGAAACCCCGAGCATTGCCCTCTCCATAGCTCGTTGAGCGACTCTGAGCTTATTCATAAGGCCAATAGTGAAGGACCACGTCTCGGTTCCGTATGTCATCACTGGTAACACACACTGATTGAAGACTTTCGTCTTAAGGCACTGAGGTATGTTGGACGAAAAGACATTATTTAAAAAATAACAATAATACTATAAAAATAGTACTTTTATTTATTTTATTTATTTGGGAAGATAATCATACATGATGAAGTGCTAATAATTACATGAATGCATGACCCACGACATCATCCACAGATTACTTCAAATGATAATGATAATGTTTATTTATTTTTTGATATTTACATGTACTTCGATACGTCATAATAAGAGCAACTTATCACATATAATTACACTATTACTAATAATAATACATTTTATACAAAACTAACACTAAAAATTACAGTATTTATTGAAACCACGTCAAATAAAAATAAACGTAAAAAAAGGAGAATGTTCTCGATTCGTCGGAATCTTTTCTTGTTGATGTATGTTCCCCGATTACTCAAAAACGCCTGGACCGATTTAAGGAATTCTTTTTTGTTTAAAAGGCTATACTACCCAAGTGGTCCCATTGGCACCAAGTCCGGATCTGATGTTGGGATCCCAAAAAATCGAGGGCAACCCTCAAATTGTACAGGGACGCCATTCGGTTTTATGTTTTTCCTCAGAACTCCATCATTTATCAACCGATTTGGAAAATATATTTTTTTCTTTTTTTATTTGAAATAGTAATAATATAATATTGCTGGACCTTTCACACAGCGCTATCTAGACCCAAACTAAGCAGAGCTTGTACTATGGGAACCAGATAACTGATAGAATACTTATATACTTTTTTGTTTGGTAAATACATACTTATAATATATAGAAAAACAACCAGAACCAGAACAAATATCTGTAGATCAAGCAAACATTTGTTCCGCTACCTCCTCAGAAATTTCATCAATGGTGGCGATTCTGTTGTTTACGCTGACTAACTAAAATTGTGTAAAAGACGAACTGTCTTATTTTGTTTACGCTAAAGATCAAATTAGAATGGCATTTAAAGTGACATTTCTAAAGTTAAGTATTTTTTACTAAGATGGAGTGTTTGCGGGTAGTTTTAATCAGCACCAAGACTGCTGACTAAAACTATACTTGAAAAAACATAGCTTGAGCTCTGCGTCATTTCTTAAACTGACATTCCTAGGGTTGTTATGATACAGAAAAAAATATCTATAGTAATTATCGATACAAGCTTTGCAGTAAGACAATTGTTGGACTTTTGAGGGCTCCAACAACCCGTAACGACTGCCATTAGATATTCGTATGGCAGCCGGGACCGACGGCTTAACGTGCTTTCCGAGGCACGACCAGACCAGTACAAAAACCCATATTCATGCATACAAATATTTGCACTGAGCGAGGATCGAACCCGCGACCTCCTGCGCAGCAGTCGTGTTCACTACTGCTTCGCCACGAAGGTTGTCTGCCATAATTATTAAACAAATTAACAGCAATAGTAACAAAAACAAAGTGATGAGAACAAAAAACACGTGGCGTATACAAGGCGTTAGCACTCGTACTGAGGAGAATGGGTCATGTCAAACAAGATGGCGGCGCGTTGGCGCCATCTTGCGGAAGAAGACACGCCGCGGCCAAACTTCTCTCGAACCCCAAAGTTGTCGGAAGGAATGTTACGAGTAGGTTAGAATTTCGATTTTATTTACTCACTATTGTAAATAATGTTATTTTTTTTAAATTAAATGATAAATTAATTTTGAATTAAGTTTTATACAAAATATCGATAGTTTATAGTCTGTGGTCACGATGATTCATCGCTCATCACTATAATTAGCTCAGCATGCCCATAAAGTATGACATTAACTGGTACGTTTGTCCGTACTGTTAAATTCAAAACTTCATAGGCGCAATTTTACTGACAGCTGTCCCAGACATCAAGCTATGTTTTTTCTAGTATAGTTATCAGCTAAGTAGTTTGGCTAAGTCGGTATATTTTTATTAAAAAGTTACTTGTAAGCGTTCGGTGTGTGTGGTAGGAACTTAATTTAGGTACATAAAAAACAAATAGAGTCGCGTATTCATCTCTTGCAGATGTTAGAGGTCAATGATGATGATGGTAACTGAGTTTAATATAATCATTAAATTGTTTTTAAAATATAAATAACGATAGAGCACTAAATAGACAATGGTCGCGAATTCGTTTTTTATCATTTTCTTAAAATACAAAGTTTGAAATTTCTAGCTAAAAGACCGAATTAGCAAACGTGAAATTTCTAAAATTAGGTTAATGTAGTAAATTGGCGTGTTTGCGGGGGTAGTTTTAGTCAGAAATAAATAAATGATGTTGACTATCCTACATCACACCACACTGTAACAAAAGACGGTAAACAAGACACGGCTACACATCAAGCTAAACATTTCCAGTATAAGCTGACCTCTCATTCTATGAAAAGCCTACACAATGCGAGGTCAGCTTATACTGGAAAAGTATAGCTTGATGTGTAGCCGTGTGTACCTACCTTAAAAATTATATGTTTTCAAAAAAAAACCAAAGATGTTTAATGTTAATCTAGTTTTTGACGAGGCATTTTTGACTTCGATAGATAGAAAGAAATAACAAAAAATTGCTTTCACGGTCCGACAGTTGCCTGGTTGTAGTTGTCACGGTTGTAGTTCGTTGTAACTTTTTTTATATTTGAGTTGATTGAATAAAAGGTAAATTGGTATCATAATTTTTTTAAATTTTATCATTCGTGTAGGGAGGAAGGGGGGGGGGGGTACACATTTTACCACTTTGGAAATATCTCTCGCGCAAACTATTCCGTTTAGAAAAAAATGATACTTATTATGATATATAAATAATTTATATACATTTAATAATATATATACATAATTATAATAATTTATATATATTTTTAAACATGATTTATATGATACATAAAATGATGCCTCAATATCATTTTTGAAGACCTATCCATAGATACGACACACGTATGGGTTTGATGAAAAAAAAAATTGAGTTTCATTTCTACGTATGGGGAACCCCCAAAAAATATTGTTTTTTTTCTATTTTTGTGTGAAAATCTTAATGCGGTTCACAGATTACATCTACTTACCAAGTTACAACAGTATAGTTCTTATAGTTTCGGAAAAAAGAGGCTGTGACATACGGACGGACAGACAGACAGACATGACGAATCCATAAGGGTTCCGTTTTTGCCATTTGGCTACGGAGCCATACTCTTTAATATTCAGGTAAAATGAAATATTTTAATAAAATATGTTAGGTATGTACGCAAACCACTTTTATACTAGGTGTTTTGTTATGTACGACATTAAATGAAAACACGTGTAGGGCTAATGGATACAGCATTGATGTAAAATAGTTTATTTTTCAAATTAACTACTATAGAAACTTTCAAACAACATCAAGTCCTAAAACATTAATGAAACAGCCTGCAAAGAATAGGTAAACAAATCATATTCATTCATCCATCATGTAAGTATGTACCTGTTATACTGACTAAGCGGAATCATCACAAAGGCGCTGCCGATGGAAATGTATCGATTACTGGATAAATATTCAAGCTAACGGTGTTAAACCCCCCTCTAAAATCGGTTAATACAATTCCGGATTGTTGTTATAAATTAATGTCGTACATATTAATTAATACATTCTGTTGTATTTAGTGTATTTTATATTTGTATGTGATATGGGTCGTATTTTTTGTGCCTGCAATAATCGAATTTCATTTGATTTATTTTTTTTATTTATTTATTTTTATAACCAAACAGTTACCTAGCTACTTACTTAGAGTGGTTCTAAACGTCTTCGTATAGCAGGTACCTACACTAATCGGTCAACACATTCTACCTTTTAGCAGGCTTTTATACTACGAGAATTTCATTTAATAACTCAAAATGCAGAACTGGATGATGTGTGAACCGTCAACAATCATTCATTTGCTCTTTTAATCGAGTTTATCCATAAATTGTGTTTGCAAATAAATCATATTAATCTCTCACCGTGTAATGAACAGCGAGAGTACAGATAATATTACCGTGGCGAGAGTGACGTTAAAATGGCTTTTTGCCCATTTTGTGCGCGGAAATTAATATTAAATAATTTAACCTTTTGATCCTCATTACAGAAAGGTAGATGATATTGGTGAACAAACTAATTTGAATATTATATCTTCCTACTATCTATTAGGTTGGGGAAAAAGTTTCTTTGAATTTTTTAAGAAAATTCAAAACATTTTTTAATATAGTTTATTTACATTTAACTAAAGTATGTAAGTAGGTACCATTTTTTTCGATAACTTTTTGCCATATTGTAGGTAGGGACATGATCCCATTGCTATATAAATTTTGGGACTTCTGATCAAAATACCGCGACAAGTAGTTTTGGCAGTCCTCTCGTGATGTTAACCTGACACTGCCTAAAGATTTCTGAAGAGACCGAAACAGATGAAAATCTGTAGGTGCAAGGTCAGGACTATACGGCGGATGCATTAACACCTCCCAGCTAAACTCTCTTAATTTTTGCTGAGTGGCTAAAGATGTGTGAGTTCTAGCGTTATCATGATGAAAAACCACACCCCTTCTGTTGATTAATTCCGGCTGCTTTCTCTCAACTTCTTGCTTTAATCTCATCAGTTGTTCGCAGTAGAGTTCAGAATCGATGGTCCTGCCGGGTGGTAACAGCTCATAATGAATAATGCCCTTCCAATCCCACCACACACACAGCATCACCTTGTTGCGAGTTAACCCGGGTTTCGCCACAGTCTGTGAAGCCTGACCGGCCTTTGACCACGACCTTTTTCGCACGTTCTTGTCGTACGTGATCCACTTTTCATCACCAGTTATCAGCTTCTTCAAAAATGTTTCGGTTTCATTACGTTGTAATAAAGAATCACACATGAGTACACGGTTCATTAGGTTTCTTTCAGTGAGCTCGTGGGGTACCCAAATATCGAGCTTTTTTGTGTACCCAGTTTTATTCAAATGCACTAAAACTGTTTTGTGGTCAATTCCCAGTTCTTCAGCTACGTTGTAACTACTATCTTGCTCCACTTTTTCAAAACTGGCATCAATTTTATACGTAATAGGGCGACCAGAGCGACGTGCATCTTTGACATCAAAATTTCCAGATTGAAAACGCTTAAAGCAAATTTGTGCTACTCTCACAGACACTGCACTAGGTCCATAAACATCGTAAATTTTGTTCGCGGCTTGCGTTGCATTTTTGCCTTTTTTGTAGTAAAATTTTAAAATGTATCGAATTTCTTCATTAGATTCACTCATCTTTACAGTACGAAAAACAAATAAAAATCACACATTTTCCAAATTTGAATTTGGAATTATCTTCTTTAAAATTTAAATTTTGAATGATACCAAAACCAGCCAGATACAAATGGTATAGCCAAACAGATTTTATTACAAGTTCATACATACTATAATGCGAAAAGACTTTTTCCCCAACCTATTATGTAACACAGTAAGAAGTATTTAAGTCTATAAGAAGTATTATTTCAGAATGAAGTTACCTATATTTTTTCTGTAGAAATATACTTTCATGAAATTAATCCATTGGGAAATTGTAAATTTTATGGTAGGCTCAGTTGACACAATAGACGGAAAATAATATCGACATTACGAAGAAATATTATCCAATATCGCCGCCTCAATAGCGAGCAAATCTTCAAAAAGTATTCCTATTAAATCCATTTTTGATTTCCGAATGAAACACCTTTCAAATAACCTAATCCCTGTTCTTATCGAGTAGGTAAAAAGGCGGGAATAAACAAAATGCCATTGTGAACATAAATTAACGAACGTTTTTGCCGTTTTCATTCATATTTTGGCCGTCGCGTCGTCGGCCGTTCCAGCGATTACGGTCTGCATTTGAACGTGAAACGTGGTTTCTTTTTTCGCGGCAATTTCAGCGGCATTCGGTATGAACTTTTTGCGGTCAGTTGGAATCGGTGTTGCCATTTTAGAAGCAAAGGGAGCTTTCATTTGTCTGACGTTTATGTCGTTTTTGTGTAATTTAGCCGTTTTGTACACCGTAAACCCACCCCACACTCCGCTGTTACCTAGCCGTTTTTACATCGTTTGCATGCAGGTATTTGCTTATTACAAACAGTCGTTCGTATGTGGGTACGGCCCGGCCGGATGCTCAAACGAGCAGCTGATAAAGTATAATCTACGTGCTTAGTTACCACGTGTCGGTGTTTATATGCCGTCCGAAAGTCTCTGTGATAGCTTAGTTAATGCTTTAGAACTAAAACTGTTATGGTCTTGATTTTTGAATTTCAAACCTTTTTTCTTTTTTACAGATCACAGTGAGCCAGAATATGGTAGGATGACGTGAAAGCGATGCTGCTGCAGCAGGCGTCTTCGTCGCCTGGTCCCAGCGGCACGGCCAGTCCCAAACTACCCCAGAGCCCTCGACCAAACCCCAGTCCTAGTTTCGGACCTCGACTAACAGGCAGCCCTAGTTTAAGCGATGGGGCGTCAAGTTCAAACAGCCCCAGGTTGGGTGCCAGCCCCAAGTACGGCAGCCCCACGTTGGGCGTCAGTCCGAGACAGGACTCGGGAAGTCCTAGAATGGGGAAGTCAGCAGTGGAAGATGAAGCGGCGCTGGAGAGGCTGCAGACAGAGCTGAAGGAAGGCTGGACAGTTCACACGGGGAGGGATGGCAGACTCTATTATTGCAAGTAAGATTTTGATGCTTTTATGCGATTTTATGCGAGTATCTTTTCTGAGAAACTATTCCTATTTACTACACGACGAACTTTTAGGGTGCGTTTTTGTTGATAAAAATTCTGAAGATCCTAGATGAACTTTGAAACCTATCATTGATTGTTCAATTGGATATGGCCTCAGTAAGCTAGAGATCATTATTATTGGATCATGTTAACCAAAGCTGTTAATCCGTTAATGTACCTATCTTCTCGTAATACTATCTAATTGCTGTTGCTGTCGGTACTTAATGATAAGCTTTTGATAGATAGGTTTACCTACCTACCTGTGTAGACACATGTTTACTTGTCGATTTATGATTTGAATTACTGATGGAATATTTTTAACCTAGATTGATAGTTATTTGGTGAGTAACTATCATTAATCTAAGCAATACATAAACAAAACTTTTATTGTTTTCTAATCTATATCTGTACTAATATTATATATATTAGGAAAGATTTGTATTTTTATCTGTTTGTTTGTAATGAATAAACTCAAAAACTACTGAACCGATTTAAAAAAATGTTTCACTGTTGGGAAGCTACGCTATTCCCGGGTGATATAGGCTACTTTTTACCCAACTGCGCAGAAGGAGGGTAATGTTTTTATGGAAAAACTAGCGTTCGAAGCTGCGGATTAAATATATTGCTTGACATTTCACATACTAAGTATGTAGTTACAAGGTATGTGTAGTATTAATTTAAATATTGTTTCATCTATTTAGACTCAAAACAGACATGATAATCTGTTTTCCAAAAACAGTAATACATTATGTCAATACGTAACTTAAAGTGCAAGATTTCCATCTAAATATAATAACATTGATAAACTGATTTCAATATTGACACAATCTCATCCTTCTTCAATTAAATGGGGGTAACTGACGTTGTTTACGTTTTTGTCTCGAAACCTCGGTAGAATAAATTTGAGTTCTAAACTCTAATTTTCATAAAATTACAGTCATTAGAAATAGGAATTATAAGAAAAAAATAATTCTGCTAATGACAGTTTACTTTTGTAGCATTGTGTTTTTTCCGAATTTTTTTATTCTGATAATATCAGTCTACTCTTAAAATTCCAACTCAGCGTATTTTTTTCTTGTATAAAAATATAAACAACGTTCAACGTCTGGGGCAGACGTTCATAGCATTTTTATCAATTTCCCGTGATTGTTTGCCGACATTGCGTTGATTATAATGAAAAGCTCGGTAACTGTTGCGAACGCGACAATGGAGGACAAACTGCGGCTTCGCTCGTTCGGAACATTTGCGCGCTGACGTCAATATTTTCCCGCCATTGTCTGACGAGGGCTGTCACTGTCACTATATCGTTTTAATTAGAAGGGAGTGTTTAGGTATAAGTACATACTGGACCCACTTAGTTGGTAAAGTAGTTTTACCTTTGTTTAGTGTAGCAGCATAGATAATTAAGTTTGTAATAACTATCCGTGAAAGTGTAAATTACAACGTTAAACCAAATTTCCAGTTTAATGGGAGGCTAAATTATTTTAACTGCAATACATGCCAACTCGTTTATTAAAATTCCACTTAACTTAGGTTTTTATGTGTAGTTCTACCAACAAAATTATAAGTATTTTGAAATAGCAACCCTAAATCCAACATGGCGGCATCACTCACTATTCCCGCCTTCATTACACGGATTGAATTGAGACAATGTAGAGATATCCGCTTGTAAATTACACTCGGATCCGCACCCATGCCACAGAACATATAATAGTAACACAGTCACCGACTGTTCCTATGACACATCGAAGAAGTAGGTAGGTTCGTATGGTCTAGTGTCCAACCCTGGTCTAGGTATAAAGGTCTCCGCTGCGATCATACGGCATTTGTGAACCTAGTAAATATTATCTGGATGATATCTACATTAGTACCTAACGGTATTGTAGGTGTACGCATTAATAAAACTGTAGCAATATGTCAGGTCGAGATGGATGATGGTTCATCCGTCACCAATCGCTACATGATTCACAGTAGTATCACAGGTATCATTGTTCCGCTCACATCTAAAATTTTCGCAATTTTATTATAATATTTTTCCTGTTTTGCTTGTTCCGCATCGAATCCACTTGTTTGAACATGTTATTTATTTACTACTATTTGACCCGACGAACTTCGAACCGCCTTGACATGCATATAACGCGGGCTGTCAATATACGTCACCCTGGTAGAATTGTCAATTGTTGACCCCGGCCATCACTAAGTATGAGAAAATGAATTTTCGTCGTTATTTCTTTTTGCGTGAATTTTTCCGATATTTTAATAGTTACTACAACCATACTTAACCATAGACAAAATTACGTTTAGCTGTCATTTGCGTTTTGTTATTCCATGTTCGATGAGTTTTTGTTATACCGCGTTTTATAGTGACTTGTATTCTCTTTGACGTTTTATGTCACGTCACACGGGAACGCGGTCGAACGGGATAAAAAGTATCCTATGTCCGTCTCCTGGTTCTAAGAACGGGATTAAAAGTGTCCTATGTCCGTCTCCTGGTTCTAAGCTACCTCCACACCAATTTTCAGCCAAATCGGTTCAGCCGTTCTTGAGTTATAAATAGTGTAACTAACACGACTTTCTTTTATATATATAATAGAGTTATAGAAGGTACCTCATTGTCTTACGTATTTGATGAGCAAAGCTAGACTTTACAAACTGCTTCGGAGTATAAACTGAAGGGATGTTTCTTGCGCAGCTTTTCGATTTAATTGCAGAAATCACACTAATATTATAAATGCGAAAGTTTGGATATTTATTTCTTTGTTTGTTTGTTAATCAATCACGTCGTAGCCATCACGGCTTAACCGATTTCGATGTAATTTAGTATGTACGTAGATTATAACCTAGATTAAAACATAAGCTACTTTTTATCCCATAAATCAGGTCCCTTGTGATAAAAATAGGGTGTCAAGTCAAGTTGCAGCAGCGAGTTTAGCTTTATTTCTAGGTTACCTACACATGCCATTTAGTAGTGTAACGCGTACGAAGTCGCGGGCAACAGCTAGTATAATAATAAATAGCATGTCGGGAGCGGGAGCGTGTAGTAAAATATATATTTTTTTTTATTTTCAGAAAATTTGGTTAATTTTCGAAGTTAACTGAATATGTTATGTACAAAGTATGTATTTTATTAATTGAATAGATGGTAAAATTACGTAACATCCAAGCAAAGCTGACATCCGTTTCCGTGTTCAATATTCCCTGAGCGTGGGTAGCATAGCATCTGCAATACTAAACAATAAGCAACTAGAACGAGCTATGTACCTACTCTACTTTGATAGGTACTGGAATAATACAATAAGTGTCTACCTAAGTATTTAATTTGTTTTCATGTAAATATTTTAATTATTAAATTCATATTTACATATTATATGAATAGAATAGAATAATCATTTATTTGGTACACACAAAATAACACATGAAACAATTATAAAGAACAGTAGATACAATTGACTCCAATTAAACAGATCGACTCATGTGTCTGCGTACCAAAATGGCGTTCAGTTCAGCATAATGTTGGATGTTAAGGGGACACCGGAGGGACAATCGCCCATACAACACGTACTACCAAGATCATATCTAATTGGAGCATATTTCTACCTTAATATGGTATTCTTTTAATTTGAATAGTATTTATCTAGGTTCCCAACCATATATTAGTTCAAAATACTTACCTAAAATGAAATAGAAGCGTATCGCATTCTACATGTTTTAGGTCATAAAAGACCTGTTTTCAACCTAATTGTTTCGTATTAAAAACAACAACATCTTACGTATCCTAGTCATGGGAACATAGATTATATCGTCTAGTTACAGATTAACAACACAATGAGAAAAATACAACAAGTTTTCAGTCATAATTTTTGGTATTACGGAACACGGTCAAAATCTAATCAAATTTAGAATCGTTTTATTGCTATCACTGTCACTCTGCGTGGCCAAACTTCGTCACTAAACAGGGATAGCGATATTCAGGCCGAAGTTTTGGACGCGGCCGAATTGAAGTTGCGCTCAGGGTTCGCCGGCGCGTTAAGCACCCAACGCTGAGTTTCAGCTGAAACCAGAAGCAAAGGTAGTGCAGCAGCGACGAAGTAAACTAAAAATAAATAAATAAAGAAGTGAGTAAATAAGTGTGTGCAATTTTATTAAAATGTAGATATACAATTTAATAAACATGCTTTTCCAAAACAATATTATATGTATCTTACATATGAATCCAAAGGTTATGAAGGTAAATAGTTATAAATAAATAAATATAGGTAACTATTTAAAATATTTTGATTTAGATATACTTATGTAACAAGAGTTATTGGATGACTAGATCAAAGAGAGGTCGACATTGAAGTTACCATGTTGTATTTGGGCTTCCGTTAGAAATATTTTTAGTTATTTTCTAAAGCTTTTGCCACCTTTAGCATTTATAATTGGTGGTGGTATATTGTTCCAACACTTGGAAGCCGCATATTTGAAACTACCCCTAAAACTCTCTGATCGGTCACGTTGAGTAGACAGTTGCTTGGAGCATTGCCGACTTGCACAGCCTCTTCGACTAGTCATCCAAATTAGCTTGTCGTAAAGGTATTTAGGTGTTCTGTAGTTTATAACACCAAAAAGAAGACAGGCCAGTTATAGCTTGCGTCGCAATTTTATTTTAAAACTAAATTGCTCATTAAGAAAAGGTGTAATACGGCTCCTAGGTGGTACAATAAAACAAAACCTTGCGCATGCGTTTTGAACTCGCTGTATAAGGCGTTCGGTTCTCGCTAGCAACCTTGAGCCATACACAGTGTCAGAGTAGTTAAGTTTTGACAAAACCAACGACTCGACAAGACGTACGCGAACCTCTTCGCTCTGCAACATGTTTTTCAAAACGCAAGTCCACATCCATGTTACGACGACGTTTCATCTGACGACCTCCGTGACACAGTGGGTGAATTGCCGACTGAGACGCAGTAGGTAGCGGGCTCGATTCCCGCCGCGGAACAATTGTTTGCATGACCTACAAATATTTGTTCTTGATCTGGTTGTTTCTCTATATAATAAGTATGTAGGTATTTACAAAAAAAAGTATAAAATATTCTATCAGTTAACTGGTACAAATTTGTGGCTAGATGACGCTGTGTGAAATGTCCACCATTATTTATTTACATAATATAGATTACATATTTTTAATCACAGAAATCAGAATTTCATCATCATCATCATAAACCTATAACAGTCCACTCCTGGACGTGGGTATCTCCCTGGGTACGCCATTGAGCCCGACCCTCAGCTCTTCTCATCAAATCCTTGCCAGCCACAGTGCGCAAATCTTCACTCCATATAGCCGGAACGCGTCATACACTTCGCTTGCCTAGACGTGCTCTCCACTCCAGAACACGTTTACCACGACGGTTATCGGTCTGAATTTATTATTTTTAAATAGTTTTTTATTAATCAACAAACAGGTATAAAAAAGGACAAAATGATGTTACTATTTTACTTGTTAAACACACTTTGACATAAATATTCGATCATTTTGTTGAGTTTTGTGTTTGCTAGCTACATTTTATAAACAGGATGATGACGAAGCATATCAATTTCATTCTACCAACCACACCTGTACTCGAAGTAAAGTTTTTCAACGTAAATAACGCTGCAAGCAAGAACAAATTAATTACCAAAGTTTGCGCACCGCCTACTTCGCACCGAGATAATTAATATTCCGATTTCGAGAAGCAACACAACATTATTTTGGGAAAATTAACAGGCTCTTTGTGGCAGCACACAATAACATGAGGCAACATTAAACAAAGCTTTGGAGGGAATGAACTCGAGATTTTAAGCATGGAACTAATTTAAATTGGAACACACGAAACTGTTTTTACAAATCTTTCGGACTTTGGTTCGAAACCCTTCATAAAAATCTAAGATATCTTTTAGTCCAAAAATCATGAACTTACTCTATAGCTCGAACAACTGGACGGCTGTTGGAGCAGAAAGTTTCTCGAGTGGACATTTCTATACCTATACCAAATTTCATTGAAATCGGTCCAGCCGAGACAGAAAGACAGAGAGAAACTCACTTTCGCATTTTTATTATTAGTTTGATGGTAAGATATAGTCATATTCGCGCCGAGCCAGAAAATAGGTATAGGTTTGCTATCGATGGACATGTCATGGAGGGCTTCAATATATATTATAGTACAGCTCAGAATAGATAAAACACCAGAAGACGCATTCAACTGTGATTGCAAGCCGTGCGTTGTGTCCATAAAACAAAACTCGCGTCCCACGCTCACCTCACTCCCATCCGCGTAGCTAGCTAGTCATTATATACCAGGTTGGGGGTAAATGTTTCTGGTAAAATACAACTTATGTAACTATGGCACTATTTTATTAGTAAAATATTGAGGACGGTTTGCTAAACGAATTTAGCGACTAAACATGTTTTAATTTGACATGTTTGTATGATTTAAGGACCCCTTAAATCATATTTAGCCACTAAATACGTTTAGGCATAGTTGCGCAAATCGCCCTAAAAATAATATTTTTTTCTGTTTTTTGGGAGATTTGCGAGATCTCAGTTCGGGGCGACTAGTATAATTTACCACTAGTATAATTTAAAACTACAACTAATAAAAGTTTTTAATCTCAGAATTCTAGAGTAGGGAAAATAATAACACTGAATATTTACAAATCGAACAATTTATTCAACAAACAAATAACACAACATCTAAATACGCTCCTTACGTATTAAATGTTGATTTGTTTTTTTGAGCCCAGCTGAATTTTTTACACGTTGGGACGGCACAAGAAGGCATAACTTAATTAAATTGAACACTGTAAAACATGCCATGAAGACGACGGTCACAGAGTAACTAATGGCGTTAGCGTACAACTACTCTATTTGGAAGATGTTGACGTTACACTATATTAGGCGCGTTCACTTCTTCTGGTGTTTTATCTATTCTGTGTAGTATAGTATAGAGTATGTGTTATTATATGATTATCGGACTGTAGGATATAAATTCTACTTGAGAGTTTGTATAGTAGCTAGTATTAACCCACATAAGTAGCATAACTCAGTCATTCATATGCAAATCTGCGCGTGGATTAGATTCCGTTCCGATAATGAGTTCACGAATTTGCGAATATCTCGCAAATAATGGAAACTCTCTGTCTCTTTGATGTTAGGAGTTATTGTCTGCATTTTCCCGAAAATATACAGATAAGATGAAGATAAAATGCGTTTATTTTGTCATCAATACAAAGAATCTTAAAGCTAGGTAGATACCGCCACTCAGCATGCTTGTGATATGGCAGAATTGGCATATAAGCTCGGCCACAGCGCTGATCTTCCGTGGTCGTCTTGGCAGCGATATTATTTCATTGTACCTATATCGCTGCCACGACGATATATAGAAATATATTGTTATGAACTTAATATGATATTTTATTCTAGTATTACGTACTAGAATAAAATATCGGCAACGTAATGATCTATTTTCTCAATATACAGGGTGTTTGGTAATATACTAACGATATTCAAGTAACGGTTTCTCAAAACGTAAAAAGACTTCTTGAAAAAAAAAATAAGTACTATAGTGTGACCATTAGTGCTGTGCACTCCCTGAGGTATGCGCGCGGCGAGACGGGGGGGGGGGAGAATCGACTGCTGCGCTCTGTCAGTTCGCCGTCAACGCTCGTGGCGGCAGGTAGTGTTATTTGTATCGGACTGTCTATGTCAGTCACACATGAGATAAATATTCAAAGATGGGTCGTGCGATAATGTTATCGATTCATTCATAATAAATTTGCAAGACTCTGATTCAAGTTCCGGTGGCGAAGTGGAAGATGAAGATGATGACGAAATGGAAGATGAAGTTGAAACAGAATCTATGTCAGAATAACTTTCGTTAGAATATATAATTGTTTGTAAATATAAAAAATGTTCAATAAAACAAGTCCTTTGAATTATAAGTTTAGTTCTTATTTATCACCTGCATATTTTTAATAAAATATGAGTATATTTAAGTTACATTTTTATCAACTAAGTAAGTATAATATATTACAGATAGATAGCCTCCGACCATCGTCCCGCCACAAGTCTTGCCTTAGAAATGCAAACTGATATCGTAAGATATGTCCGACATGTATTGATCTCATGTGAACTCATGCAGTTTTTTCTTTGCCTCCCACCTCGCCGCGCATACCTCAGGGAGTGCACAGCACTAATGGTCACACTATAGTTGTATTATCAAATTTTAACGAAAATCGAAGTTTAAGTGATTAATTTGATATAAAACTTATTGCTTACTCTTGCAATCGACATCTAAAAATAAAGACCGATTTGATATCTCTTTCGGAAATGGCTGCGGATTTCGGGTTAGAAAGGGACAACAAGAGATATCTTGAGACGTCACTAATAAAGTATCTGTGGTTAGATGGCAAGCATTATGCAATAGCAAAGCATAAGTTTAATAAAGTATTTGTTTTTACATGCCAAAATAAATTTCACATTTTTATGGTAAACATTTCACAAATTTATTTATTATGCTCATCAAAATAACCCCTTTCATTTTTGTTCAAATTTTTTCAAACACCTTATATACAACTTGGTGATGGAATCCTTTAGTCACGAGATGTATTAAATTTGGTGACAACTAAAGCGTTTCCTCGCAAACTCTGGCTGAGCCTTTTCGAAAAACGTTTAAAGGTCATTGGGCATTTTGTTCGGACATATGACCCACGGCGCACAAAAACGAAACAGGGCTAGGTATGTAGTTAAATGTATATGTTACTTAATGGTATGGGTCGCATTATTGCAGGATATGGGAGAACCGCAAAAAAAATTTTTTTAATTAATATTATAGCATTTTTAAAATAATTATTATAGCATTTTTAAATTATTATTATAGCATTTTTATAATGAACTAAGTAAAAACTATTGGCCTGACTGTAAAAATACTTTGTAAAACAGTTGTTTTGAACAATTTCCAGGAATACGAAAATAAAATCCATTTTGCGGTAATAATATTTTTATTTTGCATTATCAAAATCTATAGTTAATTCATCTAAAAAGGCTGCAGGCGCGTCTATCACGTCTTGATGCCTGGCCCATGACAGAAAGTATACGACGCTTACAACATGTGCACAGCTTCCGACAGTGCGACGGCCGTGTATACACGAGCAGTAATACTGTTGGATGCTATTTCTTCCAATATGGGTAGGATCTACTAAAATATAGGTGTAGTACTGCTTTGCACGGACGTGTCGTGACTGTATTCTGCCTCTTATCAATATCTTATTTTCAATCATTTCTTGGTGCCGGTATAGTTCGATAGTGTATACACCATCCTCACGCATGTGCTCGTGGCAATACGATCTTGCGATTCTCAAGTGGTATGATCCCAACGTAAACAATATTAATTCGTCAAATGTAAGCCGAGGAAAGTCATCAAAATCCGGATCATTGCCATCGAGTCGCACAAACGCTACTCTCTGCCTGTTTAAATTATGGTTAATCACATATTCTGCCATCTCATTGGGTTCATTCATTCGTTCATTTATAATTCTTATGAATTGTTCCGCATACATATGGTCCTCATATGGATGGCGAGTAGCATTAATTATGGCCGCAGTTATTTTGAAGTCGACCATCATGTTTCTCATGGCAACGTTAAAATATACATGGCGGAAGATTTTAAAATCTTTCTTGAATCTGCCGTTAATGGTTTCCACTACCCACCGGATCATTGTTATTAATCTAGATTTATTAGCATCTAGTGTCGTCAGTTGTTCTCCTCTTACTCTTGTAGGCGGCATGTGAGGATTATACCCGCATTCCTCAATTTTATCAATCGAATCCCGAAATCCACGATCCAATATAAAAACATCATTAACTCTCAAGAACCCATGAATCGGAGAATCTTCTTGCATCAGGTCACGCATAATGCTTGCGTCCGAAGTAGTCGCAGTGTAAGGCCCCGTAACATCTACTATGTAGCCGTCGGTACATACTATAAGGAAGGGTTTTACTAAGTTCCGAAACTTATGAAGACTGTAAGTTTTGCGCTGGAAAAGGAAATTCGAACTCTTTTGTAGATAAATATATGTTCCATCACATACGAGAATGGCCGCCGGTTCATTATAGTTACCACCAAAAAAATGGCTTGGAATTGCAAGATTCTTGGCCACCACATCTTCCCTAGTAATATGATTTAAGCCCAAATGCTGTGGAACAAAATCATTACTTAAGCATTCTCTTGCTATCGCCAACTTCCTTTCTAGGGTTCTCCTCGACATATTGAATTTAGTGGCTAATCGCTCATCTGGTTCACCGGTTCTTATTTTTGTTAAAAAAATTCCAAGAACTGTGGCAGGATGAACTGATCGATCACCCAGTGAAGGCGTTTGGTTCAAAATAACATTAAATTGATATTTTGTTAGTCCCGTCCAAAAGTGAAATTCATTGTCCTCTATTTCTTCAATATTTTCGAAATCAAGGTTGCTTCTTTGTTCGATACCCCATTTATATAAATTCATCATACCAACAACATGAGTACTGTCAAAGTTTTCGTGGGATGTAGTGTTGAGCAAGTCTACCCAATCATTCCTCATAAAATGAGCATTGCAAACCCGAGCTAATTCTGGTATATAAAAATTGTGATTGTGTAAGAGTTGGAACTTAGCATATAGTGGAACATTATGGGCCACTACATTTCTACAGTTTGTAAAAATACAATGTCTCGCTGTATTCGATGCTCGCTTATATCCTCTAGGCGTAACAAAACTAGGCTGCAATTGTACTTGATCTTGCACTGACTGCTCTTCAACTGGCTGATCTTGTACTGGTATATTTTGTACTTGTTCATTTTGTACGGGTTGATTCCGTAAACGACGATCTAACCTTGACCAACAAGCATGGCACATGGCCCGTGAGCCATTAAAAGTAATCTGAAACAATTGAAAAAAAAAAATATATATTCCTCCATTTATCAAGAAGTAAAATGAGCCATTACATTGAGCAAAGCAACATTTGTACAATCAAGAGCACGCGACGAGTCATACACATACGATGACAGTGTAGTGTACTTACCTCACGTGGTATTATTTCTTGCAATAATAAATCTACAAGATCCCTTTGTCTTTCCAAAAAGAGAACTGTCAATATGTGTTTTCGTCGACGTAAAACAGATCGATTACACGACACGCAACTATTTTGTCTTTCCATGTTAATGTAAACCAATCGTCAAGCAAAATCAGGGGTCCATAAAACACGCTCAAGTAATCAATAAAATGCAAAAATCGGAAACACGAGTTTAAACGCACAGATCGAAACGAAGGATGACGTACGACTGCGGGGCGGTCAGAGCGGGTGGGGCGCAGGCGGCGCGTCGCACGCGCACTTCGATACCTTACTGTTATTTTCTACCTGTCGAAAGTGCGAGCGAGAGAGACATACAATCTGTTATGCGATACAAACATTTTTCTTATGCTTGTACATACATTTTCACAATGCTGACAGTAAAATCTTTAGTTTTTAGTCTAATAGAATTATAGTTAGACTCACATACATACTGTTACATAACATTTTTCCTCCAGCAGATACATAAAAAAAATTTACATATTTAGAAAAGTGGAATTGAATACTTTACTTTAAAAGTGATTTGAACACTGTGCGCGAAAAAAAAAAAGTGGGTCAAAACCGCCCAATGATCTTTAATTTATTCAATAATGGCACACAAAACAGAATACAATCTAACAGATACAAAATATATTATCAACTTTTAGACCTAAATTGTATCCCAAAGCACTTCACTTCATGTGTACGCAGCATGTTTTTACGCGTAGTTATTGAGGGTAGTACCAATAAGAGTCCTTTTTCACCCTATATACGTCTGATGCTACTTCCCAATGAGGTAGGGTTCTCTGCAGTGCCTCTCAGATTAAACTGTAAGTAATTTAATTAACATTCGACCAGCGACAGCGCCTTCGTGCTTGTAGTTTGCGTGAAAACTCATTAAAATAGAAATGGAAGTAATACTTACCCGTATTTGTATTGTAAACAGCTATTTCTTACTAGAAACTCAAGAAAACAAGTTGGAAAAGTAAACTGTAGAGCTAATTAAATTATCCATTCATGCTAATATTACCAATTCGAAAGTAACTCTGTCTGTCCGTTTGTTGCGTTTTCCCGACGAAACGGCTGGACCGATTTCTATGAAATTAGGTATAAGTATGTGTTTTGAGACCGTGGTTATCAATAAGTTCTTTTTCAACACACTTGCTCGTAAACTGTGCTATAGTACATCGTTATTAGGGCCTTAAACCGAACTATAACACACGCGTGCGTAATAATTAGGGATCGGCGTAGGTAGTGCTCTTTTGGGTCAATGAACCTGAATGATAAGTTAATATGGATATGCCCCGGGATGTATTCCTCGATTCTCGGGAATATTTTTCTGAATGTCGATGTAAATGAAGTTAAAATGTCGATAAAATGTTAATGTCGATGTAAATGTGTGCGTATAGTGAAACCGAGTCGTCACCTCACCCGCGATAAGCTACAAAAGCGTGAGGGTAAGGGATGACTGTAGTGACCAATACAACATGTATTTGCATAAAGCTGAATAGTTTAGTTAACAGGTTTTTTACCCTGTTAAATAAAATAAAAATATATTTCCCGGGGTTTAGAAGGCATATCCATGTTAAGTTAACGGTCACTAATTCACGTGAATAGCACTACCTACGCCGATCAGTAGTAATAATATAACACACTAGTGCATAATAGAATTATCCCTACAAAGTTAGTACCTAACTACAAATTATGTGCGAGTAAACAGAGCATTTTCAATTTAACCGGCTAATACAGTTTTTGTAACAACAAAGAGGTTTTATGCCGCTGAAAATCCTATTAAATTTTTGGAATAAATAAGTGTATCCCTAATTAAGACGAAAAAACATTTATTATTATCAAATTACTTATAATTCACAATAATTTGTTATAAAATATTGGTACAGATGATGTGAAACACGATGATATCTGCAGAAGTATTAACGCCCTCCTCCGGGAAATATTAAAGTAGGTCCCAGTCAAAATACATTAGTTACAATACTTTTTTGATACATGTAAGTAACAGGAAGGACCTATGGGTGTGTGTACGTGTGTATGTATATATGTATAAGGCTGTCCCTGTAAGTGTGTTTGTATCATAAGATAAATTAACCTAGGTTTTTTATCACAAATTTAAAAAAAAAAATTACGAATGGCTAATATCATTAAATTACGACGAGACAGAGACACTTTTAGAAATTGTTACGTAGTATAAGTTAAGTAGTTAGTACTAATATTAATTCAAGTCGAAAAACTAATCTCACACCTTCCTACCATCACCGTCACATAGAAGCACCTGCAATGTTCCAACATTCTTTTCTTTTCATTACGCCCAAATACAAACACTATACTCATTCAAATACTCACGCACATACATTCACACACATGTACTCATGCACCTACTCACGTGCTCTCATACACACACACACACACACACACACACACACACACACACACACACACACACACACACACACACACACACACACACACACACACACACACACACACACACTAAATTCATTGCTTTTTGGATTATGTATTAGATTTATAAACCTTAAATGTTTTTCTTGTTTTAGAAGTTACGCCTATTTTTTATATTACGGAAGAGCGAAATCTCCTAATACAGGTATTGTTTACTTAAAAAGAGGTTTCAACTACTAGTTAAGATATTGTAACACAAGTTATGGAAATAAAACATTTGTATTGTATTTGTATTTGTATTATTACCACTTTGTTTCTCATAAATTTTACTTTTACCATTTACCTACTTATCTTGTGTACACACGGCTACACATTAAGCTATACATTTCCAGTATGAGCTGACCTCTCATTCTACGAAAAGCCTACATAATGCGAGGTCAGCTTATACTGGAAAGGTATAGCTTGATGTGTAGCCGTGTGTACATAATATGATGAAACTTTAAAAAATCTGAAAAAAACAGCTTTCTTTTTTTATACATGGAGATAGAACAAGCACATGAGCCAGCTGGTTAAGTGGTAACCATCGCCTCTATCAAAGTAGGTCACCTTTGCAACATGCCCTATGATGCACCAACTTGAGGCATACAGATGTAACGCATCATGTGCCTGTAAATTCACCTGCAACCTATACCCTTCAAACCGAAACACAGCAATGCTGCTTGGTGGCAGAAATAGGTATGGTGGTAGTATTTTCCCGGGCGAGCTCTTTCACAAGTAACTGGTGGTAGAGCTTTTGTGAACGGGCTCGAGGAAGTGGACACCACCGCCTTACCTTTATCTGCCGCGAAATAGCAGTACTTGTGCTGCTGTGTTCCGGTTAGATGGTAATGGTATGTTCCTGTAATTACTGGCACATAGGCATAACAGCTATAGTGTGACCATTAGTGCTGTGCACTCCCTGAGGTATAGGCGCGGCGAGACGGGGGGGAGAATCGGCTGCTGCGCTCTGTCAGTACGCCGTCAACGCTCGTGGCGGCAGGTAGTGTTATTTGTATCGGACTGTCTATGTCATGTGCGTCTGACATAGACAGTCCGATACAAATAACTCTACTACTCTTAGACCAAGAACTCGCGGAACGATTTCTGACCGCGAGACCATTTTACAACTATGTTGGTCATTTGGTAAAGCCCTACTAAAGTCTTTAAAATAATATGAGGAAGTCCGTGGTTTGTTTCTGTGTGTACCTATGCGTGTGTATGTATGTATACCTACATGTAAATATTGTGATTGTGATTGAGACATAGGCTACTTTTTATCCGATTGCACTGGAGGAGGGTAATCTTTTATTGACTAACAATGCGTGCGAAGCCGCGGGCGGGTACAGCTAGTACTTTAATAAATAACTGCTACTACTTTTCACTGCTTAAATGGGTGACCGCTAGTGATATTTAGAAAGAAAGAAAGGAAATTCATTTATTTATAACTAGCTGGCCAATCCGCAGCTTCGCATGCGTAGTTTTTCAATAAAAACATTTAAACATTCTGCAAGTTGGGTAAAAAGTGATCAATGTCACGCGGGGATAGTGTAGCTTCCCAACAGTGAAAGAATTTTTTAAATCGGTCCAGTAGTTTTGGAGCCTATTCAATACAAACAAACAAACAAATCTTTCCTCTTTATAATATTAGTGTAGATTAAAAGCTTCCATTTTGTCCAGGACGTCATTTGGCTGATAAAGGCCCGTCATACATAGATTACCCCAGCGACCGATCATGTGCGGTGCAACGGCTCCCACCAACCTTTATTAGATCGTCTTTTTATTCAAGTGTGGGGGCCGTCTTACTCTGGGATTTCCTGAGTCTCTAGTGCGTGCTCTCCACACGAGCAACTTTCTGCCCCGACGGCTAAAGAGTCCTTCGACCTAAAAGGCCTTTAGTCTCATTTAGGTATGTCATTATTCTCATTTTTCAACGCGTCAGGTTGTTTTTTAAATGCAATTTTGTTCAACATTATGTAAGGCTTGCAGAGTGTAATTTGACTGGGATGAGAAAGTCTTATCCAAAACCGGACTAATCTAGATTTCGTTCTATTTCGGTAAAATTCACAGTCGAAAACAGCCGAAATATGTGGAACATCAAAGTGTACCGTATCGGGTAATGGTAAAATAGCCACAAGCACAAACATCTTTTCAATTCACTATCGTATTGCTCCGACGACCCACATCTGTCAATGGGCACGTTTCCATTATCTGATACGGCGCGGTCTCGGATCAGAATATTGTATGCTTTCTGAATCTTGATTCATTCCTTTGAGTACCTAGCTTATTGTGTTTTGGTGGAGCAATTTTCAATTCACGAACTGGAGCAACGTTTTTTATGGTTATATTGAAACCTGCTTTTTCTTCCTTATAGAGTAGATTATGTTAAAAACGTTTCGTATATGTTAAAATAGTATTAAATTCAAATTAATGTTCATAGGTATTCTATCAGTTATATGGTTACCATATAGAACATGATTTGCTTAGTTTGGGGTTGGATGACGCTGTGTGAAATATCCAGCATTATTTACTTAATATTTAATTTAATTTAAATTCTTTTATTCGTATTTAGCTCAGAAGTGACATAAAAGATGATAAAATCCAAAGTAATTAACCCAATGACTCAATTAAAGTCCCGTCGTCAAAAATTACAGAAACAAAATGTGTAGAAAAGTTGTTATCTAAATTGCGAGTCCCATTACTTCGTTTTTTTCAAATTCAAGCAATCTTTATTCATCGCATAAAGGATCATATTGAAACGTTTTAATGTGAGTTAAACTTCGAGTGAGAGAGGTGGACGAGCGCGCAATTTTAGACTTCATGGTCTTTATGTCTACACTTTAAGGGGGCACCGGAGGGACAATCGCCCATACAACACGTACTACCAAGATCATTTCTAATTGGAGCATATTTCTACCTTAATAAGGTATTATTTTAATTTGAATAGTATTTATCTAGGCTCCCAACCATATATTAGATCAAAATACTTACCTAAAATGAAATAGAAGCGTATCACATTCTGCATGTTTTTACGTCATAAAAGACCTGTTTTCAACCTAATTGTTTCGTATTAAAAACAACAACATCTTACGTATCCTAGTTATGGGAACATAGATTATATCGTCTAGTTACAGATTAACAACACAATGAGAAAAATACAACAAGTTTTCAGTCATAATTTTTGGTATTACGGAACACGGTCAAAATCTAATCAAATTTAGAATCGTTCTATTGCTATCACTGTCGCTCTGCCTGGCCAAACTTCGTCACTAAACAGGGATAGCGATATTCAGGCCGAAGTTTTGGACGCGGCCGAATTGAAGTTGCGCTCAGGGTTCGCCGGCGCGTTAACACTCCCGAGTTATTTTTATTTGAAGTGTTATCCGATATTTACGTGAAAATCTTGAGAATTTTCGAATCATCGCCAAAATTACGAGCTGGCCAGTATTTGAACCCGCAATCTAGGTTTAATAAACATTTATTTTTAAAAAAGATAACAATTATCTATCACTTAAATGTGTATTATGTGTATTTTATGTATTGCTAATTTATTGAGTATCTTCTTCTTTTAATTTGTCTACATGTTATTTATATTTTATTCTATTTGTATTGTATTTTCAAATGATCGTGTCGTCACCTACGCCCTGTCAGAAAACCAGCGCTGCATCGTATCCACCGTGGTACGAAACAGCTTATGCTGAGACAGGGAACATTTTGTCCCCTGGCAACACCAGTATTGTCTGTCTGAGTGAATCTCGACTTTGCCTTTGTTTTTTATTGTTTTTTTATTGTGTGTGATGTCGAGTGGGTTCAAATAAATATATTTTCTTTCTTTCTTCTTTTCTACGTGATAATCAGTAGGTACACATAGAAAAGATAATGTAATTCGTTCGAATTATGTAGGTAGGTACTAAATTAACGCATTCAGGTAGATCGTTAGTTAGTTATATAAATACTTTATTTAGTAAACATTAGTTGTAATATGTTGAGCGAGTTTAGTTTTAAATGCGTTAAATGGTAATGTAATCTTCCCCTTAATATGCGAGGATGCGATATCAATTTCTCCACGGGCTCACTACATGGTTTTCAGGCGCGAAATTGTTAGCCAATTAACCATAACCAAAACTCAAAAACTAATTGGTTATTCAAATTAATTATTTGTAAATCAGAAATTTCACGCGCTATGGAGCGAATCAAAGACAACGATGTGAAGTAATTGATTTAAATAAATGTTGCCTATGTTTTTAATTACTTTATCAAAATAACAGGGAGACGGCTCTCTGCTAGATGGAAATACCACATAATGAAGGTGGCTGGGATCGCGAAGATTAGTCGCTCTATCAAGGGCGGATCCAGGGGGAGGGTCATGGGGGTCATGACCCCCCCCCCCATTAAAATTGTTAAATATAATATAAGTATATAAATATAATATAATATAATTTTTTGTCACAATATAGATTTTATGTAAGTACATTCAATATTTAAGTAATTTAATATAATATTTTGATTTGAAAAGCTGTTTTTGTTATTTAAACATAGGTATTTTTAAGTACATAAGTACATTAATAAAATACCTACTTTTTACTTGTATCTATGATTATAAAAATTAAATTATAAAATCTTGTGACTTGACCACGACTATATGACCCCCCCCCCCCCCCCCCCCCAGTCATCCCCCCAGAGTCATAAACACACTTTGACAGATGATTAACTATCAAATAAACTTAAGCTAGTTACTAGAAACTTTTCTTTATAATAGCCATTTTAAATAAATTATTATTTAGGTTGCTAATAATTATTAATATTAAATTTTTTTCTAATAAGTTTCGTTTTTTAGGGCAGAGCCTAGACCCACAATACAGGGAATCCTAGTGTGGGAGCTAGTGTTCATTATTATAATAAGTAAGTACCTACCAAAATGCATACCTACTAATTAACATATTAATACATACCTTTTTAAATAATTTATTAAGAAGCCGGTGAACTCCGAGCGCAACTTTAATTCGGCCGCGTCAAAAACTTCGGCCTGAATATCGCTATCCCTGTTTAGTGACGAAGTTTAGCCACGCAGAGCGATAGTGATAGCAAATGACCGATTCTAAATTTGATTAAATTTTGACCGTGTTCCGTAATACCTAATATGATGACTGAAAACTTGTTGTATTTTTCTCATTGTGTTGTTATTCTGTAACTAGACTATACCTAGTCAGGTCATAAGTATTGTCACACAGAAAAACCTTTTCTTTTAGAATGCTGGCCACTAAAAAGTTTATAGAATTCGAATTATTCATGAAAATAAAAATGTATACTTTTTAGAATTTTACTCATTTTTAAATTTGGAGTGGACGCTTAAAGAAGACCGTGTTGCAGTTATTGCGTTGCATCGTTGCGGTTACGCGCCAATTAAAAATTTTGACATACTGAAAAATTTGAATATAACAAAAAGATTCGTTTATCGCACCATCAAACGATACAATAAAGACTCTAGTGTAGATGACAGGTAAAGAAGTGGTCGCCCTCGGTCTGTTAGGACTCCAGCAGTGATAAAAGCTGTGAAGGCGCGAATTCATAGAAATCCCAAACGTAAGCAGAAACTGTTGGCCTTTCAGATGGGGTTAAGCAGAACCACGGTTAAAAGGGTGTTAAATGAAGACTTAGGGCTTCGGGCATATCGAAGAAAAACAGGACATCGTTTGAATGCTCGTCTAATGGACCTGAGACTGAAGAGATGCCGCGCTTTGTTGAAGCGGTACGCGGGGAAAAAATATCGGGAAATTCTTTTTTCGGATGAAAAATTTTTTACCGTAGAAGAGAGCTACAACAAACAAAATGATAAGGTGTACGCACACAGTAGTGAAGAAGCGAGCAACCGTATTCCGCGTGTCCAACGAGGTCATTTTCCATCCTCGCTCATGGTATGGTTGGGAGTTTCTTATTGGGGCTTAACAGAGGTACATTTTTGTGAGAAAGGTGTAAAAACGAATGCAGTTGTGCATCAAAATACAGTTCTGACGAACCTTGTGGAACCTGTTTCTCAAACCATGTTCAATAACAGGCACTGGGTATTCCAACAAGATTCGGCGCCAGCTCATAGAGCGAAGAGCACACAAGACTGGCTGGCGGCGTGTGAAATCGACTTCATTCGGCACGAAGACTGGCCCTCCTCCAGTCCAGATTTTACTCCGTTAGATTACAAGATATGTCAACACTTGGAGGAAAAGGCGTGCTCAAAGCCTCATCCCAATTTGGAGTCACTCAAGACATCCTTGATTAAGGCAGCCGCCGATATTGACATGTACCTCGTTCGTGCTGCGATAGACGACTGGCCGCGCAGGTTGAAGGCCTGTATTCAAAATCACGGAGGTCATTTTGAATAAACTTTAGTGTCATAAGAATCTATGTTTTGTTAAGTTCATTTTGGTATATAAATGGTTACATAATGAATAAACTTATTTCAATTATTTTATATTAAACATGTGACAGAATTTATGCACCATTTTACATTTATGCATATTTCTACCTTAATAAGGTATTATTTTAATTTGAATAGTATTTATCTAGGTTCCCAACCATATATTAGATCAAAATACTTACCTAAAATGAAATAGAAGCGTATCGCATTCTGCATGTTTTTACGTCATAAAAGACCTGTTTTCAACCTAATTGTTTCGTATTAAAAACAACAACATCTTACGTACCTATCCTAGTCATGCGAACATACATTATACCTAGTCAGGTCATAAATTCTGTCACATGTTTAATATAAAATAATTGAAACAAGTTTATTCATTATGTAACCATTTATATACCAAAATGAACTTAACAAAACATAGATTCTTATGACACTAAAGTTTATTTAAAATGACCTCCATGATTTTGAATACAGGCCTTCAATCTGCGCGGCCAGTCGTCTATCGCAGCACGAACGAGGTCCATGTCAATATCGGCGGCTGCCTTAATCAAGGATGTCTTGAGTGACTCAAAATTGGGATGAGGCTTTGAGCACGCCTTTTCCTCCAAGTGTTGCCATATCTTGTAATCTAACAGATTCAAATCTGGACTGGAGGAGGGCCAGTCTTCGTGCCGGATGAAGTCGATTTCACGCGCCGCCAGCCAGTCTTGTGTGCTCTTCGCTCTATGAGCTGGCGCCGAATCTTGTTGGAATACCCAGTGCCTGTTATTGAACATGGTATGAGAAACAGGTTCCACAAGGTTCGTCAGGACTGTATTTTGATACACAACTGCATTCGTTTTTACACCTTTCTCACAAAAATGTACCTCTGTTAAGCCCCAATAAGAAACTCCCAACCATACCATGAGCGAGGATGGAAAATGACCTTGTTGGACACGCGGAATACGGTTGCTCGCTTCTTCACTACTGTGTGCGTATACCTTATCATTTTGTTTGTTGTAGCTCTCTTCTACGGTAAAAAAATTTTCATCCGAAAAAAGAACTTCCCGATATTTTTTTCCCGCGTACCGCTGCAACAAAGCGTGGCATCTCTTCAGTCTCAGGTCCATTAGACAAGCATTCAAACGATGTCCTGTTTTTCTTCGATATGCCCGAAGCCCAAGTCTTCATTTAACACCCTTTTGCACCGTGGTTCTGCTTAACCCCATCTGAAGGGCCAACAGTTTCTGCTTACGTTTGGGATTTCTTTGAATTCGCGCCTTCACAGCTTTTATCACTGCTGGAGTCCTAACAGACCGAGGGCGACCACTTCTTGACCTGTCATCTACACTAGAGTCTTCATTGTATCGTTTGATGGTGCGATAAACGAACCTTTTGGGTATATTCAAATGTTTCAGTATGTCAAAAATTTGAATTGGCAACAATATCCTAGCTCTCAGAGTTAAATACTAATACATCCCAGTAGGTACGAGTATATACAGTCGTTGTGGACGAAATCGGCCAGGAAGGCATCATCATCATCATCAGCGTATGTTATCTAAGTTTATGATACCTATATAGTAGTTATTAAGTTCTAATTAATAGTTACTCTGAGATACGGAAACGCAAAAAATCTCGCACATACATAGAGCTTTAATAGGAAAACAGCAGATAGCGATAACTACACTCAAATACAACATAAAAATGTATAAAGCAGATAGCAATGTATATAATCACCGAACTTGTGTACTCGCACTATATCCGATGACTTTGAGCGAATGGGCGTGGCTATAGTTTCGGCCCCGCACCAACCGCACCTTCCGCCACACGCATGCCGCGCCGCCGCCGCCACCGCGCACCGGGAAATAGTTATCGCGCGTAACGTAAACCGCAATTGAAGTCATCCATGGAATGGTAAACGAATATACAGCAGAGACGCGAGATGCGGGTTCGATTCCCACTACGGGATCATACATTTTTACATGATCTGCAAATATTTGTACCTGGTCTGGATTTTGTGATAAGTACCTACCTAACTACCTAGGTACCATGGTGGTAAGTAACCTACCTAAACGTAATTCTTGATACCCATGCTGCCGTCTTTGCGAAGAGTGCAGTAACTATGTCAAACATGTTTTCGAGAAAAACGCAGCTAAAGAACAGAAGATTGTTTTTGTTGTAGCATTTTAACTATGTTAAAGTGACGTAACATACGTCAAAAGAATGAAATAAAGTAGGTATTTTGTGACGTCTACAATTTGTTTGTTTAAGTAGTTATTTTATATTAATATTTAATAATATATTTATGTTAAGTAACTGCAATGGTGTCAAAGCTGATCATTGCAATGTACGCTTCCTGAAAATAAAATATTTGATTTGATATTGTGAAAAATCATAAAACAACACATATCATTACATCTGAACATGATTTTTTAATGATTTAAACATAATTTTTTTGTATGTTTAGTTTATTTATATATTAATGGTGTTAAATTATATTTATATATCTATCTGATAGTAAATCGTCTAACAATGGAAACAAATAACGCGTAGAAGCATTTATTCTAAGTTTTGATTTATGTGCGGTTTTGAGTGTGCGTTCTAAAGGAGTTATTGCACATCGCACCGGTGGAAGAGGGCTGTGGGTGGATGTGGGATGATGTATTGATGAGGGGATCAGAAGAGTTCACTTAAAATATACATTTTAATGTGCTCAAATTAAAGTCTACGATGTTCGGCCGAACTCTTGAATGTTTTGTGGCATTAAACACGATAAGGTGGCTTACCATGACAGGGCCAAGATCAGCAAAATTTTATTTGTTATTAATCGGATTAAAAAAATGCTTAATGCCGATTGTTGATAATTTTATTTAGTGTATAAGATAGTGTATATTAGATGCTTGTCTGTTTCTAGCACCTCCATTGTGCATGGGCCACTAGGTACCCAAAAGATGCCGCCAAGTATGTAATTATAAAAAAAAAATTATACCATACCTACATTTTTTTCTACTACTTATATGGCAAATGAGCATGCAGTCCACCAGATGTTATGTGGCTACTGCAGCCCATGGATATCCACATAGAATTCAAAACAAGCTATTGTGTTGTCTTGATCTCTATGTGGATACGTTGCCATACTATTGGACTTAGCTGTTATGCCTATGTGCCAGTAACTACAGGAACATACTATTACCATCTATCTGCAACACAGCAGCACAAGTACTGCTATTTGGCGGCAGATAAAGGTAAGGCGGCGGTGCCCACTTCCTCGAGCCTGTTCACAAAAGCACCAGTAAATTATTATATATTTATAATGTATTATATTATATATATATATATATATATATATATATATATATATATTATATTTATATATTAGTTTTATTCTTACACCAAACTATAATTACTTGTACTAGAAAACTTAAAGACTAACTTACGATTTTTACATATTATAAACCGTCTCATCAAGATTATGCCAATATTTCGATAGATACCATCATCATCATCATCCACAGCCAGACTTCACCCAGTTTGTGCCATCCACCACGATCCTGCGCTAGTCTCACCCACTAACGGGCCACGACCTTTACGATGTCGTCCACCCATCTCGCTGCTGGTCGTCCTACCCTTCTATACCCGCTCCTCGGCCACCATTCAGTTACTGTCCTGCTCCATCTGCCATCACCACGTCTAAGCCAAAGGTATCTTTAATTTAATTCATAATAGTGTACACACGGCTACACATCAAGCTATAATATCCAGTATAAGATGACCTCTCATTCTACGAAAAGCCTACACAATGCGAGGTCAGCTTATACTGGAAAAGCATAGCTTGATGTGTAGCCGTGTGTACAACTTTTTAGTACTAGACCAATACGTTATACCTATTACAAAACAAAAGAAATATAAAAGACTAGCTGTATTATATTTATATATTATATTTATTATATCATTGCTTAAGATATAATGATATGTTAAGTGACTCATTGAATCAAAAGTATCAAAGTCTTCGACAAAGGCTACAGAAGTGTTAGAATAGTGGCGACCGCTACGTAAAATGTTGTCAGGCAAGTACGTTTTTTTCTTATAGATACCTTTGGCTAGACGTGGTGATGGCAGATGGAGCAGGACAGTAACTGAATGGTGGCCGAGGAGCGGGTATAGAAGGGTAGGACGACCAGCAGCGAGATGGGTGGACGACATCGTAAAGGTCGTGGCCCGTTAGTGGGTGAGACTAGCGCAGGATCGTGGTGGATGGCACAAACTGGGTGAAGTCAGGCTGTGGATGATGATGATGATGGTATCTATCAAAATATTGGCATAATCTTGATGAGACGGTTTATAATATGTAAAAATCGTAAGTTAGTCTTTAAGTTTTCTAGTACAAGTAATTATAGTTTGGTGTAAGAATAAAACTAATCAATCAATTTTTCTTTCGCATTCAATTCATCGTTAACTACCAATACTCTAAGTTCTTTAAGTTCAATGCACTTCCCATTGAAGAAACAAGAATTAGCTGTCATTGGCTCAACAATTAATTCAAGTACCGAGGCAGTAGGTACTCGGGTAAGTGGCTCAAGTGTGTAATTACTTAATAGAGGCACTTGACGACACCTGGTGAACCTAAACTGTATCTCTGTAATACATGTTGAATGTACTATTGGATCCTTCGCATTCTCAAAGTTCTTTCTGGTTTTATGGTCGAAACGATGCGTGATTCGATAGCTGGCGCTTATCTGGCTCAACACGGGATCAACGCATACGCATTGCAATTCTGCGGGACCATGCAGTCCATGTCTCGGGGGTCGCAGTGATAAGAAGCAGTTGAGCTATCCAAATATCCAATAGATAATTAATAGCTGTCTTTAGATGAGTCAACAGTTCTTTCGTGTATATTTTTGAAGTAAAACTTCTTTACGCACGCTTGACTTGGGGAGTAAGCTGGCGATTGCGTTACGAAAAGTGCGAACGGAAGTTGAGAGGGAGATATAAGTTAGTGAAGATAGAAAGAGAGAGAGAGAGAGTTACGTTTCGTATATTACTATAGGGGCAAGA
This sequence comes from Philereme vetulata, assembly GCA_918857605.2. Lineage (NCBI taxonomy): Eukaryota > Metazoa > Arthropoda > Insecta > Lepidoptera > Geometridae > Philereme > Philereme vetulata. The sequence continues at coordinate 2,095,575 of OU975459.1, read as the reverse complement.
GAGAGAGAGAGGTGCGAGCACACATTTTCTTTCTCTCTTTCTCTCATAGCCAGTTGATTTGTCGCATATCTACTATCCCAAATTAGCCTAAATTATACAAACTGTAAAAACAAAATACTCCTTCATGCTGTATAATAGAGTTCATTTTGCTATAGATAAAGAAAGTATTTACGACGTTACGTATTTTGAATCTACCAGCTTCGATTTACGAAAAAGTTCAGCTATTCCACAACAGATGGTAGGCAGCATCAGAAAATAACTTATGTAATTACTATGTGCACCTTGATGGAGCGAAAGAAGTTTTACTTCTGTCGTGTGGTCCAAAGCACACTTGTTTTTTTTGTGTTGTCAAAATTGGTCCAGCTAATCAAAAAATCGAAGCTAATTATAAATATGTATACTGCTAATATTACTAAAAAGGCTATTTGGAAGAGATCGCTTTGAGCGCCCACCCATTGTTCTAAATCTATTTGCAAAAAAATATGTTCTGTTTTTTATTTTGGTGTACAACAAAGAGTTATCTTATCTTATATACTTGTGCGGCTTTCCTTTATTCTTTATCTTAGGGGAGACAACTCAGACCCTAGTGAACCTTGAACATATCTACATTCGGCTTTATTCGCGGGTTCCTATATCCGTCGGTAACCAGCTAAGACTCATTTCTCCTTGAAACGTGTCAAAAGTTTGACACTAGTTTGACACTTCTTCAAGGAGATACTAGTCGTAGTCGGTTATCGATGGATATAGGAACCCGCCATAAATTCAGTTAAAATTAAAATTTAATTTAATTCATAATAGTGTACACACGGCTACACATCAAGCTATACATATCCAGTATAAGATGACCTCTCATTCTACGAAAAGCCTACACAATGCGAGGTCAGCTTATACTGGAAAATCATAGCTTGATGTGTAGCCGTGTGTACAACTTTTTAGTACTAGACCAATACGTTATACCTACCTATTACAAAACAAAAGAAATATAAAAGACTAGCTGTTGCCAGCGGCTTCGCACGCTTGGTTTGCCAATAAAAAGTAGCCTATGTGTTAATCCAGGTTATGATCTACGTACATACCAAATTTTATCGCAATCGGTTCAGCCGTTCCGGCGTGAAAGAGTAACAAAGATCCATACATACAAACTTTCGCATTTATAATATTAGTAGGAAGGATACAGTGATACTCACATAAACAAAAAAAGAAAAAAGTTACATAAACAGGAAAATACAATCATAATATAAAAATTAACAATTATATCGATGTGTCTACCATGAGGCAGTGTTGTAAGTACTCTTGTATCAGCTCTTGTATCTGGGGAATCTAATAAATTATATTTTATGCTCCGATAGTTTTCCTCTATTTTCGGGATAACCCTTTTCTACCAGATGTGCTCTACTGAAGCGGACGCGTTCTAAATTATATAAAGTGAACTATTTGTTATCTTCAGTGGATTAGTGTTGCTCTGACGAGAGTAGGGCATGGCGGTATTGGACTTTTTTGAAAACCGGTGTTGATTGCGGTATTACAACATTCAATACCGGTATCCCGGTTTTTCGGTATTTATAAAATAAATTTGGGCAATAAATTTAATTTTTACTAATTTAGATACATGCCTAACTACTTCACATTTGGGAATGTGATCAATCAAGCCCTTAGAAAACTTTCGTGATTTATTTCGATCATTATTATCTATAAATTCGGGATTTATCGGTATTAAAACCGGCAATGTTTCGGTACAACGCGATCCCATTTTTGTAGGTACAACGTACTTCCGATTAAAAAGTGAACTTTATAATATATTTTTTTCATGTTCCAGTAATACAGAAAAACCGGTTTTTTATACTCAAATACCGGAATTCAAAAAAGGTCCTGTATTTCGGGTTTTCGGTAATATTGAAAACCGGTATCAATGCCCTAGACGAGAGTAAAGGCGAGTACGTACAAATTAATTTTAACATTGAAACCCCTGGTGGCCGCACTAATTTCCAAATTAGCTTATAACCATCTCACAAACGGCCGTCAAAAAAGCACTGACATTGGTTTATTTAATTGGTGGCTACGATGTAGATTAGATACTGTATTTATTGCAATTTTAGCATTGCAATTCAGCGGGGCAATGCAGCCAGTGTCTTGGGGACACTTCCGCCTGGTAGTGATCTGGAGCAGTTGAGCTACCTATAGATCGTTTGCAGCGGTCTCTAGATGATTCAACTGTTTCTTCTGTATTTTAGTCATGTAAGTATTTATTGTTATTAAAGGCATTTTGCCCCCCCATTACTTTAAGAAAAAAAAATATTGCACATCATTAAAATAAACAAATGAAAGAAAATCCATCCTTCTATGACCAGATCTATGTGAACATATATACAGACAGAGACAGATATACATATTATAATAATAATATAGTCTCTTTGTCTCTTTATTTCCTTAATAAAAAATATACTGGGAATATCCCTGTATAATGGGAAATGTTCTGAGGAGCTGTTTGATCTCATCCCGTCGTCGAGATTTTACCGCCGCACTTCACATATCATCGACAATTGGGTATCGCGCACCACACGCTTCACGCGATCTTTTCTACCTCATACTTGCAAGATGTGGAATGAGCTACCATCTGAGGTTTTCCCATTAGGCTACGACACGGCACGCTTCAAGAGAAATGTAAAGAGGTTTCTACAGTGAAGGGAACGCATCGACAATACCCCGGGTGTTGCCGGTGTCAATAGGCGACGGTGACCGCTTACCATCAGGTGGGCCGTATGCCTGTTTCCCCACAAATGACATAAAAAATACAATCATCATCATCATCATATCAGCCGTAGGACGTCCACTGCTGGACAAAGGCCTCCCTCATTGATCTCCAGGAACTGCGGTTGGAAGCGGCCTGCATCCAACGCCGACCTGCGGTTCTTACCAAGTCGTCTGCCCATCTTGTGGGTGGACGTCCTACGCTGCGCTTGCCGGTCCGTGGCCTCCACTCGAGAACCTTTCGGCCCCATCGGCCATCTGTTCTGCGCGGTATATGGCCTGCCCATTGCCACTTCAACGTGCTAATCCGTCGGGCTATGTCGGTGACTTGAATTCTCCTACGTATCTCCTCATTTCTGATTCGATCCCGCAGAGAAACCCCGAGCATAGCCCTCTCCATAGCTCGTTGAGCGACTCTGAGCTTATTCATAAGGCCAATAGTGAAGGACCACGTCTCGGTTCCATCGCCGTAGGGTTTGGTAGCCGATCGTCTCCCGGGGATTCTTAGCACCCCTGGCCCCGCCGTTACCGTGACTGCTACCGTAGCCAGGATTAGCGGGGCCGCCGGGGACTCGGGGCCTGGTTTTATGTTGTAAATCCATGAGGGGGTTGTTGCCATACTCGCCACGCTTGGCAGGCGGGTTGGCGAGCACAGTATAGGTATTGAAAACACGAAAAGACGCTGCTGCCCATCTTTCGGAGGTATCCCTTAGCAGACTCCTACTGCATCCACGGGCAAGAGCGGAGGGGCAACATTCTATTGCCGGCGCCCCACGGCTAAAACTACAAAGCATTTCGTAAAATAATAAGTAGGTATTGATTGAAATTATATTCATGCTTATACATTAAAAATTGTGTCGGTAATTGGTTTGTTCTGAATATTATTAGGGATCTCTCAACGAGTAAAGTCCAACTTCACGGACAGGTATTATAACTGTGTTTACATTCTATTATCAAATATAATTGAATCATAATCATCATAGAAATGGAGTACAGTCCATTAGCATCCAGTTCAAAATATCATTCGACCATCGCATCCATGTCTATTCGGGCAATTAGACAGCACACATTCTATAACAGTTCGAGCGGCGCATCGGCCCACTTGCACACAATCCAAGTTTGACATTATCTAATCGGGGCATAGCTGTCGGCGTCGGCGCACTTCATAAATCTTCCTTTTGTTTGTTTGCAGAAACTTTGATGAGCTTGGTATCTGCATATCTTGGTTTTCTTCGCTGTTGCCACTTGTAGACTCCATAAAGTTAGTGAATCGTTTAAAGGGCAAGGTGTTCGCTTTTATAACAAACTCCCAAGTGATGTACAAAAATTGACAATTAACAAATTTAAAAAACGTAACTAAAAATATTTTTTTATAAAAAACCTACTATACAATATCGGATTATTTAGATGATAGAGAAGCTTGGGATTGAAATTGCTCCAACTCATTCAAAATGTTAAAATTTAGACGTAATTTATTTTCTTTATTGTTATGTATTCTAACAGGTTCATTAAAAAAACAACCAGCCTTGTTTCTTGCCTTTCTTTCCAGGCAGTAAAATTGACGTTTCAAAGCGATCGTTGTGATTTTAATGAATAAAATATTTTGACTTTGACTTTTGACTTTGTAATACATCTTGGCTAATCTTCCAATATTAATACTTCAAAAGCCAAATGGCTTTATATAGAATAACAATTAAAAATCTACCATGTTACAACTTACCAGGATTTTGGTAGATCAAGGGTCTGAAAACTAGCGTTGTTCTGCGCGCCCAAGCGTGGACGAACTGACAAAGCTGAGACATCCTTTTTTTATTTATTTATTAATTTAGAGTAAGGCTAATAACAGGTTTCTACGTTTGAACATTGTAAAGAAAGATGCACCTAGGTGTATTTATCACATCACGCAGCACAGAACCTTTTAGCGGCCACGTATGTACTCTTAGGTCATCAGAAAACTTGATACTCAGAACTTCTTCGCATAGCACTTCCTTTTACAGCGCTTCTTTTACTGTCCAGGCTGTTCAGCTGTGGAATGCTCTGCCCGAAGAAGTAAGACGGTCATCGTCCTTACACGTCTTCAAATTGAAGGTGAAACATCATTACCTGACGATGTCATCTTCCTAGCGTTATTTATTTACTATTTATGTACTTATTTTATTTGTTAGTATAGTTTGCTATATGTATATACCTATATATTAGTCTATTTTATAAGTATATTAAGTATTAGGATTAAAACTTCATATTATTATTATATCTTAGAATATATTATGTGTAAATGTAATGTATCCGCTAAAGTACACCGCACTCCGTAATTTTTAAAAATTTCGCTCCATCCAAAAGGTTGCCTGGAAGAGATCGCTTTTAGCGATAAGGCCGCCCATTGTATTGCCTTATTTATTTTAACCCAGTACTTATTTTTTTATTATTTCTGTTTGTGTGGTAATTCAATAAAGAGTTATCTATCTATCTATCTTATGTAGGCCTTGTTAGGTACCTGCATAGTGTTCCTTCTTATTTTGTTGTGTTTTATCTGTCCTTCTGTCTGTGTTTTTAATGGTTACCATTTTCACACTCTGTGTTGTTTTTAATGTATTTTTCAATGTAGGATTTAATTTATTACTTTATTGTCTGTTCTGTATTGTTGTTCCAAATAAATGACTTTTGCTTAACTTTTTTTTTAAAGTTTTCCGTAGTCTTAACACGTTCCCAGCGCCACAGATTTATCTGTACTTTCCATTACTGCGTTACGGGTCGTTTTAAACCTTGTCCTAAACCAGAGATTGTGGCGGCACGAGGCATATTAAACCCCACCGCCCGTAGGAGACCAAAATCCTTTTTTTTGGCGCCAAATAAGATAAGTGTACGTTTTTTTTTGTGTGCGGTACGTGGTATAAGAAATCCGCCATTGCGGTTGGTATACCATAGAACTAGGAATCAACAGCACATCTCAGATATATAGTTATCTCTTTCCTACACTGAACCAGATGGAAGTTTTGCCTCCCGCACGACAGAACTGTTTAAGTTTTTTCTTAAGAGACACGGACAGGGTGTTTCAAGCCCTGTTTCGCACTTATCGTGTTAATACCCTGTATAATCTATAGCCCCGCAACGTAAAGCTAAGTCTCGTCTGTAGATAGGTATGTACTTACCGATGTGCCTAGGTATAGCTTGTGCAGCCGCGGCTTCGAGTGGCTTGTATTCATTAGCTAGTGGCCTGGACGCTAGCGTCCGTGATACACGGCCACCTAAAGCTGCAAGCCATTCAGAAGAATAGAAACATCATGATCAAATCAAAAACAACACTATCATTTTTATTAAATCATTGCTTTAAGCTTACTTGATTGCTGTTGGGGTGAATAGAGGGTTGTGTACAGAATAAAATTCACATAAAGTATATAAAAATGACAATAGTAAAACAAAGAGATAGCAAAAAACCTTGTTGTATAAATTCAACAACAACACCTTTTATCATTTACCTATCTAGTCCAATTTAAGGTTTCCAAACGTGTCGAGATCAGGCCGCCAATGCTTTTGGCCTTTATCAGATATTAATGTAGTACGATCTCTTTTTCCACCCCAATTTTTTTTTAAATTATCTGTGGAAATTTGTAATTGGCCCTAAGAATACATGTTTGTTTTGCATGTATTATAATTTGTTTAGTTTTCTGTGTACCTAGCTGTAAGTTTCCTTAAAATAATAAAAAAAAAACACTCTTAATTTCTGCTCCTTGCTCGTGGTACACCTGCTCAGTACAACTCGGTGGATCATGGGCACTTTTTTATTGCGAAGACCAAGTCCACCTCAATTATAAGTATCAGGAAATCATAAGATGACATGCTTATGATGGTCCACTTGTAAAGAGTGTAAAAATGATATATTCCAGTTATCACACGCAATATGATAAATGCGAAAGTTTGGATGTTTGTTTATTTGTTTATTACTTAATCATGTCGCATCGGCTGGACCGATTTCGATGAAATTTGGAACAAAGATAAATTAATAGTAGAACCAAGGGGATAAAGCAGTGTCTTCTGTCGCGGGTGACGATTTAAATCGCGAGCGTAACGAAGGACTCGAGGTTTACTCCCGAGCGTAGCGAGGGTATTAAAAACTTAAATCACGAGCGAAGCGAGGGATTTAAGACGAGTCCTGAGTGTAGCGAGGGATTTAAGTTCACCCAAGACTAAGACAGCTTTATCACCGAGGAAAATACTCTACTTTTCGTACCATTTGCGAAAAAATTAACACAATAATAATATGAGATAAGCATTTATTAAAAATAATGACAATTAAAAGTAAATGTTAACATTCGAAACATTGGTCCAATTATTGATAGAGAGAGTTATATTTTTGTTTGGTACATTTATTGTTGATGAGTTGATTTGAGTTCTCTGTTCTTGCGTCTGAGGAACTTGCGTTTCATTGTAGATAGTATACGTCGGAGATAGTGGTGGCGGTGCATCGTGAGTTACGGACGAAGATAAGATGCCGGAAGTTGATGGTTGTGGCTCTGATGGATTAAGTTTTATATTTTTGTTAATTTGACTGCTTAATATGGTTTTATTCGCCATTGAGCTTTCGATATAACCCTCAGCTACTCTATCAGAGCTCCAACCACCGTGTCTTTTTACTGACGTAATATCCGCCCCTGAATCCGCCAAAAAAGTCGCCGAAGTTCTTCTAAAGCAGTGACCGGTGTAGAGTTCAACATCTTTAAGTTTTAAATATTTAGCAATTTCCTTTGGCATATTGCTAATAATCATAACTGCATAATAAATGCGTATTCCTTTTTCAAAAAAATGTATAATGCTTTATATACAAACTCAATGGTGTAAACACAGATGTAGTTCAGTATAAATTTCGGTAAGTATTCCAAATTTAAATCACATTCTCCCCCTAGAGGACGAATGAAATTCAGTACAATTTTATTTCCCTGTTTTTAACAGATTAAAAATGACTATTGTTATGTTCGCTTTTTGTGGCATAGAGCAAGTGGTACGAACACATTATTATTGTATTTAAACTTTTCATTGATAAACTACGCGTGCAAAGCCGCGTGTGGAAGCTAGTTAGTTAATATATTCTGTCTACTTCAGTCGCATTACGATTTATTGAGGCAGCATTACCTTTCAGTAATATCAAACGATACACAAGCATTGAAATATATCGAAATAAGATCTAAACTTAATTTTTACTAGATATTACGGAAATCGTCTTCTGCAATGTTAGTAAGTGAACATAGTATATTGGCTACTCACTCGGTCAACATGCAAGTGTAAAATCACAAGTACGACTACGAAAATACTAGGTTTCAATTATCTCTAGTTTTTGATTAGTTGCCAGAGCATACGCTAAGCTCACGACCTCGTGAATTCTATGGAAGGACGCTGCAAAGAAAACATTCAAATAACTATTGACTTTTACCTGCGTATCTGCGTACCTACGACCGACGCTTTACCATAACCAACAGATAAACAAATCCTACTTAATATTATAATCGCGAAAGTTTGTATGTATGGATGTTTGTTACTCTTTCACGCCGGAACGGCTGAACCGATTGCGATTAAATTTAGTATGTACGTAGATCATAACCTGGATTAACACATAGGCTACTTTTTATTGGCAAACCACGCGTGCGAAGCCGCTGGCAATAGCTAGTAAGTAAATAATGCTGGACATTTCACACAGCGCTATTTAGCCCAAAACTAAGCAAAGCTATGGGAACCTGATAACTGATATAAAATAAGAATAATTTATTGAGTTCTTAAAATTGTTTGGTACTATTAAGTATATAGGTTACATGAAATGTTAGCCTAAATTAAGAAAAAATACAATCTCCAGATGACAATGTGATGTGACATGTAAGCCTATTATATTTGAGCACAGTACCTGACGTAGCTCTGTTTCTCACACTAGGTATCTAGCGACCCTGTGTTGTGAGGATTACAGTGATTCGCTTCGGACTCTCGTCAAACAACAGTAGCAACTTACCGACTTTGATTGACTATGCCTTAAATTATAATCTAAATTACAAGCTAGAATTACAATACTTAATAATAACAATGAAAGTAGGGAATGTGTAGGGTCCAACATGTAAGAGGTGTGATTGTGACTGTACAATATAATATGTACGGTATATAAGGTATATACGGTATAGGGTATGTAAGGTATATAATACTTGCTATATAAGGTCTTATAATTGCAATATAATACATACATATATAATAAAGAAACAACCAGACCCAGAAAAATATCTGTAGATCATGCAAACATTTGTTCTGCGGTGGGTATCTGTCGGTACTATCATCATGTTTTCCGGGCGTCGTATCCTCTCTCCTTTTCCCTCAGAACCCCAACCACCCATATTTCCTTCAATCGAACACATACGAACGAAATATGCAGAAAATCTAATCCAGTTAATTCCAGTTCCATCCGTTAGAACCCTGTGTACTCAACTCACCCCCTTAATCTAAAGCCTGGTTGAGACAGACCGAATTAATTTCCTGTGACTGGCTTCGATTAGTACGGGCTTTAATTGTTTTCTTTGAGACTTTTTAGGGTATTTCTAGTTGTGGCTTAAGAAAACGCGTGGGTTAGTTAGCTCTGCGCTCATTGGTGCCCTTCATATGAATTAAGCTGAGATGATGGTACCTAAGGTGCTGGGTAATCATACTCCATCTAAATTCCTGTTTCAGAGATGACAGCGACTGTGACCTTCACCCAGCTAGAGATTAACTTTCCCTTCAGGAGATGTATATGTAATCACTAGCTGACCTAGTAGCGGCTTCGCGCACGTGGTTTGTCAATAAAAACATTACCCTCCTTCTCACTTCCACTCACTTCTCGTGGGTTAAGATTCTTTATTTCTCATAAGATTATCAAAAGCAATCACTTACTGAGAAACATTATTATGCTACGTTTTCATATTTCTGATTCAGTGTGCAGTAGGTGTAGTAAGTAGTAAGTGTGTAGTAAGTAGGTGTAATAAGTTATAGTCCACAACAAATACTGAATTTTAAATATTCACAAGAATAGCAAGAATTTATCCACCAAAACGAGGGTAGTTTAACATAAAATCAGACAGAGCGCTGACGCACTGACGTAAGCAAAAACAGCCACTAGTTTTCGCCGGTACGGGTCCGCTTGCACCAATTACGCGTTCTTGTTATCGTCAGGTAATGACGTTGGTTAACTTTACATTGTACATTTATTTATTGACTGTGATCTGTGATACAATTTATGCATAATATTAATAAGGAAATGCATGCTGATTATTATTTTATACCAAATTTCATCGAATTCGGTCCAGCCGTTTAATCATGAAAACGTAACAAACAGACAGAAAGACTGAGTTACTTTCGAATTAATAATAATAGTAAGGATTCGTACGAATGATCTGCAGTTAAAGATACGTATTACCCGTGCGCGATAAGTTGGGACCTGAGCGCGGTGACGTCATATTGGCGTGTTTGTACCGCCCGCAAAAAAGCGAACATAACAAGCAGCCGCCCGCGGCTTCGTCTTTGTTTTTTTTTACCTAATTTATTATGTTACTCAGGGAGGACGCTGCTTTTTATCTAATCTTTTTTACACTATTTGAATAAAATAAAAATGCAATGTTTAAGTTTATACATTTATTTTATCTATTATTTACATTATCTCATCTTCGTCACTACTTAGTGGATTTATGCCTTCTAGAGGTTGTTCTTCGTCCTCAGTTTCAAAAAACTCTAACACTTTTAGCACGAGGTTTCTTTCTCCGCTATGCAAAGGTTTACCCTTCATAATGATAACAAAAACACTTAACAAGAACTATAACAACAAAAACTACAACAACAAAACAATAACACAAACGAAAACTAAAAGAATTCCAGAGCGCGTCGTTACGTGACGTAGGCTAGTACGAGACTAAAAACCCTAGTAAAAAATAGTGATGCGAACGGTACAATACGGGCGCCATCGGGGAAGTGCAGGGGAAGCGGTCGGGGAGTCGCATTCCTAGCAGGTCCCAAGTTATCGCGCACGAGTAATACGTACGCCTTGATTCCAAAGTTTATAGGATTGAACCTAATTCTCAAATACATAAGAAAAACATTGAATACACACATGTACATTTATGAATAAATATATGTTTTATCTCCACTGATATAAAACACGTGTTGTAGATTTATGAATATTTGAGAACCTACTTTGAATATAGTTATGAGTTTTCACGGAAACTTGAGAGACAGTTATCAGCTAGCTTCATCATGACGCTTTTTGGCTGTCGGTGTGCGCACGCATCGTAAAAATGTTACTGTCATATTTTTTGCCAAACGCGCCAAAAGAAGTATAGCTTCAAATTTTTTTTTTAATAAAAAACCTATTTAAACTCTTACAGAAAGTGCTCCAGATTAAATTGTTTTCCTATTTGCAAACCGACATGACACGTAATAAGATGTAGGAAGCTTCTTCAAATATCCGAACGATATGTCCAACACAGTTATGTCTGAATCAACCTTTACACCCCAAGCCACCCCCTGAAAGGAGACTCCATATTAACTGGTTGAAAAGAATTTTCACTGTATTTTAAATGATTAGATAATGTTACAAAGGCTTCTTGCAAAATCTTAAATTTTTAAAAGTTTATGATTTTGCGATAATTTTTAAATTGTTAGATGATAATGAGAATTTTGCCATAAGCGTTTTTGTTAAAAAACATTAAAATGTAAAATAATCTTGTTGAATTTTTCATTCATCAGTAACATTATTTTAATAGATTATTTTATCTATGAAATTTAATAAAAACCACTGTTTCTAAAGATTTAACTCGAACCCTGATTGATTTCCCAGTTCGCGATCACCGCTCGAGATCACATCGTATCATTTCACAGTAAATTTTTTGAACTGTTAAAGCAATGCAGGGCTAGTCTAATCTAATATTACAAGCTTTTTATTAGCTTGCAATGTATGTATGTTTGTCCGGGTGAAATCTTGAAACTGAATTTTGAACCCGTTCCCCTCAACCGATTGAGCTGCAATTTGGAATACATATGTAACTTCGGTGACAATGCAATAATATGGTACCTTGGAGGTGGTCTCATGATGGAGACGGATGCTAGACAACAGAACTTCTGAATGGATTATAGTAGGCTACTAGTGTTTAGGCTCATTTGAATCTGCTTGCGGTTCCGATTATGAATTTTATAAAAGCTTGTTTTAAATTTTTCAACAAAAAAAAACATATTACTTTGACAGTAAAGATGAGCCGTTTTGCACGAGAGCTCTTAATAAATCCACCTGGAGCCATGTTTTCTCGCCAAAAGCCTCAAATTTAATTAGGGCTTTTGGTTTTGAGCGCCTCTCTGCCGACAGTAATGAGAAATTGAATAATTTGCATAACTTTTAGCTTTTTCTGTGTAAACTCGTCGGTTAAGTTAATACTAATGTGGTTTTTGTCATTTTGTAACGTTATCCTCTCAGAAAAGTTGAAATAAATTTGTAATTTCGCTCATTGTGTTACCTTATGTCCGGTATATTGGATGACCGTAAGTTCACCTAGCTACTTTCTTTTTCTATCAAGCGTAGTTGGTCTCTTTTTGACAGAAAAAGTTGTTTTGGTGATTATCTTACGGTCATCGGTACATCAAGGAACCAACCATTAAACCAGTGGTTTTAACTCTTTTCATTTCATCTTTATGTAGATATAGTTTATATAGTCTTTATGTAGACCTATATGACGTTACTTTGCAAATTGCAATGCATTGCTCTAAGAGAGGTTTTGATGTAGCTTCTTCTTCTTCAGATTAAATATTAAATTTTGTTTTGCCAATACATACATGGCCAGCGACAACAGCGTATTGTTATTTGTTGTTTATATAGTTTTATAATTGAAGTGTGATGTACAATAAAGCGTATCTTATCTTATCTTTATCCCTCTGAGTTCAAAAATGTACTGTAGTATCGTAAACTTGATAACTCAAATTTACGTTCTAGTAAATTTGATTAAGCGAAATACTAAGACTAAAAGGCATTCATCAACAATCATTAGTATGATATCATATCTTTTGAACATCAGTGGAGTCTTCCGACTGACAATAAGTAAGTGATAATGAAGTTTCTTGTATCGCCTCCGCTCAAACTTGGCACACGGGAATTATCGTGAGTCTGAACTAATGTATGCCTCATAATTAACTAGCTATTGTTAGGTGATTACACGGGTTTGGGGTAAACATCGCATGTACGGCGGTTATTTCAGGGTAAATACGGGTCCTACGGGAATTTGGTCACTCATCGAGATTGTATAGGTTATTCGGTGCAAAATATCAGTTTTGGAAGGAACCATACATACATGGCATTATTAAGACCAAAATAAAGTACGACTATCAAACTGACGACCTCCATGGCGCAGTGGGCGAATAGCCGGCTGAGACTCAAGAGGTAGCGGGTTCCATTCCCGCCGCGGAAAAAAAATGTTTGCATGATCTGCAGATATTTGTTCCGGGTCTGGGTGTTTTTCTATATATTATAAGTATGTATTTACAAAAAAAATAGTATATAAGTATTCTATCAGTTATCTGGTTCACATAGCTCTGCTTAATTTGGGGCTAGATAGCGCTGTGTAAATGTCCAGCAATATTTATTTTATTTATTTATTTAACTCAAAAAGTTCCCGACTTTAATGTCTCAATATCATCATCAATCAAATCATTAAAAAATTGTTGGACCTTTTATAAATTGTCTTACCAAGATCTTCATTTACTCTACCTACTTATTCTCTGGGAAAAAGTTTTTATCAGTAGGTATTTATGTATTCTTCTTCTCGTGTCAATGACTCAAAAACTGCAAATTTAATCTACATTAAATTAATTTAATGTGTATCCTGTCTGTTCTAACCTACGGTGCGCAAACATGGTCATTGACCGAGCCGCAGAAGTCCAAGCTCAAGATTTGCCAAAGGGCAATGGAACGCAGCGTCCTAGGATTCCGGAGAACCGATCGGGTGAGGAATACCACCCTTCGTTCATCAACTGGCATTGCTGATGTGGGAGACAAAACCGCAAAGCTCAAATGGGATTGGACCGGGCACGTAAGTCGAACGCTTCCGGAGAAATGGGCCAACATCGTAACACCCTGGATACCGGAGGATAGACAGCGACGTCGGGGTCGGCCTCGAAAGTGTTGGTTCGATGACATCAGTGGATTTGAGAAGGAATGGTGGGAATCTGCTAAGGATCGCGATAGGTGGAAGGAGTTGGGGGAGGCTTTTGCCTAGCAGTGGGGAAATGTAGGCTAGTAAAAAAAATGATTTGGATCAGTAGCCGCCTCTATAGCCTAATCGGTATTTATGTATTGGTTTATCGTTACTTGATATAACATTTCTTGTTTCCTATGTTATACTGTATTCTCGACTCGGATTCAACGATTCTTTTAATACACCATTTAACTAAATCCTGTCGTTTGGGTGCTACGAGGAATAACATTATATACTGACATGCAAACCATAACCACCATAGTCGAGCAAAAAATAGTCAAATTGCCAACGTAAAAACAATTTTCCCAACATTTTAGTAACTTAATTTTTGACTTAGTACCTAAGTACTTATATTTTGTTCGATTTTCCGACCCTTCTATAACTTTACACTTACCTTTTAAAAAGAGTAAATACATAAGTTATGAAGACAAGTAGGCCTATTACTCGTGCGCGATAACTTGGGACCTGCTAGGAATGCGACTCCCCGACCGCTTCCCCTGCACTTCCCCGATGGCGCCCGTATTGTACCGTTCGCATCACTATTTTTTACTAGGGTTTTTAGTCTCGTACTGGCCTACGTCACGTAACGACGCGCTCAGGAATTCTTTTAGTTTTCGTTTGTGTTATTGTTTTGTTGTTGTAGTTTTTGTCGTTATAGTTTGTGTCATTGTTTTGTTGTTGTAGTTTTTGTTGTTCTAGTTCTTGTTAAGTGTTTTTGTTATCATTATGAAGGGTAAACCTTTGCATAGCGGAGAAAGAAACCTCGTGCTAAAAGTGTTAGAGTTTTTTGAAACTGAGGACGAAGAACAACCTCTAGAAGGCATAAATCCACTAAGTAGTGACGAAGATGAGATAATGTAAATAATAGATAAAATAAATGTATAAACTTAAACATTGTATTTTTATTTTATTCAAATAGTGTAAAAAAGATTAGATAAAAAGCAGCGTCCTCCCTGAGTAACATAATAAATTAGGTAAAAAAAAAACAAAGATGAAGCCGCGGGCGGCTGCTTGTTATGTTCGCTTTTTTGCGGGCGGTACAAACACGCCAATATGACGTCACCGCGCTCAGGTCCCAACTTATCGCGCACGGGTAATACTTAGACAAAAGAAGTGAGGCGTTTGAGATAAGCGTACATGTCTCTCGTCGCCACGGTCTTACTTAGCGTGACATGTAGTGAGTGCAAAGCCATATGTTTGTGTGCCAAACTGTGTACCGATGCCAAATAAAATAGATCTTATCTAATTTTCATAAAAGTTTGCTGTACGAGCATGTGCACTGACCCACATAATTTGTGACATCTTGCACTTTACGCCAGCCATCAAAATCAACAGCTCTTCAGTTCGCGTTTGGTCATCAATCAAACCACGCGTCTCAATATCATATCATTTAATTATCAATAACATATCAGTTGAAATGTATGTCTAGTTTTAATTATATAACTACCTATGATCTTTTAACAGGGTGTGCAGACCATACAGTTGGATTTAAACCTAAAATCACTCCATTTTTATACTAGTAAGGTAAGCGGTTACCGTAGCATATGAACGTTTCTAGCACCAAAGCAAAGGTACCAGTCGCGCGTTGCCGACCCTTTAAAAATTTCATAACGCCCATTTCGAAGAACCCCATACTGTAGTAACTGGAGAAAACCTCGGCATTCCACAAGCGAAGGCGGGAAACAATTCCATAAGCGAAGTGTTCACGGCTGGAAATTCCTCTGGAACCTCACGCACGGTGCTCGCACGGTAACAAGGCTAAGTTTTATCTATGTATACCGTGCTCGGAAATTAATTGATCGAGCGAAGCGAGATTTCCAAATAAACTTGAGCAAAATGGTGTATGTATGTTTTTTGGTCCGAGGATAAATTTCGAAGCGTTGGTCCGATCATCGGGAAATTTGGTATAGAGGTAGGTAGTGTTCAAACCTGGTGTGACTAAATAAGATATAACTGTTGAGATGTTGAGATATTGGGGTTCAAGAGGGGTAAAGAGGGGTTCTCCTTTTTCGGCGCAAGGCTCATAGTGACTGGGTACGTATCTTTTGTGTTACATGTATTATATTGTTTAATTATGTTCACGTGTTTTTGATTGTCTGTATTTAATTATCCACTGTATATAGTTTCTGTGTAACTTGTGTCGAAATAAAAAATAAATGTATATGTATGTAAAAAAAATCAAAACGAGACTATAAGCCAAATGGGACCTCTAATGTCTTCATCAGTACATTTCGACTCTGTTTTTATTTTTCGTAAAACGGTGACTCG
This sequence comes from Philereme vetulata, assembly GCA_918857605.2. Taxonomy (NCBI): domain Eukaryota; kingdom Metazoa; phylum Arthropoda; class Insecta; order Lepidoptera; family Geometridae; genus Philereme; species Philereme vetulata. The sequence continues at coordinate 2,079,325 of OU975459.1, read as the reverse complement.
CGAGATCTCAGTTCGGGGCGAACCACTAGTTAGTCAAAGATTATGAATGACATTTTTTTTGTTTTTTCAGAGACTCGCGAGATCTGAGTTCGGGGCGAACCACTAGTTAGTCAAAGATTATGAATGACATTTTTTTTGTTTTTTCAGAGTCTCGCGAGATCTCAGTTCGGGGCGAACCGCTAGTTAGTCAAAGATTATGAATGACTTTTTTTTTGTTTTTTCGGAGACTCGCGAGTTCTGAGTTCGGGGCGAACCACTAGTTAATCAAAGATTATGAATGACATTTTTTTTTGTTTTTTCGGAGACTCGCGAGATCTGAGTTCGGGGTGAACCACTAGTTAGTCTAAAGATTATGAATGACATTTTTTTTGTTTTTTCAGAGACTCGCGAGATCTCAGTTCGGGGCGAACCACTAGTTAGTCAAAGATTATGAATGACTTTTTTTTGTTTTTTCGGAGACTCGCGAGTTCTGAGTTCGGGGCGAACCACTAGTTAATCAAAGATTATGAATGACATTTTTTTTGTTTTTTCGGAGACTCGCGAGATCTCAGTTCGGGGCAAACCACTAGTTAGTCAAAGATTATGAGTGACATTTTTTTTGTTTTTTCAGAGACTCGCGAGATCTGAGTTCGGGGCGAACCACTAGTTAGTCAAAGATTATGAATGACATTTATTTTGTTTTTTCGGAGACTCGCGAGATCTGAGTTCGGGGCGAACCACTAGTTAGTCAAAGATTATGAATGACATTTTTTTTGTTTTTTCGGAGACTCGCGAGATCTGAGTTCGGGGCGAACCACTAGTTAGTCAAAGATTATGAATGACATTTTTTTTGTTTTTTCAGAGACTCGCGAGATCTCAGTTCGGGGCGAACCACTAGTTAGTCAAAGATTATGAATAACTTTTTTTTGTTATTTCGGAGACTCGCGAGTTCTGAGTTCGGGGCGAACCACTAGTTAATCAAAGATTATGAATGACATTTTTTTTGTTTTTTTGGAGACTCGCGAGATCTGAGTTCGGGGCAAACCACTAGTTAGTCAAAGATTATGAATGACATTTTTTTTCGGAGACTCGCGAGATCTGAGTTCGGGGCGAACCACTAGTTAGTCAAAGATTATGAATGACATTTTTTTGTTTTTTCGGAGACTCGCGAGATCTGAGTTCGGGGCGAACCACTAGTTAGTCAAAGATTATGAATGACATTTATTTTGTTTTTTCGGAGACTCGCGAGATCTGAGTTCGGGGCGAACCACTAGTGTATAAAAATTATAATTATTGAAAATTAAATTTATAATTAGGTATGTACCCGAAAAACGGTCATTGACCTCGCTTGGGAAAACAATGTGTGATTTGACTTGAATGACTTTTCGAAATTCGATGTTATTCATTGAAGAATCACTTTGTAAAAATCCATGCCATGCTGTGTACATTACATATTAATCCATGGCATGCTGTGTACATTACATATTAATCCAGGGCATGCTGTGTACATTACATATTATTATTTTTCTCTTGTTTCAGGTATGTGCCAGTGGAAATATTGTCTGAAAAGCTAGTAGGTAAAATAAAGCGAAGCATGAAACGTTATGCATGAAAGGTTCTCGAGTGGAGACCACGGACTGGAAGACGCAGCGTAGGCCGGCCCCACAAGGTGGACCGAAGATCTAGTAAGAATCGCGGGGAGCCGTTGGGCGCAAACGGCTACCAACCGCTCGTGGTGGCGATCTAAGGGGGAGGTCTATGTTCAGCAGTGGACGTCTTCCGGCTGATGATGATGATGATGATGAAACGTTACGCATACTTAGAGTGTCGGTCGTAACACCGAGAAAACGGTACGTGATAAATCCCGTATTTATATTAATGATACATAGATATGTAGTATGTAACAAGTAACTTTTTAAAAAAAATTAACTGACTTAACCAACCTACTGAACTGATTTTGATGAAATTTCTATGAGACCAATATGAAAGAATTTTCCAAATTGGTTGATAAATGTCGGTTGTCCGGAGGTAAAAACATTAAACAATTATGCGTTCTTATAAAATTCGAGGGTCACCCTCGAATTTTTTGAAATCACATCATCCGATCTTGACTTTATTTTATTTAATAGGGATTTTCAATGAAAATACACAGACTTACATTTAAATGAAATACAATAGAAGCGCTCCCTGTGCTCACTATGTGAAGGCAACCACAGCTAACGCAGGTAAACATAATTCATTTCATTAAAATAATAAAATGATGACTTGGTGCCAATGGGACCACCTGGAAAGTAAACAAAAAAATATTTTTTTTGAATCGGTCAAGTCGTCTTCGAGTAATCGGGAAAAATACATAAAAAAAGGTGCCGACCAACCTTCTTCTTTTTTTTGAAGTCGATTAATTTATGGGCAGTAGAAAAATTATTTACAATTCTGTAACTATTTTATTTTTGCCTAAATAAAATGATTTATTATTATTAAAGCGCAGCGGTGGACCCCCCCCACTAGATGTAACGACGACCTGTTAAAGCCGAAAACCTTGAGCGAATGGGCGTAGCTATTGTTTCGACCCCGCACCTTCCGTCACACGCATCTAACCGACCAGCAAAAAGGTGAGCGCGAGGCAGACGAGCACAACCCTCCCGTACGACTGTCAGCGGTACACTGCCGCCCGTCGCCCGCGCAGCGCGCAACCACCTTCTAAGGATACACCCGCTAATTATTCGGAAAAATTTAAACAATTAAACGCCGCGTGAAAGACCGTCGCAGCATTTGTTTAAATTAAAGGTATAGTCTTTGCCCACATTTAAATGAAAGATAAATTACAAAATTTTACTTCGTTTAGAGGTTGAATCAAATTGAAGTCGAAAACAGCTACTGTTGTTATTTTTTTTCTCATAGTAAATAAACAGGTAGAACTTTTTTGCATGTTCACTTTGCAGATAAAATGTCAATGAATGACAAATATTTTTCGAGCACATAAAATTGATTCCTCTCTGAGGAGAAAGCCAATCAGCTACTATATTCGCCTTAAAGGTTGCTGGGAGTCGTTAGGTGCAGGCCGCACAAGATCGGTCACTGGAAATCTATGGGGGGCCTATGTTTAGCGACGTTTTATGGCTGATATGATAGGAGCTATTTACTCGTCATAGTCCTTTCGGTTGCGGTCGAACAATCAACGAACGTGACGCGGGCATCTGTCACTATTACCTCCATCTCAGCTCCTGCACCACCGCACCAATCCATTGCTTACCTACATTTCTGCGTTTGCACGTAAAGCTTCAAGTTTTTGAAAGCTTGGATCCCAACTCAACCGCATTCCGAATTGTTTTGCAAACGGTTCACATAACTGAAACAAACACGCGCGGAAAGTCGTCTTGTGTGTCAAGTCCCACTACTGTCGCTCCCCGGCCGTCGCTGGGATATTTGGGGACCTTTGAGGCACTAACCGAGTTATGGCAAAGTAGCTGTTTCATCTGATTTAAATGTTTGTACCTACAGGGGTAGGCCAGAAATGGTTTTGCCCCATTAATCAGCTTCCTGTGATTAACTGCTTCTTGAATTTGTGTTGGGATTTAGAACTACTTACACCTATTTTGTTTTTTTCACATAATCTATGCTAATATTATAAATTCGAAAGTAACTCTGTCTGTCTGTCACTAGACTTTATCTCGTGAACCGTGATAGTTAGACAGTTGAAATTTTGATGATATATTTCTCTTGCCGCTATAACAACAAATATTAAAAACAGAATAAAATAAATATTTAAGGGGGGCTCCCATACAACAAACTAGATTTTTTTTGCTCATTTTAGCTCGGTATTGATAACGGCAACAGGTATACGCTTGAAATATACTCGGAATATTTAGTTATAAATATATTCACTTTAAAAATAATTAATTAAATAAAAATAAAATAAATATTTAAGGGGGGCCTCCCATACCACAAACGTGATTTTTTTGCCGTTTTTATAGATAATGGTAGGGAACCCTTCGTGCGCGAGTCCAATTCGCACTTGGCCGGTTTTTAGATATTAAGGGCCATTTTGTAGGCAAAAAGGTTACTCGTACCTCTCATGCGTTTATCGGATCAAACAAAAGGTCAAAAAACTTTTTCAAACTAAAAGGCAGTTATAGGAATTCATATTATCCTTTTAGGGAGTTCTCGGCGACTCGATCTGTTAGTGAACTTCGAACTTGTCTTCAAAGTTGGTTTTACTTACGGGAGCCCTTATAGCGCTCAAAGTATGGCAAAGTAGCTAGAAGTAAGTTCATATTATAGACGTATATACACGGTGTCCTTTAAATCACTGTTTTCCCATAACAAACTTTGCTCAGACCGTGGTCTAATAACTGTTTATAGCATCTAATAAGAGAATAAAGAAAAAAAATCTAGACCTTCTCAAATAAGCCTAACTTTGTTCATAAACTAACCGTGACATAAAGTTCATGGGTACGCTAGCCGTAGCGTATTACCTACTCCTTAGTTAGATAGGTACCTAGTAGCTACTGGTCAGCGCGCTGACTATGTTGTAGGGCGTAACGTTAAAATAGACATTTTAAGTCCGCAACATTTTATATTTTTCAAACACCGATTTGGTTTTGTTTTTTTTAATTTGATGCTATAAACTGTTAGTAGACCATGGTCTGAACAATGTTTGTTCTGGGAAAACAGTGATTTAAAGGACACCGTGTATAGTAGCTGCAGAGTGCAAATAGGGGTTCAGGGATCCCAGCCAAACGTAATGCGACTGTGGTGATTCTGCACACTCGATGAAAAACTTGCTAATGTACCCTTTGTGCCTAAACACCTGTACAATGGAAGACTTAACAAGTAACTTTTTAACAAAAATATAACCGACTTCAGATAATAGTAAAAACCAAACTACTCTATCAATTTTGATGAAATTGCCATGGGATCAATTTAAAAGTATTTCTTTTCAAATAAAAAAATGAATTCTCCAAATCGGTTGAAAAATAACGGAGTTCTGAGCTAACAAACATAACGTAAAATGAAAATAAAACAAATGTAAGACTTATATGGTTTTCTAATGGATGTCGTAGTCAAAACTGGACAAAATGGAAATGGGACTACACGGGAAGCACCAGCTTTCGAATAAAAAAAGAATCATCAAAATTGGTTCACCCAGTCGAAAGTTCTGAGGTACATAAAAAATGCAGTTGAATTGAGAACCTTTTCTTGAAGTCGGTTTAAAATGGCTTCTCCTGACGCCTGAAAATAGGTACACACGGCTACACATCAAGCTATAAATTTCCAGTATACGCTGACCTCGCATTGTGTAGACTTTTTGTAGAATGAGAGGTCAGCTTATACTGGAAGTGTATAGCTTGATGTGTAGCCGTGTGTACAAGAAAAGTATTGTAACCAGCATTTTGAAATGTAAAATCAGTATAATATGGGACTGAGTTCTTTAACTTCCTTGTTTTCTTTTGAATGAACGAACGAAATACTCTTTATTGCACATTAAACAAAACTACAGTAATAATGGAAATAAACAATAAATAAAGGTACAATGGGCGGTCTTATCGCTAAAAGCGATCTCTTCCAGACAACCTTTGGATGGACAGGATAAACAAAATCAAAAGAGGGCGGTGTAAGAGTACATACATAAACAGAGCTCACAAAATAAAATATACCTATTGATTATACTAATAAACAAACTTAAATACATACAAATAATATATAAATAAACTACATTACATAAAGAGGATAAATAACATAAACACTAACTAGCAGTTACGAGAGAACGATCTTTTAATACCTTAGAATAATTTTAGATTACAGTAACAAATAAATTATTGGTTAGTTCAAGACTGAACAAGAGTTATATTATTATTTGATAACAAATAAATTATTGGTAAGTTCAAGACTGAACAAGAGTTATATTATTATTTGATAACAAATAAATTATTGGTTAGTTCAAGACTGAACAAGAGTTATATTATTATTTGATAACAAATAAATTATTGGTAAGTTCAAGACTGAACAAGAGTTATATTATTATTTGATAACAAATAAATTATTGGTAAGTTCAAGACTGAACAAGAGTTATATTATTATTTGATAACAAATAAATTATTGGTTAGTTCAAGACTGAACAAGAGTTATATTATTATTTGATAACAAATAAATTATTGGTAAGTTCAAGACTGAACAAGAGTTATATTATTATTTGATAACAAATAAATTATTGGTTAGTTCAAGACTGAACAAGAGTTATATTATTATTTGATAACAAATAAATTATTGGTTAGTTCAAGACTGAACAAGAGTTATATTATTATTTGATAACAAATAAATTATATTTTATTTTCCTTTCTTTATGTCGAATCTCTAATAATGGCGACTATTCGACTATTTGACGACCTCCGTGGTGCAGTGGGCGAATAGCCGGCTGAGACGCAGGGGGTAGCGGGTTCGATTCCCGCTGTGGAACAAATGTTTGCATGACCTACAGATATTTGTTCCGGGTCTGGTTGTTTCTCTATATATTATAAGTATGTATTTACAAAAAAAAATGTATATAAGTATTCTATCAGTTATCTGGTTCCCATAGTACAAGCTCTGCTTAGTTTGATTGAAGATCTAAGGTAAATCAATATTAGTTCTTCAATCACATATTTGATTGATATTGATCTACCTCATCTCATATACTCTATGAGCCCGCAAAAGTTCAATGCGGAAAGTTCAACGTTGATACATGAAAATTGGTGGCATTTTCCAATGTTGTTATAACTTGGCAAGTAGCGGAGTCCACCAACTGTGCGCCAACTCAAACAAGTCTGGTGTCCCAATAGAAGATACAATAGTTCTTAACGTAAGAAACTTTCACTCTGAGACTACAAGATGTGTAACACTAAAAAAATGTTACCTACTAGTTGTAAAATTGGTTATTTACGTCATAAGCTACATAACATCTAAGCTTATACCATGCACATGTTAACAAAATATATTAGTGGTTCGCCCTAAACTGAGATCCAGCGAGTGTCCCATAACAACAAAAAACTATTATTAGTAATATTTGCTTGATTAATAAAATAGTGCCACAAAATAAAACCATTACACTTGGCCTACAGTTTCATTCAAATTACAGGTAACGGGAGTTCATGTAATTGGTTCTATTTTTTGGGGTATTTTTTGCAGTTTTTCTGGGTTCAGACTTTTCCCTATATTTGTGTCACTAAAGCTACAAGCATACTAAATTTCAGCACTGTGGGGTCACTGGTGTATTCCTGTGAATTTTGTCAAAGTTCAGTTTTTACTATGACTAATAACTTAAAAACTACAAGGTTAAAACTTAAAATAAGAACGGGCTCGAAATGTACTCGCAGAACTTTTATTAGACGTGCCACTTGACCGGATAGTCCCATTTTGTTTTTTTTACCCCTCTTGAACCTCAATATCTCAACAACCCCACCACATTTTAGTTCATTTAGTCACACCAAAATTGTGCCATCGCTACCTACCTATATACCAAATTTATTCATACATACAACGCCAATTTGCCCAAATTGATTTGGAGATCTCGCTTCGATCGATCAAAAAAAAAACAGTCAAATTATTTCATATTCAAAAACTGTTTTCCTGTGATACAAACATTATCGTATCTTAATCTCAAACAAATTGGCAAACTGTGGTTTAGAGACGGCGCGGCGCGGCGTTTGTGAGCGTTAAATTAATCTCTCTCAACATTCACACGAATATCTGCCGCCTGTACAATATCATCCTGGATGCAGGAACATGCTTCGTAATGAATAGACTATGCATTTTGGTGATCATTTCTCCAATTCTGACGACCTCTGTGGCGCAATGCGCGAATAACCGGCTGAGACACAGGCGGTACTGGGTTCCCGCCGTAGAACAAATGTTTGCATGGTCTACAGATACTTGTTCCGGGTTTTTCTTATTTAATTAATTAAGTATGTATAATTTATTATAAGTATGTATTTACAAAACAAAGTACATATATAAGTATTCTATCAGTTATCTGGATCTCATACACAAGCTCTGCTTAGTTTGGGGCTTGATAACGCTGTGTGAAATGCCCAGCATTATTTAAAAAAACAATAAAAAATATCTAAGTTTGGACTCATGTGGATGTCATGCATTTTGGTATCGCCGATGTAGGAGAGAAGGCCAGTGTGGTTGGGCCGGTCACGTGTGTCGCATCAAGTCGCATGCCTGACCAGCTGTGGGCCAAAATTACCATGGATTGGAGCCGGGGTGGCGCCAAAAGACCATGCCAAAGGTGGCGCGACAAGCTGGACGCCGTGAGGGACTGCCAAACAGGTGGCACAACTTGTTAACCTGCCGGTATTTACAGATGCGATGTGCTGTTGGACCCGTGGTTTGCCCGGTGTATGAATTGCCTAAGAATTGCCACAACTGTGTCTCGTAAAGGTCAAAAGCTTGAAAAACCGAATTAAAAAGAGAGTAATTACGACTGCGTCCTCTTCTCTGTATATTAAATTGGTACACTCGAAATGTTTGTATGCAAAATGCAAATTATCGCCTGAATGCCCCAGGAATACTTCATGAGCAAACACTAGATAGCAAAAGTTGCGGATATGTGCAGGAAAGGAGCCTCGCTTTTATAGCAGCAATAAGTATTTAGTATACCTTTACATTGCAATAGTATTGCAAAGGAGGGCTCGTTGTGAAGCTTGCTTAGTCGTTAAAGGGCTCGTTAACAGGTTATACAATTGCATCTTGCTTAAAATCTTATTGAAACTTTGGTGGCTGTATACCTAAACTGCGGAAATGCCACACAGCGGCAAAATACTTGAAATATGTATAAGATAGCAAATTTGACTTAATGGACACTTTATTTTATTAATAAAGTATTAGGTATACTGCATTCAAACTTAATTTTTCCTGCTCAGTCTTTTTATAGTCGCTATGTACCTACATACTTAGTATCATACATACATATATAATGTTGGTATCGTAAAGAATGATTTTAACCAACAAAGTCTGTTGCCACATAGCTCCACGTTACAAATGTGTCTGAGGTGGAAAGCCATCGCCAGGAATTGAGTTAGGGCGGCGTGAGTGTTCAACCACCCTGTGTGCCTTTACAAACGCGCCGTATAGTGGACGATATAGATCAACTGGAATCTAACCCGGGAATGAATTGGAATAACTTAGATGGGAGTGGGAATAGAGATTTTATAATGAAAGGCTGACGAATCTCGCTACGTCCATGCAACGTTACTGGACCCGAAATTATTTTCCAAAATAACAAACAGTCCGGCAAAATTGCGGACTAGTTTCTGCGCCGGAATGTGGTCTATACTGATAGTACTTCCTGATTTATTGTTAATAGTTCTAAAGGACGGACTCGCGCACGAAGGGTTCCGTACCATTATCTATAAAAATGGCAAAAAATCACGTTTGTTGTATAGGAACCCTACTTAAATATTTATTTTATTCTGTTTTTAGTATTTGTTGTTATAGCGGCAACAGAAATACATCAACTATTAAAATTTCAACTGTCTATCACGGTTCATGAGATACAGCCTGGTGACCGACGGACAGACAGATAGATAGCTTAGTCTTAGTAGTAGAGTCTTAGTAATAGGGTCCCGTTTAACCCTTTGGGTACGGAACCCTAAAAAGTGTTTTTTCGAGGTATTATATCTATGAAAGTGTGCAAATTTATTGATTTTGCGACATTATTAAGATGAAACTAATTTGAAGCATATGTTTAGATATTTCTGCTGTTCAGTTATCTAGTGAATCACCACTGAATGTTTGCATAGAATTTGAACCACCTAAATGGCGACTTAATTGACGACCTCCGTGGCGTAGTGGGCGAATAACCAACAGAGACTCAGGAGGTAGCAGGTTAAATTTCCGCCGCGGAACAAATGTTTGCATGATCTGCAGATATTTGTTCTGGGTCTGGGTGTTTTTCTATATATTATAAGTGTGTATTTACAAAAAAAATAGTATATATGTATTCTATCAGATATCTGGTTCCCATAGTAATTACAAGCTCTGCTTAATTTGGGGTTAGATAGCGCTGTGTGAAATGTCCAGCAATATTTATTTATTTAAATAGCCTTTATTTAATCAATGTAACTTATATGATAGGCAAACAAAATAGCAGCGGACGATTAAATAATTTAAAGTGAAGTTGCCGAACCGCTCTTTTGTGCTACGCACACATTTGCATCTCTCGTGCCGATCCCTCAGCTATTCGCCGCATGAAGCACCTTATGATTCAGTTAGCATAATCGGCGCATCCATATTTTAAGTATTCTATTCCTCTGTATTATTAATACCACAAATGATTAGTTTTAACTATGATCGATTTCAACTACAATATGAAGTATATAACCTCTCTAACAGTCGGTGTTAAAATAAAGTTGCATTCTCCCCACTTAATCCTCGCGTTTCGACTGTCAGACTCGTTAGAACCACAATAAGCATTTTCTATTTCACGGGCTACCGATTCACAGATTTTAATTCTAGATCTGAAGTATTTAAATAAGATTTATCTGTAACGATCAGACTATAGACCTTGTACGGTATGAACAGAGCACACAACGTAATACCATGGTAGAGACACTTTTCGAAAAAGTTTTAACTGGAATCGGCTGATACGGAATCATTTTTTTATTAATGATAACCAAGCGCTTGACCACTACCTCACCCGATGGTAAGTTACGGCATGCTAGAAGATGGAACACATTTGTCCAGGAAGAACCCATTCACTATGGACTTGAAGACTCCGAGATTATACTGGTTCGGAAAAACATACGCCGGAAGTCAGTTCCATTCCTTACTTATGCTAACAAGAAAAGTTGAAGTATTTGGTGCGGCAAGGTGGTATGCCGACCAGGTATGGGTGGTACTTCTCGGTACGTCTGCTTGTCCGGTGGTGGAAGGGGGAAGGAGGAGATCATTCGTAATCATCATTTTCAACACACTTGCTCGTAAAGTGAGCCATAGTACATCGTTCTTAGGGCCATAATATTACACAGTAGTGCATAGACTTATCCCTACAAAATTAAGTTAGTACCTAACTGCAAATTATGTGCGAGTAAACAGAGCATTTTCAATTTATCCGGGTAATACAGTTTTTGTAATAAACAAGAGGTTTTATGCCGCTGAAAATCCTATTACATTTTTGGAATAAATAAATATATCCCTAATTAAGACGAAAAAACATTTATTATTATCAAATCATTTATAATTGACAATAATTTGTTATACAATATTTGCATCTAATCACTAATATTATAATTTTGAAGTAGGCTGTATGGCTATATGTAGTCAATCAACTTACATTTGACGTATGCAAAAAAAAAAAACTTACGCGCCATTTCCCATTTTTTTATTGTATCGCATTTGTTACTGTGTAGTAAATAATTATAAAAATGTCAAGCTTTAGTACAGAAGATTTGTTTATTCCTCACAAGTGTGTTGAAAAAGTGCGTATTAAACTCGTGAGCATAATGAGCAACTTAGCTCACTTGTATCATAATATACTATTAAGCGATTCATCATCATTTTAATTATGAGCGACCCATTGCTGGAAATAAATTATTCTTTATTACCAGCAGTGGGTATAGTGCGACATCGTGCACCGCCGAGGTACTCGGTGATACTTACGCACCTGTACGGCGTACAGGTGCGTAAGTATCACCGAGTACTTCTATTCTTTAGTATTTATAATAAGCCTCAGGTACAGGCTGTACCCCAGGAACATTTTAAACCGATTTCCATGTAGCATACGGTATAGTTTTATCTATAGTGTGCGCTTTTCGCTCACATTAGCAAGGACTCATTGTCTAGGTTCCCTCAGTGAACGGCCGCGCTCTAGTTTGCTCAAGCGTAATGCGCTAACTTCAGAGTCTTGTGTTTGGGGGTTTTTCTTCTATTTTCATGCTCTCTTCAGATGCTCATTACTCCGAGGGTGTATCGTTAGCGCAGGTTGGCAGCTCGCCAGACGGTCGCAGGTTCGATGCCCGCTTGGTATTATATTGCAGCTTTATGATTTACGTACGTTTTTCAAGCATGCGATAAGTTGAAGGTGAGACGAAGCATTTCAAATTCTTCACAAAAAATTTAGGAGCCTATTTTTATTCCGTTTATTCAAATAGAAGAAAACTCTTAAAAATCGTTTTCGGTGAAAGTTTTGCTAACCCTGTTAATGAAGGGGTTTGAAGTCAATATTTTTCTTAAATTTTTTTGTTTTAAATTTGATTGACTGATTGAAAATTCTTTATTGCACTTATAAAACTAGTACAAAGGCGAACTTAATGCTAAAGAGCATTCTCTTCCAGATAATCTTTGTGTATTGTAGATAAAGATGTGTAGGTAGTGCACAGGAAAGGGAACTAAAGAAAAATTTGCACAGGACTAATAAAAATAGCATAGGTACATACACTTAAATACTTTATATCATATACCATTATACCATACCATTATCAAATAAAAATACATACATACATATCAATAGAAGAAATGATAAGGAACGATTAAGTTGCTCATTTATGGTCGGTTTGACCGAGAAGGTGCCTATAGATTGTCAATCTGAATGCTTCCACTGAAGTAGCCTCGAAATAGTTTGGTGGCATATTATTCCAGAGACGAGTAGCGGTTATGGTGTAAGAGTCAGAGTAAGTAGCCGTGTTATGCTGTGGAGTAATCAATTGGAAAAAATCGTCTTTATTTTTGACAAAATAGGTTCAGTCAATAATGTGCGGACCTTTTTGTCATAGTGTAATACACACACATACCTAGTTCTGTTTTTAGGGTTCCCGATCAACATGGTAGAAACGGAGCCCTTATGGTGCGACTTTGTCCGTCGGTCCGTCCGTCGTCTGTAACAGCTGATTATCTCAACAACTACTGAAGCTATCGACTTGAAAAGAATAGCTATTAATAATATTGAACCACCTATATTGCAAGTAAAATAATACACAAATATTTTCATTTTGTTTGCCAAAATGGTGGGGGTAAAATATCAAAGTAGAGTTACTAGGTCAAATGGGGTATCATTTAAAAGAGCTTAACTTACACTCTACACCATTTTTTGTTGTTTTGTGGTTAAGATGAAAAACGACGAAGAATAAGTCTATTTTGGAAATATTATGTACTAGCTGCCGCCCGTGGCTTTGCACGCGTGGTTTCTCAATAAAAAGTAACCTATGTCTCAATCCAGGTTATAATCTATATACCAAGTATAATCAAAATCGCTTCAGCCGTTACGCCGTGAAATCGTAACAAACAAACAAATACATAAACAAACTCACTTTCTCATTTACATAATAAATGAATGTATGTATGTATGTAATGTGTGTGTTCGTTAATAAATGAATGTATGTATGTAATGTGTGTGTTCGTTAATAAATGAATGTATGTATGTATGTAATGTGTGTGTTCGTTAATAAATGAATGTATGCATGTATGTAATGTGTGTGTTCGTTAATAAATGAATGTATGTATGTATGTAATGTGTGTGTTCGTTAATAAATGAATGTATGTATGTATGTAATGTGTGTTCGTTAATAAATGAATGTATGTATATATGTAATGTGTGTGTTCGTTAATAAATATAATAGTTGCAAATAAATGATTTATCATAATCATATTTATCATCAGTTTTCGAAAAAGACTATTGGGAGCTAATAAAAATTAAAATATTTTACCTTTGAACCCTTTAAACATAGAAAAGAATATAATTTTGTATGACAGGTGAAAAGATTATTTTCAGACCAGAAACCAAAAGTAGCTCGCTGGGAATAGGCCCTGTGGCTGCGGTGGTTCCCGTTGGAACCACGCCAAGGTTTGCGGCTGGTAATCACTTAATACTTGACGTGAAATGTTATACTGTGGTTCTTAAGTGCCTAAGACGTTTGGGGTCACTTACGCTAAAGGTTAATTAATAGATCAACGTATTTGTGTTACCAACAGCTTTTGGTAACTGAAACCGATTGACGTTTTGGTCGCTCCACAGTTATTATAAACGCGGTTTAATCCTGATATTGAGGTGACGACCTCCGTGGCGCAGCGGGCGTATAGCCGGCTGAGAGATGTTTGCATGATCTATAAATATTTCTTCCCGGTCTGGATGTTTTTCTATAGAATTATAAGTATGTAGGTATTTACAAAAAATGTATATAAGTATTCTATCAGTTATCTGATCCCAACGCCGTCTTAGGCTATGCCGGGGCCCTTGGACACAAAAGAATTTGGGGCTTTGTTGGAAAGTAAAGTGAATGATAAAACATTTTTCTGCTAACTATGATCTTATATTCGAAGTGGTTTGTGCCGGTGACCGGTAAGTTTTACCTTTTAGGTATTATCTATAATTATTAAAATGTTCACAATTTAGGAAATAATTAAAAAAACTGTTCTTAAAACAGAGTTGACAGAGGCTTGTTGCTCTCAAGTTTGTCAAAAAGTCGCTAACAACGCCCACATTTACTGTATGAACTTTTTCATAGTTTGACTTTTACATTTGTCGGGTTATATCTACCTAAATATGAAAAAAAATGGATAGTGTAAGCGAATATATCGGCCTTTCGGGGCCCCCGTGATGATAGGGGCCCTGGGCACGGGCCCCTTGTGCCCTTATGGTAAAGACGGTACTGTCTGGTCTCCATAGTTCGCTTAGTTCGGGGCTAGATAGCGCTGTGAAAAATGTCCACCAATATTTATTTATTGTAAAGTTTGGCTCTGATGTTTGGCTAAATAAAGTCTTTTGGGTTAAGAGCCCAATTTCCGTTATGAAGTCTAGTGAAATGCAAGTTTTGATCGAATCTCTATAATTGTCAATGCAATGTTTTATTATCATCATATGAGCCATAGGACTACTGAACAGAGGCCTCCCCCATAGATTACTAGAGTGCCCGATCTGTGCGGCCTGTACCCAACGGCTCCCAGCAACCTTTAACATGGTCCTCTTTCCATTTAGTGGCCGACCAACGGCCGTCAGTTCTTCGAGCTATGTGCCCCACTCAACCCCCGACGCATAAATATGGGTGTTATACGTTAGACGCCTAAGTCTTCTTTCTGTGATAGTTCCCTAACAGGTGGACCGATAACGACGCGGTATTTTTATAGAAAGCTAGTTTAACTGATATGGTTCTTAGCTATGTGTGACGAAGATCAGATCAGCCAATCCGAAGACTATCAGCACTTTTCCTTTTTGGTGAAGGGATCTCAGTTGTAATATGGATTTCTTTTTAGGGTTCCGTACCCAAAGGGTAAAACAGGACCCTATTACTAAGACTCCACTGTCTGTCTGTCCGTCTGTCACCAGGCTGTATCTCATGAACCGTGATAGTTAGACAGTTATTCACAGAAGATGTAGGTATTTCTGTTGCCGCTATGACAACAAATACTAAAAACAGAATAAAATAAATATTTAAGGAGACAAACGTGATTTTTTTGCTCGATATTGATAACAGCAACAGGTAGACGCTTGAAATATTCGCAGAATATTTAGTTATATATTCACTTTAAAAATCAATAATTAAATTAAAATAAAACAAATATTCCCATACAACAGACATGTTTTTTTTGCCGTTTTATATGTACGGAACCCTTCGTGCGCGAGTCCGACTCGCACTTGCCGGTTTTTAACTTTTTACGTTATAAGT
The DNA here is from genome assembly GCA_918857605.2 of Philereme vetulata. Taxonomy (NCBI): domain Eukaryota; kingdom Metazoa; phylum Arthropoda; class Insecta; order Lepidoptera; family Geometridae; genus Philereme; species Philereme vetulata. The sequence goes on along the minus strand of OU975459.1, from coordinate 2,063,708 downwards.
ACCTCACGTTTTTTTTAATTAAAAAAAATGTGAATATTATCTGTTGTGATATGGCGTCTGTGTATCTGCTGAAAATAGCCTCAATATGATTCTCCTACAGTGACCGCTTTAGTTATGTTTCATTTGCAACTTTGTAAGCAGATCGTATTGCGTTCATTAGTCGTAAACTGGATATACATTTTAGATGAAATGTTTTCAATTTATACTAGTTTTATGCTTAGTCATGTAAATAATTGTATACCTATCATTTCTGTTCCTTATGAACATAATAAAAAAGCGGCCAAGTGCGAGTCGGACTCGCCCATGAAGGGTTCCGTAGCAGCAAGCAACATAATATAAAAGTCCTTGTAGTTCGTTGTAACTTTTTTTATATTTGAGTTGATTGAATGAAAGGTAAATTGCGGTTTACGATTTATGACGTATTAAAAAAAACTACTTACTAGATCTCGTTCAAATCAATTTTCGGTGGAAGTTTGCATGGTAATGTACATCATATATTTTTTTAGTTTTATCATTCTCTTATTTTAGAAGTTACAGGGGGGGGGGGCACAGTTTATCACTTTGGAAGTGTCTCTCGCGCAAACTATTCGGTTCAGAAAAAAATATATTAGAAACTTCAATATCATTTTTGAAGACCTATCCATAGATACCCCACACGTATGGGTTTGATGAAAAAATTTTTTGTGTTTCATTTATAACCCCCAAAATTTATGGTTTTTTTGTTTTTTTTTTCTATTTTGGTATGAAAATCTTAATACGGTTCACAGAATACATCTACTTACCAAGTTTCAACAGTATAGTTCTTATAGTTTCGGAAAAAAGTCGCTGTGACATACGGACGGACAGGCAGACAGACATTCATGACGAATCCATAAAGGTTCCGTTTTTGCCATTTGACTACGGAACCCTAAAAATACAGGAGTATGTACATTAGCTATGGTTAGGAGCGCTTCTTTTAGGTTACATTAATCTGTGTTAGAAAAGTCCCCTCTTGTCTGTGGTTATTAATTCACATTTACTTCTGGGACAAAAACGAGAAGAATGTTTGAATGAAAATCCTTTATTCTTAAAAAACCTTACAAGCTAAATAGGTACAACTAAAATGACATCTTCCACCCAACCTTTTACAACGCGGTCACATTAACTAGACGCTTGACCATGAGACGTCTTTTTTGGCGCTCAAGTACGGTGTGGAAAATAAACCGGCCAAGTGCGAGTCGGTCTCCCGCACGAAAGGTTCCGAACCATCATCTATAAAAGATAAGTTTCTACCTGTTTATTAAGATCGAGTAAAAATTGCTTAAAAATTAAGTTTGTTAAATGAATAAAAAATATTTATTTATTTTGAAAGGTATTTAACAACTACATATTCTGTGAAAATTTAAGGTGTCTACCTGTTACCGTTATTAATATTGAGCAAAAAAATTTAAAAATTATGTTATTAAAAATTATTTAAAAAAATTATCGACGCGTGTATCGGTAACAAAGATGCTGACCGTACTGACACTTGCCGGGCGAGAAAAGGGAATGCGGGGGGAAGCGGCCGGGGACCCGCATTCCAGCGATGCGTCGAGTTAATGTGACCGCGTTGTATGTGTAACCAATCGAAACTAAAATGCAGTAGAAACACCCAAAGCGACTATTTCAGTTTAAATCCCCAAAGTTAGCCTTTTCTAATTCGTGTATTTCTCTTGAATCCCTGGCTCCAACGGAAAGTGTCTCATTTACACGTCCTAATTTATTCCTCTACACATTCGTTCCAAACATGTCTAACCTAATTTAAAGTTAAAAGTAAATAAATTGGTTACATTTAGCTTGCCGGTGCTAGTGACAAATTGTGTGCAGTTTAAGTTTTTCCCGCGGGCAACACAAGTTTAAACGAGTCTGGAGTGTTGCCAGCTAATTACCCGGCTCTGTCTGGCTGCGGCAAAATTCCCTATTTCGGGTTTTTTGGATAAATTGAGCGCAAACAGCTTAGGGATTATAAAGATGGGCAAATTACGGAAAATCTTTTATTGCTATTTAATGCTTGAAATTTAATCCTGAACATTAAATCACTAAGAATTATTTTATTTATTGAATAAAACGGGTATTTATCGCGTATGCACCTTTTTTATTTGATATCCCGACGTTTTGGCTGTGTTGCGACAGTGGTCGTGGTCACGGGTTGACTGGAGTACTTGGAGCTACCGTCGGGAAGTGTGGGTAGCTGCAGCAACTACCCTCACTTGGTCTTAAGAATTAGAAATGTCCTCGTTCATATTACGACACACTACACTAACCGTATCTACGCACTGAGACGACCGATCACGACGCGCACACCTGGCAATCCCGGGTTCCAGGACGCTGAGAGTCTATATCCATCTTCCCGATTGAAATTTGGAAATTTCTTGATTTCTATCGCTTCACGAACCATTCTCTTGTAATAATGGCGTTGACTAGAGAACCTTGGGATCATGAAGTTAAATCCAATGATTCGGTCCCCAGTCTACCAGATGCTCTGCTATCGCTGACTTGTTTACCTGGCGATTTTTGACAGCTGCGATATGCTTTTTGACGCGAGCTAAGGCGGTACGTTTGGTTTGCCCGATGTAAGAGCGGCCGCAGCTACAGTCTATCTGACACTGTTTTTTTTATTTCCTGTACTGTTTCGTGTAACGCCCAATTTAGTGGGTCAAATAATAAAAAAATCGATCTAACCTCAATACAACATTGAACGTGAACATATATATATATTATTTTATATTTTTGTAGTTTTTACCTCACCCACACGCCTAACAAACAATACCAATTATTTACATGGTTAGGTAGGTAGGTGCTACACATACCTACCTTCACTCAATCCCCAAGAGCAGTGCAAGCTTCTGGCGTCCTTGACGACACTATCTGGGGTCAGCAGAATACCAGCGTTCAGTAGCTAGGTTCTAGCCTACCTACTTGGTACATGCTGAGCTGACGCCATTTTGGCATGACTCGACCTTGTAATTATGATGGAAGTTGCGTGAGATATTCCTGTATTTTTGATTAACCTGTGATCTTCGACTTTTGGCATTCTTCTCCTTCCGTCTCTTCATATCCTTGTATTTACATCCATCACTTACTTCTTAGAGCCAGAAGTTAACATTACTACTATGCCACCTTCTTCTTTGGTGTTTTTATTTTGTCGTGTCAAATAAATGTTTTCATTTTCATTTTTTCTTTCATTTTTTTAACAAAAGAAAGGTGACACTGTCTCAGTGCCTGATGGCAAGATTTTATATGTACTCCATCAATAGCTATAACTTCAGACAAATTTGATTTGTCTGAAGTTATAGTTGTTTTGTTTACAAACATTCTTTTGGCAGTCCATATTTAACCTAAAAATCACTTGCGTCGTACTGATTTTGAAACAGAGTTTACATTTGTTGCCGATGCGATGACTCCATAATTATAAATTGATAGCAAAAATCCTATAAACAAATATATTGTTGGACATTTCACACAGCGCTATCTAGCCCCAAACTAAGCAGGGCTTGTACTATAGGAACCAGATAACTGATATAATACTTATATGTATACATTTTTTTTTGTAAATACATAATTATAATATATAGAGAAACAACCAGACCCAGAACAAATATCTGTAGATCATGCAAACATTTGTTCCGCGGCGGGAATCGAACCCGCTACCTCCTGCGTTTCTACCGGCTATTCGTCCACTGCACCACGGACGTCGTCAAGTTATGTTAAGCCCGGGTTGCACAACGATCCTTAAACGTATTTAGCGACTAAACATGTTTAAATTTGACGTATTTGTATGATTTGACAAATGTCTAAATCATATTTAGCCACTAAGGGCGACTTGTGCAACGATGCCTAAGTATTAAGTGGCTAAATTATGATTTAGGGAGTTGTTAAATCACACAAATGCGTCGAATTGAAACATCTATATAGGCGGTTTGTTTAAAAACATTCTACCTACATCGAATTTGGCTGGTATAGGTACTAAAATATTTGTACCCCAAAATAGTTAACCAATTATCATGAACTCCCGTTACCTGTAATTTAAATGAAACTAGGTTAAGTTATACGGTTCTTTGTTTCGAGGCACTATTTTGATAGTCAAAGATTACAAATAATATTATTTTTGTTTTTATGGTAGATTCGCGCGCGAGATCTCAGTTCGGGGCGAACCACTAGTTATAAAGAAAATGATGCAAAAACATAGGATCATATGAGGTAGTATGGAACCTATGAATTATATTGTTTATTCCCGGAAGGGTGCTTCATAAGTCCGGGACTCAGCTGGACTTGGCAAAAAATAGGGTCTTTGAGGGTAGGGTCAGTAAGTGGATTTGTAGATCCGCGGAGAAATAATGTGAGTGAGCTTGTTTAGTGCTAAATAAACTGTTTCGTTGGTCTTTTATCTACACTTCATTCTCTTTAACGTCAGCCGTCGTTTAGTCACATACGATCATTCTTTATTATATGTACTCGGATACCAAACTCCTGGCTGCGCTCAAAGACCGGCATCGCTGACGTGGGCATCAAGGCTGCAAAGCTGAAATGGGACTGGGTGGGTCATGTCTCCCGTATGCAACCCGATAGGTGGGCCAAGAAGACAAGTATATGGACTCCTAAAGACGGAAAGCGACGCCGAGGAAGGCCTAAAAAGCGCTGGAGCGATGACTTGGACGTCTTCCAAAGAGACTGGCGGGATATGGCTCTAGACCGTGATAAGTGGAAGGAAGAGGGGGAGGCCTTTGCCCAGCAGTGGGACAGTATGGGCTAGTAAAAAAATATGTACTATAAGAGCAAGATATAATAAGATGAGAAACAGAAATGTATAATGGGGTGGTCTTATAGCTAAAGAAAGCGATCTCATCTAGGTAACCTTTAGATGGATTTGATTTGTTATAAACATTTCCGTAATGTTCCCGTGCCGATTTCTGACCACCTCGAGCTTCTTGGTATCTCATTAACACCGACTCACAATTTCGGCTCCTACATTGAGTTGAAAGCCCAGCTGGCCGCTAAAAAGCTTGTTATACTTCCGAAGGTGAGGCAATACTTCACACCAGGACAGTTGCTCAACTTATACCAAGCACAAGTCCGATCATGTCTGGAATACTGTTCTCACCTCTGACGGATCAGCAAAATACCAGAAGAGAGAAGAGCCAAGAAGCTCTTTTGCAATGACGAGTTGCAATGCAAGGCTCCACAGCCTCGAGCATCGTCGAAATGTTGCAAGCCTCTCGGTTTTTTATCGGATACATTTCGGAGAGTGTGCTGCGGAGCTTTTCAAGCTAATCCCACCATCCTCATTCTATCATCGGAGAACCAGACGCTCTGCGATGCGCCACCGTTACATGGTAGACATATCTCCCATACGCACAAAGCGGTACTCTTCCACCTTTATTATGCGCACTGCCAAGGAGTGGAACGCCTTGCCAGAATCTGTGTTTTCTGATAACTACAACCTAGAGGTCTTCAAGTCGCGAGTGAATATGTTTCTTCTAGGCAAGCGTGTACCATTGTAGGCTGCATCATCAGTTCATCGATTACCATCACTTACCTACCTACTGGGTACCTACTGACCATTTTGGCATGACCTTGTAATTATGATGGAAGTTGCGTGAGATATTTCTGTATTTTTTGATTAACCTGTAATCTTAGACTTTTGGCATTCTTGTCCTTCTATGTCTCATAACTATGTCACCATCTTGTTTTGTTTCATTACCATCAGGCGAGATCGTGGTCAAACGTTAGGCTATAATTAATAAAAAAAATATTGATGGGCATCGCTATTACAGACACGTGTTTAATAGTAACTTTATCTCGAAGAACAGAAGGCCGGTGGGGCAGAAAAGAACAGTGGACATCAGGCACTGGAAAGGACGGTCTGCCACTCAATGGAAAAACCACCTAATCAAAATTGCTGGGAGTCCTGTGCAGGCCGCACAAGATCTAAATGTATGGAGAAGACCTGTTCAGGAGTGGACGTAAGAGTAGTAGAGTTCCTTGTGAAAGGGTTCGCCCGAGGAATTACTACCATCATACCTATTTCTGCCGTTAAACAGCATTGCTGTGTTTCGGTTTGAAGGATATAGTAGCCGGTGAAATTAGAGCCACATGAGGCTTAATGCCTTTATGTATGCCTTTATGTAAGTTGATGGAAGCAAGGCAGTGCATCTTAGGGCACATTTTTTACCTGCGTAACCTACGAGGCAATTGTGTTATAAGTAGCATAGAAAAAAAAGGTTTTATGGCTGATTTGATGGTAATGATTTTTGACTTTTACTGCGAGAAGACGATCTTTGAAAGATACAGACTAATCATACTAAATTATAAATACGAAAGTTTGGATGTTTGTTAGTTTGTATTTGATGATGAAATTTAGTATATACGTAGATTATAACCTGGATCACCACATAGGCTACCATTTATCCCATAAATCAGTTTCTATGGGATAAAAATGGGATATCAAACTTTATATATATGGCATCAACTAGTCACACTAATATTATAAATTTAAAAGTTTGGATGTTTGTTTGTTTGTTACTTAATGACGCCGTAACGGCTGAACCGATGTCGATGAAATTTGGTACCTATGTACGTAGATTATAACCTGGATTAACACATAGGCTAATTTTTATCCCATAAATCAGGTCACATGGGATAAAAATGGGATGTCAGTTCAAGTTGTATCAGCGAGTTCAGCTTTATTTGTAGGTTACCTACACATCTAGTAGTGTAACGCGTACGAAGTCGCGGGCAACAGCTAGTATGATAATAAAATAAACGTAATTTCTACGTTTTCCCGCGCCTGTTATTTCTAGTTCATTCTACCGCCCTACGTTTAATCCCGGAACGCAATAATGAAAACATAACAGGCAACCGTTGGACGGTCCAAGCATTTTCACCTTTCACGGCTTACCGTCTCGCACTTGGCTGCTTATGTTGTATTACTGAAGTCGTATATTGCTAAGGGCTGCCTAATCGTATACGTTAGCGTATACGATAATCATCATCAACAATAATGAACGTCCATAGCTGAACACAGGCCTCCCCCATAGATTTCCAGAGCGACCGATCTTGTGCGAATTCTCTAAAGGTTTTTCAATACAAAAAAGCTGGAAAATCACACTTATTTTAATTTTAAAGTTTGGATGTTTGTTTATATGTTTGTTACTCAATCATGTCGTAATGACTGAACCGATTTCGATGAAATTAAGTATGTTGATTTATGACCTGGATTCAAACCTACTTTTTGTTGACAAACAACGCGTGCGAAGCCGCTAGCGGAAGCTAGTAAGAAATGTGGATCTTTGTAATAATAGTATTATTATACGACCTGGTGATAGAGCAAGCAAGCACTGATGTTAAGTGGTAACCATCGCCCATATTAAAGAATTGCCTCATAAGGCAAGCACCTTAGAAACGTGTCCTACGATGCACTGCCCTGCGTTCATCAACTTGAGGCATACAGGTGCATATTGTTTTTTTTTTTTTTTAAATATTTTAGTTCGTGTCAATTAGTGTGTCAATATTCGTTGACAGAATCTACCTAGTGTTTGCAATTTTACAAAATTAATTACTAAGGCCTCAAATAGCGACTTTGAAAGCTTTTCAGATCTCTACATCAAAGTAAGTACTATGAGTAAGTACTTATATCACACATCGGGGTTAAAAACCTTCAGAATCCTGTTTAAACCTTCATCAAGGTTTCAGTATATGTGGAAGAAAAGCCGGTAAAATTGACGTTTCAATATGATCCCCGTTAAAGTAGTATTACGGTAGTATATTGTTTAGTTTTAAGTTAATATATTTTTTGTGTATTTATTGTGTTGTTGAAAATATTTATTTTTCTATGCTCGCTTTTTATTAATTACTAGCTGACCAATCCGCAGCTTCGCACGCGTTGTTTTTTAATAAAATTATTACCCTCCTTCTGCGCAGTTGGGTAAAAAGTAGCCTATGCCACCCGGGGATAGTGTAGCTTCCCAACAGTGAAATATTTTTTAAATCGGTCCAGTACTTTCGGAGCCTATTCAATACAAACAAACAAATCTTTCCTCTTTATAATATTACGAAGTTTTATTAGATATTGATATGTTCGTTAATATTGTGGAACATACTTTTGTTCTATCATTAATAGTTTCCGCAGCGCATGCGACGAAAGATGTTTTAGGGCACTTTTTTACACCTTGGGTTACGTTACTTAAGTTTTAGTAAGGATCCCTAATCTTTTCTAGCAATAAATATAGTCTATGTCACTCAGAGTGAATGTAGCTTTCTAATGGTGAAAGAATTTTTGAAATCGGCACAGTAGTTTTTGAGTTATTCATTACAAACATGCACACAAAAATACAAAACTTTCCTCTTTATAATATTAGTATAGAAAACTAGTATAGTTGAGGCTACAGGGTGCTTTGAACTACGTTGATGTCCCATGATCATGACAAATCACGCAAGAAGCAAATATTAATAAATAATAAAAAATGTTTAAGGGAATTTCGGGACTTTTTGTCCACAAATCCCCTTTCGGCACTCGAAGGGAACGCGATTTGTGTACTAAAAGTCCTGAAATCCCCTGCGGAGGGGATTGTCTCTGGGGATTAGTGGAATAAGTTCTTGTATGAAACATAGTAGATATATTTTCATTCCAAAAAAGTTTACATAAGCGAACTTAATGCTAGCATTCTCTTCTAGTTAACCTCAAAGGCCGCTTATAACAAAAACCAAGGCTCTATTATAAAAGTTCGGTTAACCCTAATCGTGCGACACCCTTAGTGGTTCGCAATTCACTAACAAAAACAGGAATTTATAGGGGTCCCAGGTAACCCTAATTACTGAACCCGCAGGAGGTTCAATTTAAATATTTACAGAAGGAGACGAGCTGCCTACACTGATTACGCCCTGAAAATTTCCGCTTTTCATCACTCCTTACTCCGTTATATGTACACAGATATGACTGAATTTATGTAAAAATCAGGTTGCCTTTCACTTCCAGCAAAAAATCTATTCTTATTTAAATAATTGTGTAATATAGGTTTGATGAAATACGCACAAAAATGAAAGGGGTTATTTTGATGAGCATAATAAATAAATTTGTGAAATGTTTACCATAGAAATGTGAAATTTATTTTGGCATGTAAAACAAACACTTTTTTAAACTTATGTTATGGTATTGCATAATGCTTGCCATCTAACCACAGATACTGTATTGGTGACGTCTCGAGATATCTCTTGTTGTCCCTTTCTAACCCAAAACCCGCAGCCACTTCCGAAAGAGATATCAAATTGGCCTTTATTTTTGGATGTCGATTGCAATTAGATGTGGATGATTAGTCGATTTTCTTTAAAATTTGATAATATAACTAGTAGTTTTTTTATATAAGTAATATTTTTATGTTTTGAGAAACCGTCACTTGAATATCGTCAGTATATTACTAAATACCCTGTATGTTATGGTGGCCGAGGAGCGGGTATAGAAGGGTAGGACGTTCGGCAGCGAGATGGATGGACGACATCGTAAAGGTTGCGGGCCGTCAGTGGGTGAGACTAGAGCCAGATCGTAGTGGATGGCACAAACTTGGTGAGGCCTATACCCAGCAATGGGTGAAGTCAGGCTGTGGATGATGATGATGATATGTTTTTTTTGTGTAGTGCCATTTCTATTGCATATCCTAACAGAGTGGAATGTATGACTTTCTGTATTCTAATGACATCTATGTACAACCTATAATTCTTGCAATTGTTTCGTCACGTTCACGGCTTGATAATGCATAAACCTCCGAGGCGCGAGGCCCCTCGCACCTCGAGGCTGTAGGCTGTGGCCAGCGTCGCCCACGCCTTACGCCGCCTCTGGATTCAGGATTGTAGCCTTCAACGGTAAAATTTACAGACACACGAGGGTGACTTTAAGGAATTGGTTTTTAGGTTCATCACCTTTGTCCTCTAGAAAATATGGTTCAATATTTTAATAATAATTTCCCTGTGTTTTTGATAAATAACCCCGTATTGTAGATTTTAAAGCGGCTGATAGTAAATTAAAAATGATGTTGGGATCTACATACTTAGCTCATCTAATCATTTGGAACTGTTTTCTTGATGCATTTTACACTCAAATTTTTCTTTAAAACTCATGCCTTGTGCTCAAAAAATGAAAACAAGCGCTGGTAACCGGGTTTCTGTGTGAATTAAGTTAACGTATGTAATACCCGAATTACCCCCCAAAGGTACTGCGTGATTTTGAGACGAATAAACAATTTACGCAGTTCCTCTGAAGAACTCGTTTCGTAGGTACATATAAATATACGTATACATAGGAAGTATACAGGATGTTCGGATATAACACGCATATTATACCCGGAAGGGAAAATAAACACAAAATAAGCAACGGCTTTTGCTCTATAAAATGTTTCTTTATAAAAGACTAGCTGACAAATCAGCAGCTTCGCGCGCGTAGATTTTCAATAAAAACATTACCCTCCTACTAATGTAGCATTCTAATGGTGAGTTTTAGAAATCGGACCACTAGTTTTTGAGTTTATTCGTTACAAACATACAAAAATGCAAATCTTTCCTCTTTATAATATTAGTATAAAAGTGGAAATATCTCCAGTTTTCGGTTAGAGTTCGAAAAAAGAAGAAACAGCAGTTTTTAATGTGTTTTATATTTACATATTTTCAGCCGTTTACGAAATTTTAATGTTTCTAAGAGGCAATGTCCAATAAAAATGACAGTTCTTAATAATCATATACCTGTGTAATTACAATCTATTAATACATTGTGGAATACAATAACTGATTGAGTATTGAGTATTTTCGTAAAAGTCGTGTGTTAATAGTTACCTGTCATATTGGAACACCTTGTATTAGACTGTACTGTACAGACATGTGGTTTTATGTGTAAAAGCATATAAAATGGTTATTTGAGGGTGTAATGCGTTTATATGATATTTATACGTTCATATGTCTACTTGAAACAAATCCAACTCAATGTCTACAAATTGTGGTTCGTGTGAACTCTGTTATCATTTTCGACATAAATAGAGTTAGTTGTATCTAAATATATTGTTAGAAATTATTTTATTGCTCACCATAAAACAAAAAAAAAGTTAGAATCCATTAATACATTGACGTTCTGATCGCTAAATAGCAATCTCTATCAGACAACCTTATTAGAAGTTTGTTTATGGATTATTGGTTAAATACCTAAAATCATTGTGTTTTTGTATTATTGATCGAGCGAAGCGAGATCTCTAAATCAACTTGTGCAAATCGGCGTTGTATGTATGTATGTTTGTTTGTTTGTCCGTGGATAACTTTCGAAGCGTTTAACCGATCATCGTGAGATTTGGTATATAGGAACGTAACGTAGATGGCACAATTTTGGTGTGACTAAATGAGCAATAAATGTGGGGGAGTTGTTGAGATATTGGGGTTCAAGTGGGGTAAAAAAACGTAAATGGGACTATCCGGTCAAGTAGCACGTCTAATAAAAGGTCTTTTTGAGTACATTTCGACCCGGTTTATATTTTGAGTTTCAACCTTGTAGTTTTTAAGTTATTAGCCATAACAAAAACTGAACAGGAACTAGGTCAAAATAGTTAGTTGCGCACTAACCAACTATTTGGTGGCACTATTTTATTAGTCACAGATTAAGGCCGGCTTGCACAACGTTCCCTAAAAGTATTTAGCGGCTAAACATGTTTAAATTTTACGTAATTGTATAATTTGAGAAATCCTTAAATCATATTTAGCCACTAAATACGTTTAGGCATCGTTGCGCGAGTCGCCCTAAGAATATTTTATTGTGTGTTTTGGGATACTTGCGAGATCTCAGTTCGGGGCGAACCATTAGTATACAAACAATATCTAACATTGATTAAAAAATCAGCAAACCTCTTCAACTCCGTCTCATTCTATTGTAAAAAAAAATCTTGTGATTGACGTATAGAACTAAATTTGTTTAATTCCTTAGCACATGTAAAAGCGATTATTATAACAAGAAAATTCACAAATTAATTTCTAAGTTCCGTCATTCTTTCTCCCGGATCCATTGATGGATTGCAAAAACTATTTCAATTGCACTTCACTCGTTTGTCGACTAAACTTTATTTGATAGGAGAAACTTCTAGTAGAAAGCAGTTACACTAGACATTTATAAAAAGAGGATTGGCTTCTGCCACTAACACCTTACTTAGAAGTAAATAAATTCAACATGGCTGAATAGAATCTTTATTTCTCAGTTACATTGTCACATAAATGAGAAATAATTTATAAAGTTAGTAACTTTAGAATGTCGTCTTTAACGTTACATAGGTAGGTACATAAAAAAGTTAGTTTAGTTATAGTATTCAAGTAGGTGGTAGGTAGTTAGTATTTAGGTAAAAGTTAATCTACAAGGTTAGTTAAGTTGTCTCAATTCGTCGCGCTAAATCTCTCCCTATCTTTAAAACATGGTCAGACAACACTATCTGTCATACATCGCTCACTAGGCCATTTATTAATTTATACATTTTTATAATTTATATATACAGGTTTATATATATATATATACTAGTGGTCCCGCCGAACTTCGTATCGGCTTGACATGCATAGGTATAACGCGGGCTGTCAATATAAGTCACCCTGGTAGAATTGTCAATTGTTGTCCCCAGCCATCATTATGTATGAGAAAATGAATGACTTCCACAAATAATTCAATACCAAAATTAGCCAAATCGCTCCACCCGTTCTCGAGTTTTAGCGAGACTAACGAACAGCAATGAATTTTTATATATATAGACAATATATCTCGGGATAACTCCTACCGAAGCATCTGTTTCAAACGATATTCATTTTTTTTACATCCTCTTTGACGATATTTGCAGCACGCATTCTGTCAATTATATGTCAAACGTCATTATAAAAGTGCTAAGGTAAGATTATAAATAATTTTATATGGTGGTTAAGTATTCTTAAATTTACTAATTTTGCGCGCAATTTTCTTTTATTTTTTCTTTCATAAGAACCTTCTCCTGACAATAAGAAAAACAAAAAAAAAAGAATTGGCCAAATTGGTTCAGGCGTTGTTGAGTTATGCGCTTACCAACACATTTTGCGATTCATTTTTATATTATAAGATGTAGTATAATATTAATATGTAATTTTATGATTATATTATATGCATTTTATTATATTTAATAACGCCGCCGTCCTTATTTGTTTACATAGATCCTGTCCATCCAAAGGATGTCTGGAAGAGATCGCTTTTAGCGATAAGGCCGCCCATTGTACCTATGATTTAAACGTGTATTTTCTTTTGTACGTTGATATTTCATCATCATCATATCAGCCGTAGGACGTCCACTGCTGGACAAAGGCCTCCCTCATTGATCTCCAGGAACTGCGGTTGGAAGCGGCCTGCATCCAACGCCGACCTGCGGTTCTTACCAAGTCGTCTGCCCATCTTGTGGGTGGACGTCCTCCGCTGCGCTTGCTGGTCCGTGGCCTCCACTCGAGAACCTTTCGGCCCCATCGGCCATCTGTTCTGCGCGCTATATGGCCTGCCCATTGCCACTTCAACGTGCTAATCCGTCGGGCTTTGTCGGTGACTTGAGTTCTCCTACGTATCTCCTCATTTCTGATTCGATCCCGTAGAGAAACCCCGAGCATAGCCCTCTCCATAGCTCGTTGAGCGACTCTGAGCTTATTCATAAGACCAATAGTGAAGGACCACGTCTCGGTTCCATATGTCATCACTAGTAACACACACTGATTGAAGACTTTCGTCTTAAGGCACTGAGGTATGTTGGACGAAAAGACGTTGCGAAGTTTCCCAAACGCTGCTCATCCGAGTTGGATTCGACGATTGACCTCTTTTTCGAAGTTGGACCTACCTAATTGGACTGTTTGTCCTAGGTATACATACGCGTCGACAACTTCAAGAGCCGAGTTCTCAACCATAACTGGGGCAGGGACGACATGGACATTCGACATGATTTTCGTCTTGTCCATGTTCATTTTAAGTCCTACCCGTTCGGAGACTCGATTGAGGCCTTCGAGCATCGTGCTGAGCTCTTCCATCGACTTTGCCATGACCACAATATCGTCGGCAAACGGAAGGTGAGTGATGTATTCGCCGTCAATATTGATGCCCAGTCCTTTCCATTCCAGAAGCTTGAAGGCATCTTCCAATGCGGTCGTAAACAGTTTCGGAGAGATTACATCTCCCTGTCTTACGCCTCTTTTTAAGGGAATCGCCTTCGAGCTCTGTTCGTGTACTCGGACTGACATAGTGGCGTTTTTATACAAACACTTCAGCACGTCGATGTACCGATAGTCAATACGGCATCGTTGGAGAGACTCAAGCACTGCCCATGTTTCGATCGAATCGAAGGCTTTCTCATAGTCCACAAACGCGAGACATAGCGGCAAGTTATACTCTTCGGTCTTCTGTATGACTTGCCGCAGCGTATGTATGTGGTCTATAGTACTGTAGCCTTTACGGAACCCGGCTTGTTCGGGAGGCTGGAAGTCATCAAACCTGCGTTCGAGACGGTTCGCGATGACCCTGGTTGATATTTAATTGTGTGCAATAAAGAAATTATCTAATCTTATCTAATATATAAAAATCTCATGTCACGGTTTTAGTGGTAGCACTCCTCAGAAATGGGTCGACCAATTTTAATGATTTTTTTTGTATATTTGGTAGGTACGAGAATAGGTCATAAAGTATTTGTTACCCTCCTACCCCTACCCCTTATTTTTTATCGTGATTTTAGTATTTTTTTATGAACATTTATAATTTAACGTCATTTACATGAAGTTAATGTAAGTGTCCAAGTAAGTTATCTGCAGGAATAATTTAAAGAATTTTATGTAAGTTAAACATTTTATTTAAACCTGTGGTACATCCTAGGGTTGTCTGGAAGAAATAGTTTACAGCGATAAGACAGCACATTTTTACCATTTTAAGTATTTTGTGTTCTGTGAATGTGTGAATGATCTTTTGTGTTTTTACCCGACTGCGAAGAAAGTGGGTAATATAATTATGAAACTATCATGGTTATGAACACTATTTTCACTAAAAACGGTATATTTACCATGATTTGTGAGTTTTTGAGAATATTTCAACATGTGATCATGGCGCATGCAACTGCGTCGAAATATCGGGATACTTAAAAACTCACAAATCATGATAAACATCCCGTTTTTAGTGAAAAAATATGTAATATGGTAATATGTTTAGGGTGTTTGTATGTAGGTATGTCTGTTCATTTAGCGTATCGTAATTAATTATTTTTTCTTATAGTTTAAAGTTCTATCCGACACTTACTCTTAAAATCTTATGCCTTTTGTAAAATTATCGTTTAAATTAGGAGCCGAACGGAACTGCGTTTACGTTATAATATGCCATCTGAAGATGGAGTAAGCATATGGTTCAAAAGATGTTAAGTGGTAACCATCGCCTATAAAGACAGATAACAAAGTATTGCCTCGTAGGTCACAGTGCCTTACGATGCACTGCCCTGCGTCCATTAACTTGAAGCATACATATGTAAAGCCGCATGTGCCTGTAACTTCACTGGCAACCATACCGTTCAAACTCAAAACACAGCAATGCTGCTTGCCAGCAGAAATACATACGGTGGGGCAGTCCTTCCCGGGCGAGCCCTTTTACAAGAAACTCTACTACTCTTGATACGAGGATGCGTTAATGAATATTTATTGGACAAATCCAGCTGCTAGTCGTAGTTATACCGAATTGCATGATAATCTACAAGTTCGAGTCGTCTGCGTAATTTCCAGCTGGTTATAAGACCATCGATGTAAACCTATACTAATATTATAAAGCGGAAAGATTTGTTTGTTTGTATTGAATAGGCTCCGAAACTACTGGACCTATTAAAAAAATTCTTTCACTTTTGGGAAGCTACACTATTCACGGGTGACATAGACTATTTTTTACCCAACTGCGCAGAAGGAGGGTGCGAAGCTGCGGATTGGTCAGCTAGTCCATAATAATTTGATTTGAGGTTCGCTTAAACATGTATTTGTTCCTAACTCTGGTAAAGTTTGGTTGAAAGTTCAAATAATTGCTCGCTTATCTCATTATCATTATAACATGGGCATCCATTAGGCTTCTCCCATAGATGTCCAGAGCGACAGATCTTGTGCGGCTTGTCCCCAACGGCGGGCCTATAATAGGTCATCTTTCCATCTGTTCGGAAACTGTTCTACGCTACGTTTTCCAAGGCATGGTCTCCACTCGAAAACCTTTCTGGACCACCATCCATCAGTTCTAAAACATATAACTTTACGTTGGTAGAGCTTACTGGTGGTAGAGCTTTTGTGAACGGGCTCGAGGAAGTGGGCACCACCGCCTTACCTTTATCTGCCGCCAATCCGCCGGTTTGGAATTGAAAAGACTAGAACAGTAAAAGGTCTTTATGTCTAGTGTAGGTTATGTCTAGTGGGAGGAAACAGGAAAATATTAGCGGAAATTGAGCAAAATTGGAAACGCAGCTAATTCAAATCCTCCAGAAAATGGTCGTATGTTTATTTATTTCATGTATACTTTATAATGGATGAACAAGATGGATTTGAAATGGACCAAGCAAATAGTCCACCTGATGTTAAGTGGTAACCATCGCCTATAACTAAGCCTTGCCTCGTAGGGCACGCACCTTACCACGTGTCTTATATGCAATGCGTCAAACTTGAGGCATACAGGTGTTATAGTACATTATGGTATAAGTGTGTAATGTTAGTGATTACCGCTAAGGCGCTTATGAGAGCCGAGGACGGTAATCATACATATACACTTGTATCCTACGACGTTTTTCAACACACTTGTGAAGAAAATAATACTAATAAATAATTTTATTTTATGATTATTGAAAAAGTTTATTTAGAGTAACAATTAGTAAATGTGCAGTTCGTAAAATTATAATTAACTGTTTTTGATGGCTTAGCGGTCTCATCAGATATATTGCGAGTATTTACTGAAAGTAGTACTTTTGCTGCTGTGTTCCGGTTAGATGGTAATGGTATGTTCCTGTAATTACTGGCACATAGGCATAACAGCTACGTCCTATAGTATGGCAACGTATCCATATAGAGATCAAGACAACATAATAGCTTGTTTTGGATTCTATGTGGATATCCATGGGCTGCAGTAGCCATTTAACATCTGGTGGACTGTATGCTCGTTTGCCATATAAATGGTATAAAAAAAATACAAGAATACATATCAATTGATGATGAGATTTCCAAAGTGGGCTTCAACGGTGACCACTTAACATCAGGAGGCCTATCAGCTTTGTTCTACAAATCTAATAAACAAGTGTCTTTTTACCAAAACTATAACCAACTTCAGATAACAGAAAAAACAAACTACTCAACTGATTTCGATGTAATTTCTATGGGACCAAACTGAAAGTATATCCTTTCAAATAATAAAAGAATTTTTCAAATCGTTTGACGGAGTTATGAGGTAACAAACATACAAAAAAAAAATACAGTCGAATTGAGAACCTCCTCCTTTTTTAAAGTCTGTTAATAAATATGTTTTAATCGGGCCGTGACAAGTTTCTGTTTCTAGGACGCAACCGTACATCGGCTCATGCCATGTTTTAACAAAAAAAAATGTTGCTCGTTAAAATATTATTGTTTTATAAATAAAACACTTTCCATATGTGTTGTAACACGAAGCACGTCCCAAGTTATAAGCCCCCAACTAATTTACGTGAGGAGGGCAGTAATTGAATTTAAGACGGGACGAGACGGCACGAGACGTCGCGGGACGTTCCGGGACGTCGGTTAGTGTCGGTAGACAGCGGGTATGCCACAAAAAGGATCTAAAATGCTAGATCTAAATGCTATTCTAGATTCTCACTGTAACAACTTACATTACAGCGTAATTATTTATTTTTGAAAAAGGTGCGATGTCAAGTGATGAGCTGAAACTGTACACTCTCGTTACAGACTATATTGATGTCCTACAAGTTTGAGGAGGTATCTAAGAAAGGTAAATAAATGAGTTCAAATAATAAATTAAAGTCTGTTTGGCACATTTATAGAAAGTCCCGTCAATACTTGCCTTGTAAAATGGACCATTAATATAATCACTAGTATTTGATGTAGTTATCTAGTGATTCATGAAAACAAAAAAATATTATCTATAATCTTTGACTATCAAAATAGTGCTACGAAATGTATAACCAACTTAACCTACAGTTTCATTCAAATTACAGGTAACGGGAGTTCATGTTAATTGGTTACACTATTTTGGGGTACAAATTGCAGTTATTCTGGATATCAGCCTTTACCCTATATTAGTGGCACTAAAGCTACACGCATACCAAATTTCAGCACTGTGCGGTCACTGGTGTACCCTGTGAATTTCAGCACTGTGGGGTCACTGGTGTACCCTGTGAATTTCAGCACTGTGGGGTCACTGGTGTACCCTGTGAATTTCAGCATTGTGGGGTCACTGGTGTACCCTGTGAATTTCAGCACTGTGGGGTCACTGGTGTACCCTGTGAGTTTCGACAAAGTTTAGTTTTATTATAGCTAATAACTTAAAAACTATAAAGATTAAACTAATAACAAAAGCGTAATCGAAATGTACTGATGTATTTTCGTTAGACGTGCCACTTAACTTGATTGTCCCATTTTTTACTTTTACCCCTTTTGAACCCCAATATCTCAACAACCCCCCAACATTTTTAGCTCATTTAGTCACACCAGGATTGTGCCATCACTACCTACCTATATACCAAATTTCAAGATGATCGGATCAACGATTGGAAAGTTATCCTCCGACAAACAAACATACATACATACAACACCGATTTGCCCAAGTTGATTTGGAGATCTCGCTTCGCTCGATCAGCTATCATATCTAGATAAGGACCATTAGTATAGGTATTTAAAGAAAATGTTTGTAAATAAATGTTTATTTATTAAAATATAATTAAACATTTATTTTATTCAATAGCACAATTTTATTTATTTACCTTATTTGAGGTTGGTGCCGATTAAGCTAGTCCTCATCAAGCAAGCGCCCATACAATTCAGAGGACTATCTTAATTGGCGTCAACTATGTATGTATGGGGACACCTTTTAATTTTCAACTTTATTTATTGGAATTTTTCCTTTATTTGTGCTGTTAATAATAACCTTGATTTCTGCCAAATTTCGTGATTCTAGGTCAACGGGAACTACCATATAGGTTTTCGACCCAAAACCTCTAGAGCACTTCCGGTTGACCTAGAATTGTCAATTTTGGTTAAAAGCAAGGTCTTACAGCACACATACAAGTACAGAGAAATAAAAAAAAAAGAATATTAAGGTAAATTTTGGTACTTACAGGTTTTCGCAGAAATCTAAATTTGCCCATATCTTTTTATCGCGTTGACTCAGGACTTTGATTTTTAAAAACCTAATAGGGACCATAAACCTCAGTTTCTGGTATAAATTTCAACTTGCTGGGTCCGTTCCTGAGAAAATCGGCGGTGACACACGGACAGACGGACAAGAGAGTGATCTTACACTATTCAACACTTTATGTAATCAATGGACGGCCCCTATTCTATGAAATTGAGTTAGCTAATTAAGGGCGTACTATACTTGGGGAGACGATAAATCGCTTATTGAGAAACGATGTTTTGTTCAACAAATTTTGTGCTTTCAGTTTGTAATTCATATATGCTATAGTTAAGGATACGTGCTAGAACGCCTGTGTTGTGAAAACACGATTCCACAAAAATTTCTCGATAGAAAAAAAAACCAAAGATATCCAAATTATCTTAAAACCGTTCTTGTGCGATGAATACTTCAAATTAGATCTTGAAACTTTATACAGTAATTCTACACAATATAAATAAGTGCACCTGTGTTTTAAATTTTCAAAATACCTTTTAATTGTACCATAAAATGAAAATACTTAAGTTTTGAACTAATGAAACCATTCGCTTCGGACGCCCGGTCCGCGATTCAGTCTGGCCTCGGCTTTCAGACGGGGTAGCCGTGACGCTTGTCGCTCCAAACAATCACGTGATTCTTAGGTAGAATTTATATTAAGTTGGTTTTTGTAAATACACAGTAAATGACAAATAAGTACAACAAAAAAATGAAGGGACTGAATGATAAAAAACCGGCAAACATATGAACCACGGCGAGATTGGACGTGCAGCGGGGCGCGGAGAAGCGGGAGTGAAATCCAAGTTTGGGCTGAGGTATAGTCAACTCTTAAATGTTGAACGATTGTTCGATACACGAACACCTTTAGCTTAGCCAGCAATTTTGTCTATGTAGGTCGAGTGCTGCCTCAGCGAGGCGACGCGCGATTTACCTAATCAGTGCACAATCGGCTAGCGGCCGAGCCACTCATAATCATTATCATTAGTGTAAAGTTAAGCTCAATAAAACCATTATATAAGCATCTATATCTCGTATATCATTCCACGACTAAGCCGCCACACAATTCGCGAAATGACTGCATAAAACTAGTTAAAGCCGGTGCATTACTTTCGACATAAATGGCACTTCTCGCAAAATCACGTACCTATATTCAGTTGGATTTGTGTTGAATTTACATTCCCGCACATCATAGAACCTAACCTCGCACTTCTAAGCTATTCAATCCGATCGATCCCCTGACGTGTCGACATCCTACAAACGTCTGCCTGTCGGCATCCGGGAGATCGCTATTGAAACACATGTGGGTAGACCTTAAGCTCTAGCACTTTATACGGATCGAGTCGTATCGCTCATCCGCTGGTGGATAGTAGACTTGTAGACTGTACAAAGTTAGTAAATCGTTTAAATGGCAAGATCGTTTATATAATAAAAAAGCTTGGGATTGAAGTTGCTCCAAAGTTACTTATTTTTTTTTGTACCTATGGGTCTTTTTAAAAAAAACATTAAAAAGAATAACCAGCCTTGTTTCTTGCCATTCTTCCCTGTCTTGGTCGCGGAGGAACAGGCAGTAAATTTTACGTTTCAAAGAGATTGTTGTGATTTTATTGAATAAATGAGTTTTGATTTTGAATTTTACCTTGAGTCACTCTACTCGTACATATATCGTATCTCATTAGTATTTTTATTCTCATCGGGTCGCTCTCTCTCTCACATTGCAACTTTTATGACATAACAATGTGTTCTTTTTTGAAAACTGGAACGACAGATAAAATTATCAATACTTTTCAACTTCATGAACAAACTATTCCAACAAAGCTTTACTCTATTCTTTTGAATAAACTTCCTACTACGTCCAGGGTCGTCTATACTAGTCTTAGGGGCAGTGTTTGACAATGCCCCTGGCTAGTTTAAGGCCTACGACTGAAAGGTCTTTATGATAACAAAAATACAAGATATTTATTTGCATGACGACCTCCGTGGTACAGTGGGCGAATGGCCGGCTGAGATGCAGGAGGTAGCGGGTTCGATTCCCGCCGCGGAACAAATGTTTGTATGATCTACAGATATTTGTTCCGGGTCTGGATGTTTTTCTATATATTATAAGTATGTATTTACAAAAAAAATGTATATAAGTATTCTATCAGTTATCTGGTACCCATAGTACAAGCTCTGCTTAGTTTGGGGCGCTGTGTGAAATGTCCAGCCATATTTATTTATATTTATCCACCCATATTTATAAATAGTTTTAAAAGCCAGGTAATGACACTTTAGACTAATTTGCTCTTTACGAGGATTCGCAAGCTCGCTCGCTTTGCTCGGAATAATTATATGATTTCTTTCAAATAATTATTTCGAGCAAAGCGAGCCTTGCGGATGTCGTTTGATCAAATCATACAAATTGCCTCCACTGTGGAACTGATTCCATCCAATCGAAGTTCATGTTATTAATCCAAAAGGCTTGGTCTTATTAAAGTTAAGTTTAAATAAAACGAGACTATTAGGTCAAGTGAGACGTCAAATGAAAGGTCTTCATTAGTACATATCAACCCCGTTTTTATGTTTAGTAAAGTTTTTGTAGTTTTTGAGTTATTAGCCATAATAAAAACTAAATTTTGACAAAATTCATGGGTACACCAGTGACCCCACAGTGCTGTAATTTATTATGCGTGTAGCTTAAGTATCAAAAACGTAGGCAAAAGTCTGAAATCCAGAATAACTGCAATTTGTAACCCAAAAAAAGTAACCAATAACATAAACTCCCGCTACCTGTAATTTGAATGAAACTGTAGGTCAAGTTAGTTGGTTATTTATTTCGTGGCACTATTTTGATAGTCAAAGATTACGAATAATATTCTTTTTGTTTTTATGGGAGACTCGCGAGAGAGTTATTACCAACTTACGTAGGTATTATTATGTACTAGCAAGTACCAGCCTGTGTCACTTCAGGGCCTATGAGCCACAGGCCACCAGGCTAAAGACGGCCCTGACATCATCTTCTATTCATACCTCATCCCCCGAGAGTTGGGACAGATAGATTCAATAGAAAGCAGTAATCGATAGTTCGCAGCTCTCACACTCCGTGCATCACTGAGCCAATTTTGTTTCCAACAACTTTTGCCTCTCGAAACTTCGTCAGCACTTCGTGTGTATAGGGACGGGACTGCGAGAAGTGGAAGTTATCGATATTTGTTGTGTGTTGAAAATTTCGGTCCTGAGGGACTTAAATCCTCATTATCTCTAGTCCGAATGAAACTACGCGGATGTGTCACAGGGGAGCAGTAAAGTTTTTAAGAGAGCAGAGTTTTTGGGGATGCCTACGCAGAAACTAGTCTAGTGTGAACGAGACTGGGCATGGATAACTAAAAATACTTACCTACTAAAAGTACCTGTTTGTAAAGTATACTCTAGTAAATGAAAATGAAGCGTATTCCTCCTCCAACCTCATAAGGCTGGCTAATCTTCTTATTATCCTCTTGAACGGATATTGACGAGCAAGCCGGAGCAAGCTTTTCCTAAATCCTGTTCAAGACAGTAGTGCAGCTGCGTCCTTCACCTAGCTAGTGCTGCATCTTTCTATCCAGACGTTGTTTAAATTATCTATGTAAATACGTCAATGTTTACTCTAAAATGATAAATGTAGCTACAAATAACGATATGATTTTAATTTATTGTGACCCTTGTTATGCCACTTTATATTTTGCCGCACCGCTTGGGCATTATGTTGAGGTTTTACACGAACAGCACATATTTGATCAACACCTATCTGAATAGCACCAATGTTATTCCACGACCGGCACCAATCAATATTTTGCCTTGGTGCTATTCATGACATGTTTATCGTTCAAATAATTATGGTTGTATTTCACATTTATTATCATTTACTATTCAATCAAACGTCTTACAATATACCATTTTACTAACAAAATATGGATCTTTGACATCTGAATAATAAATTAATCCAATTGAGTTATCGACGATCGATAAAATACTATCGAGCCTAGTTACAGCACTAGTCCAGGTCCTCACATCGGGATGTTCTCAACTTATCGGCATATCAAGCTCTTCAACTCTTCGGAGCACGCATCGATGTATGGCATTCTTATCTATATCTACTCGTGAATAATAACCTAGCTCCCTAAACTTTGAATATTATATCAACTTAATTAAACAGATATTGATCATTGTTGAAGGTACTTGAATATTCGTGTACTAAATGATGTTTCTATTTTCAAAATGTGTGAGCACCGTGTTCTTTTTTTAAAAAAAGGTTATTAAAAATTCCTTCCCGTTTACCAAAATCACTAGGAACGTCAATTTTATCGCCTGTTCCTCCGCGACCAACCAAGGAGGAATGAGTCTACCTCTTTTTAATGATATTTTTATAATTTTACATACTAATAACTTCGGAAGTAACTCTGTCTCTTTGTTTATCTGTTAGTTACGTTTTCACGATAAAGCGGCGGGACCGATTTAGATGAAATTTGTTAAATCAATTTTTATGACCTGAATTGAGACATAGGCTATTTTTTTATCAACAAACAACGCGTGCGAAGCCGCGCTCGGAAGCTAATATAACAATACTGTTCAACTATACAACATCAAAGACTCGAACATGACATGTTATCCAATAATGAAGTGGATAGCTTTACAATTCCCGGAAACTTAACAATGCACACGGTATCCCGGTTTGCATTGTGTAGGGACGAGCCGGGGATGGTCCTGGCTATCTGACCGGGCCAGACGGATCGGACCGGATTTACCGACACAATAACGGAAAGCCTATTTATATTTATGTACCTTTAAGTACACGACACATTCGAATCAGGAATGAGAAGATTCGTAGACGAACCAAAGTCACCGACAGAGCACAAAGGATTAGCAAGCTGAAGTGGTAGTGGGCAGGGCACATAGCTCGAAGAACTGACGGCCGTTGGAACAGAAAGGTTCTAGGAGACCACGCACTGTTGTCCAGCCGTTCTCGAAAATCATTTATCGATCGAGGGAAGCGAGATCTCCAAATCAACTTAGGCAAATCGGCGTTGTATATTAGGTTGGGGAAAAAGTTTCTTTGCATTTTTAAAAAAAATTCAAAACATTTTTTGATATAGTTTATTTACATTTAGATACCATTTTGTTCGATAACTTTTTGCCATCTTGTACGTAGGGACATGATCCCATTGCTATAGAAATTTTGGGGCTTCTGATCAAAATACCGCGACAAGTAGTTTTGGCAGTCCTCTCGTGATGTTAACCTGACACTGCCTAAATAATTCTGAAGAGACCGAAAAAGGTGGAAATCTGAAGGTGCAAGGGCAGGACTATACGGCGGATGCATTAACACCTCCCAGCAAAACTCTCTTAATTTTTGCTGTGTGGCTAAAGATGTGTGAGGTCTAGCGTTATCATTATGAAAAACCACACCCCTTCTGTTGATTAATTCCGGCCGCTTTCTCTCAACTTCTTGCTTTAATCTCATCAGTTGTTCCGCAATAGAGTTCAGAATCGATGGTCCTGCCTGGTGGTAACAGCTCATAATGAATAATGCCCTTCCAATCCCACCACACACACAGCATCACCTTGTTGCGAGTTAACCCGGGTTTCGCCACAGTCTGTGAAGCAAAAAAAAAAAGCTCCAAAACTGTTTTGTGGACAATTCCCAGTTCTTCAGCTACGTCGTAACTACTGATATGCCGATCTTGCTTCACTTTTTCAAAATTGACATCAATTTTATCCGTAATAGGGCGACCAGAGCGACGTGCATCTTTGACATCAAAATTTCCGGATTGTAAACGCTTAAACCAAATTTGTGCTACTCTCACAGACACTGCACTAGGTCCATAAACATCGCAAATTTTTTTCGCGGCTTGCGTTGCATTTTTACCTTTTTTGCAGTAAAATTTTAAAATGTATCGAATTTCTTCATTAGATTCACTCATCGTTATAGTACGAAAAACAAATAAAAATCACACATTTTCCTAATTTGAATTTGGAATTATCTTCTTTAAAATTTAGACTTTGAATGATACCAAAACCAGCCAGATACAAATAGTATAGCCAAAGAGATTTTATTACAAGTTCATAGATACTATAATGCGAAAAGACTTTTTCCCTAACCTGTTAGATGTATGTATATATATATATATATATATATGATTGTTTCTCTATATATTATAATTATGTATTTACAAAAAAAAGAAGTATATAAGTATTTTATTAGTTATCTGGTTCCCATCGTACAAGCTCTGCTTAGTTTGGGGCTAGATAGCGCTGTGTGAAATGTCCAGAAATATTTATATTTGTATGTTTTTTGTCCGAGAATAACTTTTGAAGCGTTGATCCGATCATCGTCAAATTTAGTGTTTAATGATTGAACAATTTTGGTGCGAATAAATGAGCAAAAAATGTTGAGATATTGGGGTTCAAGAGAGGTAAAAAATAACAAAATGGGACTATCCGGTCAAGTAGCACGTTTAATGAAAGGTCTTTATGATTACATTTCGACCCCGTTTTTATTTTTTGTTTAAGCCTTGTTGTTTTAGAGGATATCTATGATAAAAACTGAACTTTGACGAAATTCACAGGGAACATCAGTAACCCCACAGTGCTGAAATTTGGTATGCGTGTAGCTTTAGTGACACAAATATAGGCAAAAGTCTGAAATCCAGGATAACTGCAATTTATACCCCAAAAATATCCAATTTACATAAACTTCCGTTGCTTGTAATTTGAATGAAACTGTAGGTCAAGTCATTTGGTTGTTCATTTCATGGCTCTATTTTGATAATAAAAGATTACAGATATTTTATTTTTATTTTTATGAGAGACTCGCGAGATCTCAGTGCGGGGCAAACAACTAGTTATTTATTTAAATAAAACTCAAACCAATGCCGTAAAAAAGAAAAACAAAATTACACGCGCCGGCGAACCCTAAGCGCAACTTCAATTCGGCCGCGTCAAAAACATCGGCCTGAATATCGCTATCCCTGTTTAGTGACGAAGTTTGGCCACGCAGAGCGACAGTGATAGCGATAGAACGATTCTAAATTTGATTAGATTTTGACCGTGTTCCGTAATACCAAAAATGATGAAAACTTGTTGTATTTTTCTCATTGTGTTGTTATTCTGTAACTAGACGATATAATCTATGTTCCCATGACTAGGATACGTATGATGTTGTTGTTTTTAATAAGAAACAATTAGTTTGAAAACAGGTCTTTTATGACGTAAAAACATGCAGAATGCGATACGCTTCTATTCCATTTTATGTAAGTATTTTGATCTAATATATGGTTAGAAACCTAGATAAATACTATTCAAATTAAAATAATACCTTATTAAGGTAGAAATATGCTCCCATTAGAAATGATCTTGGTAGTACGTGTTGTATGGGCGATTGTCCCTCCGGTGTCCCCTTAAAACATATTTGCAGAGAATATTTCTTGTAGAACAAAAGAGCTGAAAACACTCTTTGTCTGACCGCCAGAGTGGTTTGAGCCATCGTAACAGAAACATTACTCCCTTATTTTCAAATCATCATGAAACACGGCCACGTCTTTGCATCAAATAAAAAGCCCCCAAAAACAGACTTTACGTCCACAGGCGAGCGCATAAAGATAAGTAATGCTACTCGCGTATTCTGCAAGTCGGCAACTCCTGAACATAAAACAGACTCAGTCGGGACATTTGAACCTGTTGATTCGTAATTTGTCTTCAGAACTTGAAATTGATACCAGTAAGTGCTTCGGGAAACAGGTGCCAAGATGGTCAGTTACACCTGTTGAATGGTGCTGAATTGTAGAATTGGCAGAAGTATTTATTCTGTGAATTAGAGCACTTACTTCGAGATACTGCACCGGTAAATGTCCAGCCGGGCTGTCCTAGAAAAGTCTCTCTTTACGAAAGAGTACAATTAAATTCTAGTATAGACATACAACATTTCGTTCTGGCTGACAATGTCTAGTCTCCTAGAATGTCTAGTATGCTAAAAAGTCTAGTGTCCTATTACGTCCAGTGTTTTTTATTGACTAGTGTCCAAACCTGTCAGCCTACCATTACGTCATAGTAGGTTGTTAAACGAGGGGATAAAAGGAGTGACTTGCGTCACGGGCGCTATATTGAAACCCGAACGTAACGAAGGATTCTAGATTTAACTTACGAGCGGAGCGAGGATTAGTAGAATCCTGAGTGCAGAAAGAGATATAAGCACGCCCAAGATGCAGACAGCTTTATCCACGAAGAGAATACTCTACTTTTAATACTTTCAGCGAGACAATAAAAACCAAATCTAGGTTGGTGCATTCTGTGCAGAGGTTAGTTCGATTTACGAATAAATTCTTATTGTGTGGGTCTCTTTGGTTCAAATTTTAATACAGATAAGGTTCCAAATTCAAATCACTTTATGCCCGCGAGGGCATAGTGAAATTCAGTACAACTTTACTCCCGTCTCAGCCGTAAGGATTTAATCATCTGCTTTCGATCAGGTTTACACGACTTGTCATTGTCGAGCCGGTGCTATAAAAAAATAACTTATATGGTCTGTTTTGTCCCATCGTGTCACTACTCTCTACGCTAATGTAAACTTTTACATATGTTGTTTTTTTTATAATTTCTAATGTTCAATACTATAAGATACCCTAGTAATTTATTTACAATCTATCCATGTACAGGCTAATGAGTTATTTGATTTTGACCTAGTTTTATAATAGCAAATTATAATTGCCATTATATTAAAATAACATATTATAATTTATACCATAGGGTAGGCCCTTGGTGTGGGACGCCACGTGCGACGATACCCTTGCGCCATCTCATCTGTCTGGTACAGCAGTTGGGGCCGGTGCGGCGGGAAATTCAGCCGAAGATCTCAAGCGGCGCAAATATAGAAGTCTCGACAGAGCTTACGTGTTTGAGCCATTTGGGGTCGAGACCCTGGGTCCAGCGGGTACCGGGGCCCATCGCGTTTTTAAAATTATTTCTGAGCGTCTGGGCGACGGACGTGTGATCCGAGAGCTGGCGCTTATCTGGGTCAACGCATAAGCATCGCAATTCAGCGGGGCAATGCAGCCAGTGACTTGGGGACACTTCCACCTGGTAGTGATCTGGAGCAGTTGAGCTATCTATAGATCGTTTGCAACGGTCTTTAGACGATTCAACTGTTTCTCTTGTATTATAGTCATGTAAATAATTGTATATTCTTTCTGATTTTAAAGGCAGTTTGTCCAAGGATAAAAAAAAATTATAAGCTAAAATTGTGTCCAATAGCACTTTTTTTCCTGTGTCTTGATAAGGGAAGACATTTTGTTTATGTGTTTATAGATATCACTTACATTTTCATTACTTTAAACTATTATCAATTTCCACTACACTAACTGAAAAGGCTTAGTTCTCTTGAGTCTTCTCACTATGTCCGTGTTGTCGAGGAACTGGATAGTCTCAACGTTCACATGGTGAAGACATATGCGCTGAAGACCAAATCCCATACCAAAATGTCGTCAAATTCTTGTTTCAAGTCTACAATTGAGGAAAGCATACGAAACTGTAAGATGTGGCTGCCTCTATAAAACGTAATGGGAGCGTTGACTAAAATAAAATTAAGACTGACTGAAATCCCTCCCTAAAAATAACAGGATGGTTTTACTCTGCGTCAAAATACATTACATTTATTTGACAATGGAAGCTGCTGTGACGAAGCTGACGGTCCGCAATGAAAATTATGGTCGTCAAGAAAAGCCTACAATACCTTTCCCGGAATACGCGAAATACGGGAGTCCTCAGATTCGCTGTCCAATTCAGTAGCGCCCTTCTACTATGAGTCCTTTTATTTTTTTTTTTTTGCCGGCTAGGTTACAGTAACCGTCATCAGCTGGTTAGCCCTCTTTACGTTGCGTAAATCTATACTAACATTATAAAGAGGAAAGATTTGTATTTTCGTGTGTATCTTTGTAATGAATAAACTCAATAACTACTGGACCGATTTAAACAATTCTTTCACTGTTAGGAAGCTACACTATCGCCGGGTGACATAGGCTACTTTTTACCCCATTGGGCAGAGGGAGGGTAATATTTTTATTGAAAAACTACACGTGCAAATCTGCGGATTGGTCAGCTAGTAAGGTTATAAAATGTATGTTTATACAAAACTAGCTGACCAATCCGAGGCTTCGCACGCGTGGTTCGCCAATAAAAAGTAGCCTATATGTTAATCCAGGCTAATGATCTACGTACTTATCAAATTTCATCGCATTCGGTTCAGCTATTCCGGCGTGAAAGAGTACCAAGCATCCATACATACAAACTTTCGCGTTTATAATATTAGTAGGATTATTTGATGCTCACGGCCGACGGTTTGAAACTGCATGCCTCGCGCAGGCGGATTACCAGTTGATGGCGCTGATTCTATACATCGGCTGATTATAGGCGGATGAACTAATTGCATTGCGGTTGATTATAACTAACTGTATTCATTTTAAGTTTACAAATTAAACTAGCAAACATTTCAGCATAGATAGACAAAACAGAACACGCTGTCGTCTTCTAACGCAAAAACAATAATAAAAAAAAATATTGGTTGACATTTCACAGCGCTATCTTGCCCCAAACTAAGCAGAACTATTTCTAAGTGAATGAGAACTTCATCATCATCATGTCAGCCCGTCTGCACCCACTGCTGGGTATATAGGCCTCCTCTTTATTACGCCATTCTTTCCGGTCACTTGCGAGTCTCATCCATTGACACCCAGCTACGCTTTCAATGTCATTTCACCATCGGGCGGGTGATCTGCCTCTTGGTCTACGAGCATCCCTTGGCCACCACTCTGTAATCGCCTTCGTCCAACGCCCGTCATCCCTCCTTGCCAAGTGCCCAGCCCATCTCTACTTCAGCCCCAATGAGAACTTAATAACTGATAAAATATTTGTATATATTTTTCTGAAAATAAATATTATTTATAATTTAAATGTAGAAAAAACCCAGAACAAATATCTGTAGATATTGCAAACATTTATTCCGGGGCGGGAACTAAAAAAACGTATAGTAACTATATAATAACCGCTACTAACTATGTCGCTATAGAAACTAACTTGTCCCAAACCGTGAACTGTAACGTCCCGTAAGACTTGGCTCTGGGGGACCGTTAAATGCTTCTTTGGTCCATAACGAATGGAATTCAACGTATTTAATGCCAGTCAGTCAATGATAGTCGAGACGTCTTTTCCTTTGAAAGACTAGGAATGAGATCTGAAAAATAATGTAGATTTTACAAAGTTTTTATGATTATTCATATTGTTTAAAATGTAACTTCCTATCACACTAATATTATAAATGCGAAAGTTTGGATGTTTATTTGTTACTCAATCACGCCGTAACAGCTTAACCGATTTCGATGAAAAATATATACGTAGATTATAACCTGGATCACCACATTGGCTACCATTTATCCTATAAATCAGTTCCCATGGGATAAAAATGGGGTGTCAATTCAAGTTGCAACAGCGAGTTTAGCTTTATTTCTAGAATACATACACATTTAGTAGTCTAACGCGTACGAAGTCGCGAGCTACAGCTAGTTGCTATATATATTACTAGCTGACCCGCCCGCGGCTGCGCACGGGTGGTTTTTCAATAAAACATTACCCTCATTTTGCGCAGTTGGCTAAAAAGTAGCCTATGTCCTTTCCCAGGATATAATCTATTCTTTGCAAAATTTCATTACGATCCGTTCGGCCGTTTAGTCGTGTAATGGTAACAAACAAACTAACAAACAAAGAGAGTTATGTATGTATTATACATATAACTTCTATATCATCCAATTACTCTTTTTACATAAGTTTAACTAAATCAATATGTTTTAAATAGTTACCCATATTTATTTATATATATAACCATTTACCATAACCTTAGAAATCGTAAGAAAGTTCATAAGTTGTATGTTTATGTATATATAGGTATGTAATATTATTTTAGAAAAGTATGTTTATAAAATTTATATTTACATTTAAATAAAACTCTACACTTCTTTATTTTTATTTTTCTACGTAGCTGCTGCACTACCTATTGCTTCTGGTTTCAGCTGAAAATCAGCGTTGGGTGCTTAACATCCAACATTATGCTGAGCTGAACGCCATTTTGGTACGCAGACACATGACTAGAACTTGTTTTATTGGATTCAATTGTATCCTTTAAATTTTTTCATGTGTCATTTTGTGTGTGCCAAATAAATGATTATTCCATTTTATTCTATAAAACTTCCTCTTGCATCACTCTATCTATTGCTGAAAACTACATTAAAATCCGTTGAGTACTATAAAAGATTTAAGGTAACAGACAGCGGAATATACTTCATTTTATACCATGTAAAGATGTACATTCATTTTAATTTCATCATTTGTTGAAGTATTTAAGTATTTTTTTTTTTGTCTATCAATGTTTCTGCCCTCATTTACTTAGGCCCTGTCAGAAAACCAGCGCTGCATCCTGGGTCCGGAGTCTGATAATCTACTTCCAGATCGGCCACGACACGGGTAGCCAAACTTAATTAAGGGGATCGTATAGGCACCTCATTTATTTGTATAACTAATGACCTAAAGCGATTTGCCTTTAAAACGTCAACAAATTGGTCCTTCAACTTGTCTGGAATAAATCAATTGAAAGTTCCTGCCGAGTCATTAGTTACCGGCCAACTTGAAAAGAGTCAATTTGACTTTGCAAGTGCTTGGACGTGCTCTTATTGGAATATTTTACGAGATTTACTTTGTTTCTGTGTTTCCTTAATCTTTCAGAAGTTACGAAGCCTCGAAAGTTATGAGGGTTTTCCCTTATCGACCTCCGAGGTGCAGTAGGCGAATAGCCGGCTGAGACTCAGGAGGTAACGGGTTCGATTGCCGCCGCGGAACAAATGTTTGCATGATCTGCAGATATTTGTTCCGGGTCTGGATGTTTTTCTATATATTATAAGTGTGTATTTACAAAAAAAATGGTATATAAGTATTTTATCAGTTATCTGGTGTCCATACTACAAGCACTGCTTAGTTTGGGGCTAGATAGCGCTGTGTGAAATGTCCAACAATATTTATTTTATTATTTATTTATCATCAACATCCATACTTTGACCCGGCGAACTACGTACCGCCTTGACATGCATATGACGCGGGCTGTATATGTACGTCGGCTATTATTATCTACATCAATGTATGAGAAAACGAGTTTTATTCATAATATCTTTCGATATATCTTATATATCTTGCGTGATTTTTTCCGATATTTTAATAATTATTCTGCTATTCGGGACGGAGACAAATACAACAAATCAAAAATCATCAAAATCGCTCCAGCCGTTCTCGAGTTGTAAGTGTTAGAACAAACCCTACTTTGTTTTATATAATACTAGCTGTTGCCAGCGGCTTCGCACGCATGGTTTGCCAATAAAAAGTAGCCTATGTGTTAATCCAGGTTCTGATCTACGTACATACCAAATTTCATCGCAATCGGTTCAGCCGTTCCGGCGTGAAAGAGTAACAAACATCCATACATACAAACTTTCGCGTTTATAATATTAGTGTAGGATGAAGATACCAATTAGAATAATATTTGAGTTATAACTAACGTGTCACTCTGCAACGCACACAGTTGATAATTTTTTATTAGGTATGTTCTTTTTAGGGTTCCGCACCCAAAGGGTAAAACGGGTACTAAGACTCCGCTGTCTGTCTGTCTGTACGTCTGTCACCAGGCTGTATTTCATGAACCGTGATAGTTAGACAGTTGAAATTTTGACAGATGATGTATTTCTGTTGCCGCTATAACATATATTTGATTAGCTATTTCAACACTTTGCATTATGCGTATTGGCTCCATTTTTATTAGAGCAAAAACGAAATAGTACCTATGAACTTTATTTGCACGCGTATTCGTAAAACAAAATGGGTTCACGTTTACACATTGCTTAGAGGTCGGCAGTGTAAAACCTTACCTCATCGGATACCAAACATAAAGCATTATAATATACGACCTCCGCGGCACATTGTGCGAGACGCAGGAGGTTGCGGGTTCGATTCCCGCCGCGAAACAAATGTTTGGATAATCTACAGATATTTGATATCGAAGACCTCCGTGGTGCAGTGGGCGAATAGCTGGCTGAGACGCAGGAGGTTGCGGGTTCGATTACCGCCGCGGAACAAATGTTTGCGTGACCTACAGATATTTGTTCCGGGTCTGGTTGTTTCTCTATATATTATAAGTACAAGCTCTGCTTATTGTTTACATTACCAGGGTGTCATAATCGCATGAGCGACAAAGCCCTTTTGTTAATTGATTAAAAAAAAAGCTCTGCTTAGTTTTGGGCTAGTGAAATGTCCAGCAATATTTATTTTATTATTTTTATTTTATTTGTATGTGTTTATATGTGTGGTCTGGTTTTTCCTCTATATATTACTAGCTGACCCCGCGGCTTCGCACATATGGTTTGTCAATAAAAACATTACCCTTCTACGCAGTCGGGTAGCTCATGTCCCAATCGCGGCCATAATTTATCTGTATACAAAATTTCATCGAAATCGGTCAAGCCGTTTTGTCGTGAAAACGTAACAAACAGACAGAGAGACGTAGGTATTCTATCAGTTAGTTGGTTTCTATAGTACACACGACTACACATCAAGCTATAAATTTACAGTGTAAGCTGTCCTCTCATTCTACGAAAAGCCTACACAATGCGAGGTCAGCTTATTCTGGAAATGTATAGCTTGATGTGTAGCCGTGTGTACAAGCTTTGCTTAATTTAGGGTTAGATGGAGCTGTGTGAAATGTCCAACATTGTTTATGTCATACGGTGGGCGTTCATGCGTATTTGTACCTACGCGAACAATCAATTATAGTGCGTTTACACATTTTCCGTTTGATACTTGGGGTAATAAGATTGTTAGTGAGCTCTGAGATAATGGAATAAAAGACATGGATTTACTTACGTCCTACCTATTTCCTTTATTATCTAATACTGTACACTTCTGAAGATCTTTTTCAAGTTTTAATATTCATGCTTGTAAATGCAACGACTGATGCACCAAAAGGTTTAATTTGAAGATTGTAATGTCACCGAAAGTTGTCTGAAATTTAAACTACAAGAATTAGGTGTCTGTGTAAGACACCTATGATTTTACGTTATTTATGTATGAAAATATGTTCACCCCAGTATGTTCAATATAGGTACTCAATCAGGTACAGTAATTGCAACAGTGCCAGTGGGATATTCGATTGGCATTCAACTCGTAAAGCTCAATCACCAATCGCCTAAAGCGATGTACATTCAAGGCAATAAACAAATACACGTAACTGAACCAATAGACCTATATATTCAGGCATATATAATGTTAGCTTATTATTATTAGACTTGTGATCCGGGCACATAACTAATTATTGATTGAAACGGGTATTTATTACGTATGCACCTTTTTTATTTGTTATCCCGACGAAGAAGATAGACTGTAGCTGTGGCCGCTCTTACATCGGGGGCAAACCAAACGTACCATAGCCGAGAGTGTCAAAGAGGATATATATCGCAGCTGTCAAAAATCGCTAGGTAAGCAAGTCAGCGATAGCAGAGCATCTGGTAGACTCGCGACCGAATCATTGGATTGATCTTCATGATCCTAAGGTTCTGTCTAGTGAATGCCATTATTACAAGAGAATGGTTCGTGAAGCGATTGAAATCAAGAAATTTCCAAATTTCAATCGGGAAGATGGCTATAGACTCTCAGCGTCCTGGAACCCGGGATTGCCAGGTGTGCGCGTCGTGATCGGTCGTCTCAGTGCGTAGATACGGTTAGTTTAGTGTGTCGTAATATTAATGAGGACATATCTAATTCTGAAGACCAAGTGAGGGTAGTTGCTGCAGCTACCCACACTTCTCGACGGTAGCTCCAAGTACTCCAGTCAACCCGTGACCACGACTGTTGCAACACAGCCGAAACGTCGGGATAACAAATAAAAAAGGTACATACGCGATAAATACCCGTTTTAATCAATAATTATGCACAGTAATCGCGAATGTTTGAAACGTACTATCCTGCCTGGCACATGATCGGGAAGAAGGCATGGCAAAGTAAAGTAAAAAAGTTTTTATTTCTCATTTATAAAAAATATACACTTGCAATCAACTCGAGCTAGTATAGATTTACGAATAAGAATAATTGATCGAGCGAAGCGAGATCTCCAAATCAACTTGGGCAAATTGGCGTTGTATGTATGTATGTAAGTATGTAGGTATGTATGTTTGTTTGTCCGAGGATAACTTTCGAAGCGTTGATCCGATCATCGTGGAATTTGATACATAGGTAGGTAATGATGGCACAATTTTGGCGTGATCAAATGAGCTAAAAATGTTTGGAGGCTTTTGAGATATTGTGGTTCTAGAGGATTCTGATTCTCTCCTTCTTGTTACCCTGAAACACTCTACATCCTTCCGTGGCAACTTTTTTGAGGTGGTAGCTGTCCGTCTATGGAACTCTCTCCCTACTCATATTAAAAAGGCGCCTAGTAAAGCGGCTTTCAGACGACTAGTCTACAGACATTTCTTGCAGTCATCCACTAGCTGTTAAAATATATGGAAAGTAGTATGTGTAGTATTAGTATGTAATAGTATTTTTTTTTTGTTTTATATCTATAAATATATATATAAAACAAAAAAATACTATATATTATATATATACATAATATAGATATAAAAATTATATTTATAAAAACGCTTCGAAAGTTATCCTCGGACAAACAACAAATTTATATATATATTTGTTATATTTGTCATTTAATTATATATTCTATGTATTATTATTGTTATATCAAGTAGGTTTCTGTATTTATTATAACTGTGATTGGAGTTTACTGTTATTTGTGTTTCTTTTGTTTTGTTAATTATCAGTAATAGGTATTGTTATAAGTTTGCACGCCAACCTTTTTTGTTACCTCTGAGGTTGGCAGGTAGAAAATGCTATTAGCATTAAGCCCACCTTTTGTACATGTAATTTATATTTTGTGCAATAAAGTATTAAAACAAACAAAAGGGATAAAAAAAATGAAAATGCATCTATTAGGTCAAGTGGGATCAAATGAAAGGTCTGCATTAGTAAATGTCAATACTGTTTTTATTTTTAGTGTAATCGTTGTAGTGTTTGATTTATTAGCCATAATAAAAACAAAACTTTGACAAAATTCACAGGATACACCAGTGACCCCACAATGCTTAAAGGTCATTGGGCATTTTGTTCGGACATATGACCCACGGCGCACAAAAACGAAACAGGGCTAGGTATGTAGTTAAATGTATATGTTACTTAATGGTATGGGTCGCATTATTGCAGGATATGGGAGAACCGCAAAAAAAATTTTTTTAATTAATATTATAGCATTTTTAAAATAATTATTATAGCATTTTTAAATTATTATTATAGCATTTTTATAATGAACTAAGTAAAAACTATTGGCCTGACTGTAAAAATACTTTGTAAAACAGTTGTTTTGAACAATTTCCAGGAATACGAAAATAAAATCCATTTTGCGGTAATAATATTTTTATTCTGCATTATCAAAATCTATAGTTAATTCATCTAAAAAGGCTGCAGGCGCGTCTATCACGTCTTGATGCCTGGCCCATGACAGAAAGTATACGACGCTTACAACATGTGCACAGCTTCCGACAGTGCGACGGCCGTGTATACACGAGCAGTAATACTGTTGGATGCTATTTCTTCCAATATGGGTAGGATCTACTAAAATATAGGTGTAGTACTGCTTTGCACGGACGTGTCGTGACTGTATTCTGCCTCTTATCAATATCTTATTTTCAATCATTTCTTGGTGCCGGTATAGTTCGATAGTGTATACACCATCCTCACGCATGTGCTCGTGGCAATACGATCTTGCGATTCTCAAGTGGTATGATCCCAACGTAAACAATATTAATTCGTCAAATGTAAGCCGAGGAAAGTCATCAAAATCCGGATCATTGCCATCGAGTCGCACAAACGCTACTCTCTGCCTGTTTAAATTATGGTTAATCACATATTCTGCCATCTCATTGGGTTCATTCATTCGTTCATTTATAATTCTTATGAATTGTTCCGCATACATATGGTCCTCATATGGATGGCGAGTAGCATTAATTATGGCCGCAGTTATTTTGAAGTCGACCATCATGTTTCTCATGGCAACGTTAAAATATACATGGCGGAAGATTTTAAAATCTTTCTTGAATCTGCCGTTAATGGTTTCCACTACCCACCGGATCATTGTTATTAATCTAGATTTATTAGCATCTAGTGTCGTCAGTTGTTCTCCTCTTACTCTTGTAGGCGGCATGTGAGGATTATACCCGCATTCCTCAATTTTATCAATCGAATCCCGAAATCCACGATCCAATATAAAAACATCATTAACTCTCAAGAACCCATGAATCGGAGAATCTTCTTGCATCAGGTCACGCATAATGCTTGCGTCCGAAGTAGTCGCAGTGTAAGGCCCCGTAACATCTACTATGTAGCCGTCGGTACATACTATAAGGAAGGGTTTTACTAAGTTCCGAAACTTATGAAGACTGTAAGTTTTGCGCTGGAAAAGGAAATTCGAACTCTTTTGTAGATAAATATATGTTCCATCACATACGAGAATGGCCGCCGGTTCATTATAGTTACCACCAAAAAAATGGCTTGGAATTGCAAGATTCTTGGCCACCACATCTTCCCTAGTAATATGATTTAAGCCCAAATGCTGTGGAACAAAATCATTACTTAAGCATTCTCTTGCTATCGCCAACTTCCTTTCTAGGGTTCTCCTCGACATATTGAATTTAGTGGCTAATCGCTCATCTGGTTCACCGGTTCTT
Source organism: Philereme vetulata (assembly GCA_918857605.2). Lineage (NCBI taxonomy): Eukaryota > Metazoa > Arthropoda > Insecta > Lepidoptera > Geometridae > Philereme > Philereme vetulata. The sequence continues at coordinate 2,025,443 of OU975459.1, read as the reverse complement.
ATTTTTGTTAAAAAAATTCCAAGAACTGTGGCAGGATGAACTGATCGATCACCCAGTGAAGGCGTTTGGTTCAAAATAACATTAAATTGATATTTTGTTAGTCCCGTCCAAAAGTGAAATTCATTGTCCTCTATTTCTTCAATATTTTCGAAATCAAGGTTGCTTCTTTGTTCGATACCCCATTTATATAAATTCATCATACCAACAACATGAGTACTGTCAAAGTTTTCGTGGGATGTAGTGTTGAGCAAGTCTACCCAATCATTCCTCATAAAATGAGCATTGCAAACCCGAGCTAATTCTGGTATATAAAAATTGTGATTGTGTAAGAGTTGGAACTTAGCATATAGTGGAACATTATGGGCCACTACATTTCTACAGTTTGTAAAAATACAATGTCTCGCTGTATTCGATGCTCGCTTATATCCTCTAGGCGTAACAAAACTAGGCTGCAATTGTACTTGATCTTGCACTGGTTGCTCTTCAACTGGCTGATCTTGTACTGGTATATTTTGTACTTGTTCATTTTGTACGGGTTGATTCCGTAAACGACGATCTAACCTTGACCAACAAGCATGGCACATGGCCCGTGAGCCATTAAAAGTAATCTGAAACAATTGAAAAAAAAAAATATATATTCCTCCATTTATCAAGAAGTAAAATGAGCCATTACATTGAGCAAAGCAACATTTGTACAATCAAGAGCACGCGACGAGTCATACACATACGATGACAGTGTAGTGTACTTACCTCACGTGGTATTATTTCTTGCAATAATAAATCTACAAGATCCCTTTGTCTTTCCAAAAAGAGAACTGTCAATATGTGTTTTCGTCGACGTAAAACAGATCGATTACACGACACGCAACTATTTTGTCTTTCCATGTTAATGTAAACCAATCGTCAAGCAAAATCAGGGGTCCATAAAACACGCTCAAGTAATCAATAAAATGCAAAAATCGGAAACACGAGTTTAAACGCACAGATCGAAACGAAGGATGACGTACGACTGCGGGGCGGTCAGAGCGGGTGGGGCGCAGGCGGCGCGTCGCACGCGCACTTCGATACCTTACTGTTATTTTCTACCTGTCGAAAGTGCGAGCGAGAGAGACATACAATCTGTTATGCGATACAAACATTTTTCTTATGCTTGTACATACATTTTCACAATGCTGACAGTAAAATCTTTAGTTTTTAGTCTAATAGAATTATAGTTAGACTCACATACATACTGTTACATAACATTTTTCCTCCAGCAGATACATAAAAAAAAATTACATATTTAGAAAAGTGGAATTGAATACTTTACTTTAAAAGTGATTTGAACACTGTGCGCGAAAAAAAAAAGTGGGTCAAAACCGCCCAATGATCTTTGGTATTCGTGTAGCTTTAGTGACACTTATATAGGCAAAAGTCTGATATCCAAAATAATAGCATTTTGTACACCAAAAAAAAACATATTAATGAACTCCCGTTACCTGTAATTTGAATGAAACTGTAGGTCAAGTAAGTTAGTAGTTTTTTGATAGTGAAAGATTACAAATAATACTATTATTGTTTTTATGGGAGACTCGCGAGATCTCATTTCAGAGCGAACCAATAGTTTATTAAAGAGAACATACATAAACAGTTGTACATAAATTTTCAATTAAGTTGAAACTTTACAATCTATCATTAATTTTAGACTAAAAGAAGACTATATTTTGAACCCCCAACGCATAACGAGGCATCTCTGTATCCTGATCTCTGATCTGTCTGTCTGTGGCATCGTAGTTCCCAAATGGGTGGACCGATTTGGACGTGATTTTTTTAACAGCTAGTTTAACTGGGATGGTTCTTAGCTGTGTCAGTTTTGTAACTTTCAACGTAAAAAATAGCGGTTTTTAATATTTAATAAAATTTATTTGCGATAGTGCGTAAAAGGGCGATTAATTATTTATTTATTAGCTGACCCGGCGAACTTCGTACGACTTAGGCGCCTTTACTATGACGCAGGCTGCCAATATACGTAGCTCCGGTAGAATTGTTGATCGGCCATTATTAGCTGCATCTATGAAAATAATTTTTTTTCATATATTTTTTTGCGTGTATATTTCCGATATTTTAATAGTTTTTCTGCTATTCGGGAGACAAATCCAACAAATCAAAGATCATTAAAATCGGTGTAGCCGTTTTTAACTTATAAATATATTGCCATATATTGCTCACCTATAAGCCTAAAAGCCCTACGTTCTATCGAGTCTAAGGTAGCGAGCTGGTATTTGGCCGAACCATCCCAAAGGTGGCAGCAGTACTCCATACCAGACCTGACATGTGCTTTGTGAAGACCAAGAAGCTGTCCTAGTGTGAAGTATCCCTGACCTGGTCAACCAATCGAGCGGCAGAATATACTGTTAAATTCGTTGACAATCCGTAAACTCTAACCAGTGGCTCCATGTAGCTGTTCTGTATGCAGCATGCACCATGCACCCCAGAACCTCGTGGGCTAGGTACTCAAATGTGGCGGCAAACAACATCGGCCTGCATGACATCACCATCAGCGAGTGTATACATCTGTAACTGGTGCACTTATCAGAATTGTGTTTATGATTATCATGATACAAATCGTACTTTTTTTAATACATTATAAGCTTGCGTTTGACCACGATCTCGCCAGTTGGTAAGCGATGATGCAGTCTACGATGGTACACGCTTGCCTAGAAGAAACCTATTCACTCGCGACTTAAAGATCAACAGGTTGTAGCTATCAGGAAACACAGACTCTGGCAAGGCGTTCCACTCTTTGGCGGTGCGCATAATAAATGTCGAAGAGAACCGCTTTGTGCGAATGGGAGGTATTTCTACCATATAGCGGTGGCGCACCTCAGAGCGTCTGGTTGTCCGTTGATAGAATGGAGATGGTGGGATCAGGTTGAAAAGTAATCGTTAACGTATATTTTTAGTTGACAAAATTCTTTTAAATAAATATTTTTTACCGAGTCTGAGTTTTACCCATAGTTCCTGATATTCCACGATATAGAAAATCCTAGTGTGGGGTAAGTATGTCGGTTCCTAATGAACTCGCTTCAAATTGACCACTGTATTGGTTAGGTATCCGTAAAGCTGTTACTACACAATACCACTCCGTTTTCCGTTCTCCGTTTTCGGCATCGTGTAAAAGCACCCTGATATTAATCATACTCTTAAACAACAAGTATTTTTATCCGGCCCCTCGACCGGATAAATTACCGTTATACCGGGTTCCGGTGTTTTTAATTATTTTCTAAACTAATAGCCTTTGCTAATAGGCAATTTCGGAGCGACTGATCGCCGTCCTCATCTTTGACGCTAATTTGGTTAAGCTGGCTTTATTAATATTTGGAGAGGTGATCTTGATGGCCGTGTCTGATTTCCTAAGAATTTCATATCCAACCGCTGTGTGCACGCTCACGTCCCGGACACGCCACGCATACGCATTCAGTTTGCATAGCCTGTACACACGGCTACACATTAAACTATACATTTCCAGTATAAGCTGACCTCGCATTGTGTAGGTTTTTCATAGAATGAGAGGTCAGGTTATACTGGAAAACTATAGCTTGATGTGTAGCCGTGTGTACATATCTCATCGAAGTTTCTCGATGCTTCAACTGGTGCCTGGAACAGTGTAGGTATTCGACCGACTACTATATTTTATTCTGTGCAACTGTACGTAAAAACCTAGTATGTAGGTATATTCCACACCAAGTATCACCTATTCTGTGACACAGTAGGTATAATTTCGAGAAGCCGACTATTACTTATTCTGTAATACGCCTCGGCGTAACAGTAGTATTCTTTTGCTTAGGTGTATGTACCTGCGACGACAGTCTACTGAGTGGACTTGTACACACGGCTACACATCAAGCTATACATTTTCAGTATAAGCTGACCTCGCATTGTGTAGGTTTTTCGTAGAATGAGAGGTCAGCTTATACTTTAAATGTATAGCTTGATGTGTAGCCGTGTGTACATGCTTAAGAAATTTTACCGTGTTTACGGCGGATAGAACCAAGTCATCATGTACACGATAATAATTTAGTCGGATCTAGCCACGAAGATTTGTCGTGTCTGCTCCAGGCAAGATAAATGGGAGCGTGTAAGCGATGAGATTGTTTTCGGGCAGTCGTGCCTAGGGTATGGTGGGGTGCACTAGTCAAGTTTGACAACACAACACATCACATGAGATCGATATTGTCGGATATATCATAGGATATCGTAAACGATATGGTTATTTTATATAACGAAATGTTTATATTTTATTATAACTAAATTATCTACAGATATTCGGATTTTCTTTATAGCTCTCTCTGTCTGCTTTTCGTTTCTTAAAATATTCGGCCACTTTGAAAATGACGGTCTTGACATCACGAGATAGCGCTCGACCCATCTTTGGATATTTATCTCGTGTGCGTCTGACATAGACCGTCCGGTACAAAAGCTACCTACCTGACCTGACTTATAGATCGGAGCGGCCGACACTTCCCCCCCGTCTTGCCGCGCGCATACCTCAGGAGCGGGACTATACTACACCTCACCTACTCCGCCCCTCCCTTCACCGCAACAACACAGAGCGCGTCGTGTCTATCTAGCGCACAAGATTTTTTTCTTGGTCAGCGCCAGAGCTATGTACACAGTTCGTGTGTAGAAACGACACGAATTCTTGCCTAGACCCGGCAACTTTTCTTAGCGTGTACTTACGGCTACACATCAAGCTATACAATTCCAGTATAAGCTGACCTCTCATTCTACGAAAAGCCTACACAATGCGAGGTCAACTTATACTGGAAATGTATAGTTTGATGTGTAGCCGTGTGTACAAGTGCACTCAGTAGACTGTCGTCGCAGGTACATACATTTAAGCAAAATAATACTATTGTTACGCCGAGGCGTATTACAGAATAAGTAATAGTCGGCTTCTCGAAGTACAAGTACAGAAAAAGTAATAGTCGGCACCTACAGTGTCACAGAATAGGTAATACTTGGTATGGAATATACCTACATACTAGGTTTTTACCTACAGTGGCACAGAATAAAAAATAGTAGTCAGTTGAAATACCTACACTTTTCTAGTCGCCAGTGGAAACATCGAGAAACTTCGATGAGATATGTACTGGCGTTGTATAAATAGTGCGTAGAGACGCCCGAAGGAGTCAGTCTTGATTTGGCGATACGTGCGAACATTTCGGTGACTTTTAGTGGTTTATTTTGTAACAGTGGTGTGATTTAGTGTGTTGTAAATCCTTGTGATTATATCGTAAATAAAAGTATTATGTTGGTTAGATTGATTTTCGTTGTTTTATCCCGAACCCTCAGCTCGTAACACGACGTTACGAATATTGACGTTTAACGCGAGACGATAGTTAAGATTTAGCCAATGACAGGAACGTCTATAATTATCACAAAATCTGAACGCTGCTATCAAACATTTTACTACCATTTAACTAGGTAACTTTTTTCGTGACAGCGATAGCTTAGTAGCGATAGAGCGCAAACGCTAACTAATTGGAAAAGAGTTGTGGTAAGAAAAGTCTTGTAAGTGCCAGCATTGAATGAAATCATACATTGAAATAAAAAAACAATTGAAATTGGTCCATCTTTTTGGGAGCTAAAAGCATGATACGATAGGGATAAACATACAGACAGACATTAAACCGATCATCCCTAGTCATCCCTAACATTTAGACTATTAATAATACCTACAGGTGGAAAACTCTACGATTTAAGTAAGTACTGTTTTCTTTCTGATATAAAATCAAAAAGAATTAAGCCTTTATATTTGTTAAAAATACTAATTGCACCCGTATTCCTAAGACTAGATACAGATAATTGAAAACAACTCAACAATAGTATTGAAATGAATTATATAGGTATATCTTCTTTGAAATATATTGTATGGTTGTCAGAGCTCTTAGGCAGGTCTCACACACTTCGCGAAATAATATAGCATTGAAAATTTCTTAAAATTTAATGGCCTGCAAATATTTTTTGTTCAATTAAAGTTATACAAATTAAAATACAAAAAAATCTAAAACGGTTTAAACCAGTTGTCTATGAATTCAGCCACAGTGTAAAAACTTATATCGTTCAATTCTAAAACTTTATATAATACTCTTACTGGCCTATTGCCTGCTTTTCAATCATATTTTCCTCTTCATCCATGATATCTGTGAACGAAAACGAAAGATCCGAATAATTCTCTTCAGGGTACAGCAACAACAACCTGGAATTATAAAGTCATAGTCAATACTCTAGTAGTGGTTCCCAAATTTGATTGGGCTTGGACCCATCTAACAAAAACTGCCAAATTCGGGATCCACCTCTTGGCAGTCTTAAAAAGGGGGCCTGAAATATTGGTAACGCTCAGATTCCCTAGTCTCTGTGGTCAGAGGGAAGAAAATATCTAGTATATTATTTTATCGATGGCATTCAATGGCATCAGAAGATTATTTTGGTATTTCTAGTTTTACTACTTGTAAACCAGACTAGGGTGGAAGTCGAGATATTGTTAGCGATGGTTATTCGGTCGTGGTTTAACTGACAATACGGATATATCGTAATGTTTGCGAACTAAACGTCAACCATTACAGTTATCGGATTCCCATAGCTTTTCTTAGTTTGGGGCTTGATATCGCTTTGTGAAATATCCAGTATTGTTTATTTTACTTATTTATGATTAGAAAGAGAGAGAGAGAGCAGTTTCACGACGATGTTTACGCAAAATTTACGATTACGATTTACGACCATTATCGATTGTGGACACTTCCGGCCTAGCATTAACTCTCCGCCCGGCAAAACAATGCCAGATCATTTGCCAAACCAACAAATTATTGACTAGAGAAATGCTGCGTTCGACATTGCATGGTTTTATATTTGTATCGGTGAGCTAAGGCAGCAGACTTACTTCTCCAAAGGCACGCGGTCCATGACCTTCCTTAGTTGCGTCGTGAAAGGTTCCAGGGAGTGCTTGGCCATTTCCACGTGCTTAAGAACATCATACGCCCATTCGGACAGCATAAACAGCTCAGCTGAAAACATAAAAACACAGAGATATGTAACTAATAATATCCCTTGCTAAATCTATTACAGTCTGCCTACGCTGAGTTTGCAAAACGGAACAGAAAACCAGTAATGCAGAACTTCCACAACATGCAGACTTGTGTGATATTACTTTAATTAAACTGATTGTCAAAATCTTTTGATCTCCGAGTTTGTTTTACTTTTCAGTCACACTATTTTATATTCAGAAAAGCTTCAAAAGTCTAACTATTCCTTAAACTTATTAAAAATAATATTGACAACAGAACTCAAGGTACACACGGCTACACATCAAGCTATACATTTCCAGTATAAGCTGACCTCTCATTCTACGAAAAGCCTACACAATGCGAGGTCAGCTTATACTAGAAATGTATAGCTTGATGTGTAGCCGTGTGTACCACCGGAAAAATCATTGTTATTGGTACAGTACATATGGTTTCTTTAAGTTTTGTTTGTGGACTTTGTGGCCCAATATAAATAATATCTACTCTAAATTTTTTTTACATATTTTCTATCCTATCTGTATCCGCACATTAACGAAGTATTTGTGACCATATGTTGAAGTCGTAGGGAAAAAGAACAACTAAGAAATTGATTTATTTTCTACAAAAAAAGTTACCTACATAAACTTGTTGGCAATAAAATACCAGCTCATTTTAGGCGTTAACTTTGAAGAAAATCATGGTCCAAACTTGGCACCAACTTTCCACTTAGTTATTCTGTTGGTGAACTTTGGCAAGCGTTACAAATTGCACCTTCAACTAAGTTTTGAAATGGTCAATCTTATTTTGTTACCATCATCATCATATCAGAAATAGGACATCCACTTCTGAGGATAGGACTCCCTTATAAATTTTCAGAGCAACTGACCTTGTGCGGACTGCATCCAATCACTCAACGTCTTCTTCCAATTACTGTCTAGCTAAGTCGTCTTTCCATTTACTGGGGGGAGTCATACGGCGGTCGAGCTATGTGCCTTGCCCGTTGGCACTATAACCTCTAATTTTGGATACTGGACTATGTCGCTGACTTTAATTTGTAGGATCTCCTCATCTCTGATGTTTCCTATTGAGGCCCACGAAGTGATTATTAGGTTCCTAAAACTTTAGCCAGATTCTTAGTAGGTTTCTCAGCACGTTTTCTTGTGTGTGACTAAAGTTTCAAGATAAAGTTTTCCAGGAAGGGTAACAAGATAAGTTTCACGGGACTAAGTTCACGACCCACGAGTTTGTTATTTGTACGACATCTCTTTCGTAAATTGGCTAGTTGAGATTACGATTTTCTTTAAGGACTCACTCTTGACAAAATCTCTCCGAGTTTTACCCATTTATGGCGGGTTTCTATATCCGTCAGTAATCGACTACGCCTCGTATCTCCTTGAAAAACTGTCAAACTAGTGTCACACTTTTGACAGGTTTTCAAGGAGAAACTAGCCGTAGCTGGTTACCGACGGATATAGGAACCCGCTATTAGTGGTTTTTGAGCATATTGCTATATGCCTTGGGATGTTTCTATTTATACATAGTCAAAAAAACATTATTCTAATACCTATTTTTGTCCCCAGGTTATTTTTCCAGGCTCAGTTACTTAGTCTGGTGTCTCAGTGTGACTCCGGAGAGACCGTTTATGTACCTACAACTTTATGTATTGAAATATAGAAAACACGAGCATTCGCAAACAAACACATCCATTTTGTTACCGAGAGCTGATAGACGGACCGCACTCGTGTCAGAGCAATTACGTGCCGGCCAAATCGAAAGCACGCTTCATTTAAAACTCGGTCCCTTTTAGAAAATTGAAGCTTTTAAATGCAGGGCTATTTGTAACCCGAGAGTTTTTTTAACACAGAGTTCGACCTATTAATAAGTCATTTATTTTACAGAGATTTATACTTTGTTAGATAATAAAGAGTTCTAAGAATATTAATAAAACCCTTCTAGGAACTTCATGATAGTGGAACTTACTGTAATTCTTCTGCACGCCCGTGTAGTCGGGGATGTCCACGCTTGCGTCAATGTCCTCCTCTTCCAATTTCATGTAGACCTGCCCCTTCTGCTTGCGTAGTGTGTAGGGGTAAGACACAATCATACTAGCTGGAAACGCAAGTTAAAATTTTAGAGATAGATCGAGTAGCTTTTAGCCAAACTTTTAGCTCCCTCTTCTCTTAGTGCCAGTACACTTACTGAAAGCAACATTGGTAGGTACTTATTTTTGTAATCTGTCACCTAAGTACCTGTGCACTAAGGTGTAAGATACACCTAACATTCTCTACTATTACGTTTGTGTTATGTTTGTTTACCAACGTTTTGTTTATTAATTTCTTCGTTAACTTTTCGTATAAGCGGCTGCATCATCCGTTTTTGACGACGTTTCTGATCCCCCCCCCCCCACTCCCGGCCCCTGGTGAGATGTCGCGAGATTTGTTTTGACCCCCTCCCCTTTATCTAACGTGAGATTTTTCTAAAATTTGTATTCATAGGGTAAATGCATTGGCCCTTATTTAAAATAACACAATTGGCTTAATTATTTCAAGATTGCTTTCTCGTAATCTAGATATACAGTGATAAAATTAAAAAAGTGACACTCCGGGAGTGCCGACAGAAGTGAAAACTTGAATAAAAACATACTACACTACATATACTTATATATAGAGGTGTCGGTAACGGTAACAGTGTCGCAAGAAGTTTTTATTTAAAAAAATACCTGATATCAGCCGAGACCCCCCATCTCCCCCACGTGAGATTTGGTGAGATTCGGCTAGACCCCCCCCCCCCAACCCTAAACACCTCATGTAATTAATGAACCCCCCCCCCTAATATACTCTTGTCTTATGTATATCTGTGTTGTAATATGTGGATGTGTGTCAAACACATGGTTCCGTGTAACTTACCTACATCTTCAATATAAGGTTTAGTTTATTGAAAAGCTTTCTGTAACCTTTCAAATACTTGGAACTTGTATTTTATTTCCCGTAAGTGATTCCTGAAGTTAGGGGACCGTGAAGCTCCTCACTTAACCCTAAAGTGAGTCGGTCGGGTCGATTTACACGCACTTAGGATTATGCACTGTCATCAAAAATATACTTTACTAATCGAAATAAATATAATAATATACGAAATAAATATTATGACATTACAAAATATTAATTTGTTTAAGAAAAATAGCGATTTTAATAGCTTAAAATAGCTTTTATAACAAACTCCCAAATGATATACAAAAATTGACAATTAAAAAATTTAAAAACGCAATTAAACAAAATCTTTATAAAAAAACCTACTATAAAATATCGGATTATTTAGATGATAGAGAAGCTTGGGATTGAAATTGCTCCAACTCGTTCAAAATGTTACAATTTAGACGTAATTTATTTCCTGTATTGTTATGTATTCTAAAAGGATTATTAAAAACAGCAACCAGCCTTGTTTCTTGCCTTTCCTTCCTGGCTTGGTCGCGAAGGATGAAAAGAAAAGAAAAATATTTTATTTAGCAACAAAAAGCACACCTTATGACTAATATGTTTAAAACAGATAATTTTTAAATGAACTTATTGCTGAGAGAGCTTAATAACTAAACGGTTTAGTCGGTGGTCTTCACACTAGGCCAAGCCTGTATCGTGAAGACCTTGAATTTCTTATATAGATTATTCAGTTGTTTACACCTCGGACTAATAAGTTAAATTAATAATGTTTGAAATATATATATAAAACAGTTTAAAATAACAATTGAAAACCTATATACTAATATAACCTAAATTTATAATGCATAAATAAATATATATACAACTTCTAATAAAGAATTGAATATAAATATGTATATAATATATTTAAATATATATAAGTAATATAATGTAAATGCATTGGATAAATATTTGGGACTTTTAGGTTGTAACACTCAGAATAGTCTCAGTATCATCGTACGTCAGAGTAGTTAGCCACTTTTGTATTAATTGGTTTGCTTGTCTTGCAGATTTATTTTTTAGATCGCAAAATTTTAAAACATTATTATAACAACACGCTCTTACATTCTGACCAAAACGTTGCGCAATGTATGTATTGATTGGCGGGGTAGGAATTTTAAAAACTCGTTTACTTATGAGACAGTAAAATTGAGGTTTCAAAGTGATCCTTGTGATTGTAATGAATAAAATATTTGACTTTGACTAATCATTTGATCAGCTTTCTTGTGCCAAGCATAAATTTACAAGTTCAATTTGTGTATTTTTCTAAGACAACTTTCGCGAATTATTTTAAGCATATAATAAAAATACGGGATTTATCACGTACCGAACGGATCCCACTCACTCATCGTGAACCTTCATCAGGGTTTCGGTTTGATAACCGAAACATTGTCGGTCGTGCCACTGATAAAACGGTACGTGATAAATAAATAAATACTGCTGGACATTTCACACAGCGCTATCTAGCCCCAAACTAAGTAGAGCTTGTACTATGGGAACCAGATAACTGAAATAATACTTACATACATTTTTTTTTGTAAATACATACTTACAATATATAGAGAAACAACCAGAACCGGAACAAATATCTCTAGATCATGAAAACATTTATTTCGCGGCGGGAATCGAACCCGCTACCTCCTGCGTCTCAGCCGGCTATTCGCCCACTGCACCATGGAGTTTGTCATGTATAAATAAATATATAAGTAAAATAAATATTGCTGGACATTTCACACAGCGCTATCTAGCCCCAAACTAAGCAAAGCTTGTACCAGATAACTGATAGAATACTTATATACCTTTTTTTTTGTAAATACATACATATAATATAAAGAGAAACAACCAGACCCGGAACAAATATCTGTAGATCATGCAAACATTTGTTCCACGGCGGGAATCGAACCCGCTACCTCCTGTGTCTCAGCCGGCTATTCGCCCACTGCACTACGGGGTTCGTATGTTATTTAATTTCATTTATTTTCCACTGTAGGTACATTATAGAATACTAAGTTACATCACATGTAAATCTATACTAATATTATAAAGAGGAAAGATTTGTATTTTTGTATCTATGTTTGTAATGAATAAACTCAAAAACTACTGGTCCGATTTTAAAAATTCTTTCACCATTGGAAAGCTACATTCACCTTGAATAACATAGGCTACTTTTTACCCAACTGTGTAAAGGAGGGTAATGTTTTTATTGAAAAACTACGCGCGTGAAGCTGCGGATTTGTCAGCTAGTGTAATAATACATTTACAAAGTTTATAATTCGTATAAACTTTAACGCGCCTGCGAACCCCGAGCGCAACTTCAATTCGGCCGCGTCAAAAACTTCGGCCTGAATATCGCTATCCCTGTTTAGTGACGAAGTTTAGCCACACAGAGCGACAGTGATAGCAATAGAACGATTCTAAATTTGATTAGATTTTGACCGTGTTCCGTAATACCAAAAATGATGACTGAAAACTTGTATTTTTCTCATTGTGTTGTTATTCTGTAACTAGACGATATAATCTATGTTCATATGACTAGGATACGTAAGATGTTGTAGTTTTTAATACGAAACAATGAGGTTGAAAACAGGTATTTTATGACGTAAAAACATGCAGAATGCGATACGCTTCTATTTCATTTTGGGTAAGTATTTTGATCTAATATATGGTTGGGAACCTAGATAAATACTATTCAAATTAAAATAATACCTTATTAAGGTAGAAATATGCTCCAATTAGAAATGATCTTGGTAGTACGTGTTGTATGGGCGATTGTCCCTCCGGTGTCCCCTTAACTATATCAAATCTCGCAAACCTCCGTGCGCAATACAATTAAAAAGAGGTATAAAATGTATCTTCTCGTATTTTTTTAATTATTTTGAATCTTATTCACTTCCATAAAAATTATGTCTTAGAGGTTGTTGCTCGAAGGTGACCTTAAATATTTTCTATCTACTGATTCTTCGAATAAATCATTTATTCCTAAAAATTATAATAATTATCACAATTATTATCTTTTTGAGAATAAATGATTTATTAAACCTAATTTATAGGTGAATTTTTAATGATGTTATAATATTAAAAATTGATTTACATCGGTATTTTCCCTCTGGTTCTAAAAAACTTGTTGCAATTGCAGAGAAAACATCAAACATTAATGAACTGTTTCCATTTGTTTCAGGTAAGTACAAGGAACGAGTTTCCCAGAGGCACTTAACGGCTACCACGTAGTTGGTAACTTTGATTCTCCTTAAGCACGGTAGAGCCACGGAGCCGAGTACTTCTATTTAACCTCATTACTGTATTCGCTGTGGTAAGTGTTTTTTATACTATTACTAGTGGACCCGGCGAACTTCGTACCGCCTTGACACGCATATGACGCGGGCTGGCCATATACGTCGGCCATCAATATCTGCGTCAATGTATGAGAAAATTATTTTACTTCATAACATCTTTTTGCGTGATTTATTACGATATTTTAATAATTATTATGTAATAGCTATTCGGGACGGAGACAAATACAACAAATCAAATTTCATCAAAATCGGTACAGCAGTTCTCGAGTTATAAGTGTTCGAGCAAACCCGACTTTTTGTTTTATTGAACCGGCGAACTTCGTACCGCCTTGACATGCATTTGACGCGGGCTGTCAATATACGCCACCCGGGTAGAATTGAAAATCTGCCATCATTATGTAGGAGGAAATGAATTTTCTTCGTATTTTCTTTTTGCGTGAATTTTTCCGATATTTTAATAGTTATTCTGCTATTCGGGACGGAAAAAAATACAATAAATGAATAACCATGAAAATCGGTCCAGCCAGTCTGGAGTTATAAGTGTTCGAACAAACCCGACTTTGTTTTACCTATATATTAAGAAGAAGATATATATACTGTAAAGAGTCAGAATAACTGACGAATTAATAAAAAAAATCTAACCTTATCGTTTAGGGTATTCGTAGTCCAATGTCTATCTGGTTCGTATTTATATGAGTGAATGAATGAATTAAAATTCTTTATTATACCTTACAAGCTAGACACAACAAATTTAAAGAAATAAACAAATAAAAGTAATCATAATGGGCGGTCTTATCGCTTAACAAAGCGATCTCTTCTAGATAACCTTCGGATGGAGAGGATCATTGCTTAATGGAAGATTGGCCGAGGTGTAAAAAGAATAAACTTAATAACAGAAAAAGAAAAATTACTTAACCCTAAATAGTTATATACATATAATATTAGGTACATAAATAATTTCAAATAAATAAATATCATATATAAAATAAATAAATATGTACTTACATACTTATAGTTACATTAATAATATGAGAGATCAGATGAATCACGACTCTTCATGGAGATAAAAGTTTATAGATATATATGTTTATTGATATATACATATATATATACATATATTATTGATATAGATGTTTTATTTTTAAGATAAAAGTTTATTGTATATTGTACTAAATATGGACTATGTACCTGCCCTGGGGGACAATCGCAAAACGCCCCACCAAAAATGGTTAGACTGATGTCACGCGTGACAGCGAGAAATCGTAACGTTTTTGTTTTACTTTGGTATTATCGTTCAAACTTAGCGCGTTTGCCCCCCCCCCTGTATATAATGCTGCGCGCTAGTGCTATTCTTGTAAACCCTCCGTCGCCCGAGACACGTTCTCGGAGACCCGGATGACGAAATCACTTCCGCTAATGCGGGTGAGTCATCTACATTAGACAGAGCAAACACTCCACAAATACACCGACCTCGCCGGCGAGGTCGACGAGTCCCTTTAGTCGCCGCCTACACGAGGTACAAGCACGTACCCGGGCGTTTATCTCCTATCCCCGTCCCGGCAACAGCCCAAGCCGAGGTTCGTACCTAAGTGGTGCCCTTGCGCTAGTTGCCTCATCAAAAATAAAATTATAGGGCTGAGCGCCTTCTGCGCTCGCCAAAAGCTCGGTTAAGCTGCAACGGCCTCAGAGAACAACAGCGAGATAAGTCCATTCGAAAAAAAAAATATTCTGAAATAATAGCATTGGTATCTACATTTGAACTGACGTAGGTACTTTAGGCTTATGTGATTTCGGTGCGCTTTAATTAATAATCGTATAGTACGTGTTTTGTAATGTACGTCTTTAAAAGAAAACACGGATAGGGGTTTTAATTCATCATCATCATCATATCAGCCGTAGGACGTCCACTGCTGGCCAAAGACCTCCCTCTTTGATCTCCAGGAACTGCGGTTGGAAGCGGCCTGCATCCAATGCCGACCTGCGGTTCTTACCAAGTCGTCTGCCCATCTTGTAGGTGGACGTCCTACGCTGCGCTTGCCGGTCCGTGGCCTCCATTCGAGAACTTTCCGGACCCATCGGCCATCTGTTCTGCTGCATGGCCTGCCCTTTGCCACTTCAACGTGCTAATCCGTCGGGCTATGTCGGTGACTTGAGTTCTCCTACGTATCTCCTCATTTCTGATTCGATCTTGTAGCGAAACCCCGAGCATAGCCCTCTCCATAGCTCGTTGAGCGACTCTAAGCTTATTCATAAGGCCAATAGTGAAGGACCACGTCTCGGTTCCATATGTCATCACTGGTAACACACACTGATTGAAGACTTTCGTCTTAAGGCACTGAGTTATGTTGGACGAAAAGACGTTCACGTCAAATTCATAACCATAGAAAATTTTAAATTATGAGAAAACCTCAATATCAAGTCCTGAAATATCAATGAAACAGCCTGTATAAAATAGGTAAACAAATCACATTCATTCATCCTGTAAGTCGGCACCTGTTAAACTGACTAACCGGCATCGATGCAACGGCGCCGCCGATTTAGGTTAAAAATTGTTTATTGGAATTGTATAGATTACTGGATAAATATTAAAGCTACCGGTATTAAATCCACCTCTAAAATCAGCTAATACGATTCCGGATGTGCGTTTTAAATTAATTATTTATTAAGGGTTATTAAATAAATATTGCTGGAAATTTCACACAGAGCTAGATAATGAATCTGGACAACCGGTAGAAATTTCACTCATTAATTTGTCTATTGTTTTCAAATTTACTTCATACTAAATAGTAACAGTTAGTGCTAGTGATAGGTTAGTAATACCATCCAATATACGCCACATTATTAGGTTATTGGTCGCCGACATATACGATTTAATGTCGGTGTACTAATTGCTTTTAGGTCAACGGTCACGCGGATGTCTTGATGTCCATATTATCATCATTCGCCGGCAGACGTCCACTGCTGAACATAGGCCTCTCCTTTAGGTCGCTACAACGAGCGGTTGGTAGCCGTTTGCGCCCAACGGCACCCCGCGATTCTTACTAGATAGTCGGTCCACCTTGTTGGGGTCCGGCCTACGCTGCGTCTTCCAGTCCGTGGTCTCCACTCGAGAACCTTTCTTCCCCAACGGTTATCGGTTCTACGAGCGATGTGGCCCGCCTATTGCCATTGTTTAAGATAAGCCCGAAAAAATCTTCTAATAACGATGACTCTTTTATCGGTCACCGTCCTCGCATTGGATACAGATGTGAACTTGGTGATTAGGACAAATCCACATAGCACATCGCTCATTCTACTTTACTTACATTCATTTTTTACGCCAATACTCGCATGTACTACAATGGTAGAAACCGAACTTTGACACCCTGATTACAAGAACATGCGTCTACGCTGCAATTGAGCGCCGTACCAATCCGTTCCGCGATTTGTATAGTATAGCGCGCGTACGCTCTAGTACTAAAAAAATCTGGTAAATTTTTATCAGTAACTCCATCATATACTTTATAATAAATATATATAAAAGTCAGGGATATAAAGTATTCGAACTCTCAGTCAATAACTTCACTCACATACTTACATAATTACTGATTAAAACGATAAATACCCGTTTTAATCTACACTCATGGACAAATTTAGAGGAACGCAACAAAAATTTTGTTTTCTTTTTATGATGTTCATATAGCGCACTGGCCACATATACCGGTGCATGTAATTTGAAAAAAGAAGGATTTTATCGTGTTTTGCTTCAAGTTGCATTCGTTTTTTCAGCTTTGTGTTATTATTTCATTGATTTGTACTGCAAGAAATTTTTCCCGCGGTTGTGTTTAACAAATTACAGTCTGTTATTATCTTTTTTTTGAAAAAAACTTTGTGGGCGTCTTACGTACACATCATGTAAATGAATTAAGTTAAAATGAAGGATCTCAGCGTGGCTCAAGTCTCTAGAGCCGTGACTTTGATTGAAAATGGGAACACTTACAATCACGTGGCTCAAACGTTACGAGTATCCAAGTATGTCATTTTTCGAATTGTGAAACGATACCGCCAGACTAGAGAGTATAAGAGACGCAAATGACAAGGTCGTAAAAAAGTAGCAACTGCGAGAGACGACAGATTTATTGTCAACAGTGTGCCAAGAAATCGCACTTCGACTTCTTCCGAGGTCAAAACTAAGCTCCAGGATGTATGGCAAGTGGCAGTTAGCACCAAAACCATAAGAAGAAGACTTAATGCGGCAGGAATAGGGACATACTTGCCTGCCAGGGGCCCATTACTAACCACAGGTCATCGAGTAGCTCGGAGCAACTTTGCTCGTTCACACCGAAACTGGGATGATGATGCTTGGAGCAAGGTATTGTTCACTGACGAGTCCCGGTTTTGCCTTAAGCCAGATAATGGAAAGGTCATAGTATGGAGACGACCCGGAGAAAGATACGTTCAGTGTAACATTGTCGGAAGAGAGTCTTATGGTGGAGGGTCGGTAATGATTTGGGGTGGCATTTTGTATAGGGCACGTACGGAGCTACACATCGTAGAAAACGGGTCCCTGACTGCTTCAAGATACGTAACGAATATCTTGGAACCAATTGTGATGCCTTTTGCCTCATATGTTGAAGATAATTTTTTTTTATGCACGATTATGCGCGGCCCCACACCGCAGCGATAGTTTTGGAGTATCTAAGAGAGGTTGAAATTGAAGTGTTGGGGTGGCCAGCCCGCTCGTCAGACCTAAACCCGATAGAACACGTTTGGGATAAGCTGGGAAGATAAGTTAAACACAGAAATCCAACACCAGCTAACTTGGGAGATCCTAAAACCATATTGGTAGAAGAATGGAATCTCATCCCACAAACTTTTAATGACGATTTAATAAAAAGTATGCCCAGCCAGACGTGTGCAGGCAGCTTTGACAGCAAGAGGAGGTAACACTAAATACTGAGTGTGCCACACATAAATAAATAATCAACCGTTTGAACACTATTCAATTTGCGATAAGATAGGATACAAGTGTTAATTTTTCTTACAACTACTGCAATAAGATAATTAAGTCGCTAAATTGTTTTTTTTATCGAGGTAGTTTTAGTTTTGTTTAAAAATGTTCATTTTATTGATCCCACCCTATTGAAAGTCAAATAAACACAAACACGATGATTTTTATGCTAATTTGACTTTTTTAAGTTGCGTTCCTCTAAATTTGTCCATGAGTGTATATTAATAACCTAAATATCTGCTGAACTACAGCGTCAATTCAAATCAAATCAAATCAGTTTATTGCGTAATATGGGTAGGTACAAGGTGTTTAGTGTTACATAGTAGTGCAGCCATATTCAGCGATTTTCGCATGCAATGTCGAGCTTAATTATTAGGTTCCATTATAATTGTACTTAATAACAATGTCAAAATTATTAAATTAGTTATCCATACTTAATTATTATTAAACAAGATCCTTGTCATTTAAATATTCCTTACAACTATAATAAGCTTTTCCTACAAGCATTTTTTTCAGATTTGCCTTGAATACATTCAGACTTGAAGCATCTAATACAGACTTTGGAAGTTTGTTATATATCCTGGCAGCCATACAGATAACACTTTTGTTATAAAGAGCAGTCCTATTACGAGGAAAACAAATTTTATTATTGTGACGTTTGCTGTTACGTTTCATAAAAAGGTCCATATTTGTTACTACAAAGGTCGCGAGCTCATAAATATAGAGACTGGCCATCGTCAGTATTTTCATCTCAGCAAAAAATGGTCTACAGCTATCAGTTTTACGAATTTTACATATCGCTCTGATGCATTTTTTTTGAGCCATAAATATCCTATCTATTAACGTAGAATTACCCCAAAATACAATCCCGTACCTTAAAATGGATTCGGCATACCCGTGATAGGCAGTAATTACGGCAGACATGTTAACATTTTTACCGAGCATGTACAATGCGTATGAACATTTACTAAGTTTCTTACATATAGTGTCAGCGTGCGATTTCCAATTTAAATTACGGTCGAGATTCTCTGCTTTGCGGGACTATTTATCACTATTTCATCACAGTTTTTTGGCATTCGTTGAAACCACAAAATTCCATGGTGAGGCTTCCAACTTGATGGCCACTTATTAAATACTGAATGAGATCGTGAAACTTTGCACAGTTATTAACGCCTACTTCTCTTTGTGCACTTTTTCTCAAACATGCTTGTAAACGTGAGCATTATTTTGACAACCTTCTTCGAGATTTGGTGTACTGGCCAAATACATGCGAGCAGCGTCCGGCAAAAGTTGTATGAAAATCCATATCTGTCGTGGTTTAGCGGCCAAATAAATTACATAGTAAACTCATATCTGTCGCGTAATTTAAAAATGGAACGATTTTTTACTCGGGAAACATGGCAACTAAGGAGGTAACTTATCAAAGGTTTTATTTAAATTTCAAACTGGTTTGCAAATAGAAAGCTGTTTATTGAAAAAAAAAACAAATGAACACCTTAACGCCGGAAAAAATATTGTTGTTCATTGTTCGTCATTTATTTTATAATATCCGCGCATTATTTGAGAAAAGTACTATACAAGCCTTGGCCACAACTAGGCATTGCCTCTTTTGCTGGCTGCTGCAGTAATGTACTTTAACTATGCCAAATCTCACTCTCCTCCGTATGCGCAATAAGCTAAAATAATATGATAAAATGGATACAAATTTCTCTCTTCACGTATTACTAAATAGATTTATATGACACAAATGCTGTGTTTCAACTTTTCACCATAACTAATAGTTTTGCTACCTAGTCAGGTCATAAGTATTGTCACACAGTAAAAACTTTTCTTTAAGAATGCTGGCCACTAAAAAGTTTATAGAATTCGAATTTCGAATTGTTCATGAAAATAAAAATGTATACTTTTTAGAATTTTACTCATTTTTAAATATGGAGTGGACGCTTAAAGAAGACCGTGTTGCAGTTATTGCGTTGCATCGTTGCGGTTACGCGCCAATTCAAATTTTTGACATACTGAAAAATTTGAATATAACCAAAAGATTCGTTTATCGCACCATCAAACGATACAATGAAGACTCTAGTGTAGATGACAGGCCAAGAAGTGGTCGCCCTCGGTCTGTTAGGACTCCAGCAGTGATAACAGCCGTGAAGGCGTGAATTCAAAGAAATCCCAAACGTAAGCAGAAACTGTTGGCCCTTCAGATGGGGTTAAGCAGAACCACGGTGAAAAGGGTGTTAAATGAAGACTTAGGGCTTCGGGCATATCGAAGAAAAACAGGACATCGTTTGAATGCTCGTCTAATGGACCTGAGACTGAAGAGATGTCGCGCTTTGTTGAAGCGGTACGCGGGAAAAAGATATCGGGAAATTCTTTTTTCGCATGAAAAAATTTTTACCGTAGAAGAGAGCTACAACAAACAAAATGATAAGGTGTACGCACACAGTAGTGAAGAAGCGAGCAACCGTATTCCGCGTGTCCAACGAGGTCATTTTCCATCCTCGCTCATGGTATGGTTGGGAGTTTGTTATTGGGGCTTAACAGAGGTAAATTTTTGTGAGAAAGGTGTAAAAACGAATGCAGTTGTGTATCAAAATACAGTCCTGACGAACCTTGTGGAACCTGTTTCTCATACCATGTTCAATAACAGGCACTGGGTATTCCAACAAGATTCGGCGCCAGCTCATAGAGCGAAGAGCACACAAGACTGGCTGGCGGCGCGTGAAATCGACTTCATCCGGCACGAAGACTGGCCCTCCTCCAGTCCAGATTTGAATCCGTTAGATTACACGATATGGCAACACTTGGAGGAAACGGCGTGCTCAAAGCCTCATCCCAATTTGGAGTCACTCAAGACATCCTTGATTAAGGCAGCCGCCGATATTGACATGGACCTCGTTCGTGCTGCGATAGACGACTGGCCGCGCAGATTGAAGGCCTGTATTCAAAATCACGGAGGTCATTTTGAATAAACTTTAGTGTCATAAGAATCTATGTTTTGTTAAGTTCATTTTGGTATATAAATGGTTACATAATGAATAAACTTGTTTCAATTATTTTATATTAAACATGTGACAGAATTTATGACCTGACTAGGTATAAATCATTATTTTATAGTTTGGTTTTCTCTTTTGCGCCTCGAATTTGTCCTCCTCGCACTGCGCGTTTCGTATGCAGGGACAAAGAGAGTTGCTCAAGGTAGTGCGATCTCTTGAGGCTAGTTTACAGTTAAAGCTTAGATTTACAATTGCCGTAACAACTAGTAAAAAAGAACTACATTACTTTCTCTTTTTAACTTTTCCCTGACTACATTGTAAATTTATTATTTCATTCTATTGTTTCTATGTTTGTTGTATTTTCTGTGTTCTCTTGTGCTGTCTCATTGATGTTATACCTATTGATTGTATTGTGTGAATTTGTGTGTGTTATGGTAGCAAATAAATGTCTGTCTATGTCTATGTCTATTTGTTGTGACCACACTAACGGTTTTCATAAAACACGTGGTTTATTATCATAGTCCAATCCAAATGTATGTCCTGTGGATAAGGCTAACAAAGCTAAGAGGGTGTTATATGTATGTGCTAGGTAAATCAAAACATATATTGCCATCGCCTGTGTTTTGTTACTTTTTTGAAGTCAAACCTTCTTTAGGCGCGTTGGGCATTTTTTGAGATGGAAAAAATCATTGAACCCGCGACACCGTTACCGTTACCGACACCTCTGTATATAAGTAGTGAAAACTTCTTTAGGCGCGTCGGACATTTTTTGAGATCGGAAAAAAACCATTGAACTCGCGACACTGTTACCGTCACCGTACACACGTCACACTTCTGTATATAAGTATCTCGTAATTGTTTAAGTTTTCACTTCTGTCGCCACACCCAGAGTGCCACTTTTTTTTTAATTTGATTTTCTTAAACTTACTGTTCCACTGCTAAACAATTTGAAAGTAGACAGATTAGAATCTCCCCCAAATCTCCCAAATTGTCCCTGTCTTAGGCGGTCACCCATCATTCTTTCTCAAAAGCCACAGATCGTCCCGACAAATTACACCATTAATGGCGGGTTCCTGTATCCGTCAGTAACCGACGACGACTTGTATCTCCTTGAAAAAATATCAAACTAGTATCAAACTTTCGACACGTTTCAAGGAGAAACGAGTCGTAGCTAGTTACCGACGGATATAGGAACCCGCCTTAAATGTACTTGTTGCTGTGTGAATTTTTATTTATGTTTCCATCTTTTGTGGTGTACAATAAAGTGTTGTCATTTATTCATTCAATTTGTAAACTCATGATCTTAGTTTACGATCTCCTTCATGGTTATTTACAAGCTGTTGCCCGCGACTTCGCACGCATTACAATACTAAATGTGTAGGTAACATAGAAATAAAGCTAAACTCGCTGCTGCAACTTGATTTGACACCCCATTTTTATCACACGGGACCTGATTTATGGGATAAAAAGTAGCCTATTTATAAATCCAGGTTATAATCTACGTACGTACCTACAAAATTTCAACGAAATCAGTTCAGCTGTTATGACGTGATTGAGTAACAAATCAACAAATATATAAACAAATATCCAAACTTTCGCATTTATAATATTAATGTGATGGTAAATTTGATAATGTAAGCGACTCCAGAAAACAAAAAATCGAAAGAAGTTCGGATACTTTTAAATGAAAAGGGGATAATGAATCCTCTTAATATTCCTCTTAGCGCTGGGTAGCCAGTGCAACCCAGCACATGCTAAAGGCTTTTTGTGACACATGCAGTGAGTACGATGAGACACACACACTGCAATATTTTGCATTTTTATTTAATTTTAATCTTTTAGTTATTGTTTCTTTGTTCGTTTTGTTATGTCTCCTGTGTGTGTTTGTTCTGTTGTACTATTGGTGTTGTTCACAAATAAATGTTATTGATTTTGATTTGATATATTAATTGTAAAAGAGCTTTTCAACAATTCCAATCAATTTTCATTCCCTTTTTACCTCAATAGTAAGTACATTCCCTGTTTACCTCAATAGTAAGTACATTCCCTTTTTACCTCAATAGTAAGTACATTCCCTTTTTACCTCAATAGTAAGTGCATTCCCTTTTTACCTCAATAGTAAGTGCATTTCCTTTTTACCTCAATAGTAAGTTCATTCCCTTTTTACCTCAATAGTAAGTACATTCCCTTTTTACCTCAATAGTAAGTGCATTCCCTTTTTACCTCAATAGTAAGTTCATTCCCTTTTTACCTCAATAGTAAGTACATTCAAAATTATTTTACCTCGATGAAACTTAATGGATAACCCTAGAGTGAAATCCATCAATTAAATAAATCATGATCATCATCCACAGCCTGATCTCACCAATTGTTGGCAAAAACTTGGGGAGGCCTATCACCGAGTTTTTGCCATACACCACGATTCTGCGCTAGTCTTAAATAAATCCTCATAATGATTTCAGTCATGACTGAACATACATAAAAAACCTTTGAATTCAGAACTTCCTCCTTGTTATGAAGTCGGTGTAAAGATATGTTCACAATACATGGCTAATGTACTTGTAAGCTCGGAGGAACCATCAGTCTCTATTATAGTACAGTTCAATTCAATTGCTTACCGTTCCCGGAGAAGTTCTTCAAAGCGCCTGTGAAATTGGAAAAAGGCTTTTTCAATTTATTGGATAACGTATAACAGTGATATAAATTTCTATTGAGCGTTAGCTATATTAGACGCCAACTTTGATGTGGCCTGGCTGACGGGATTATAAAACGTGGGAAAAGCGACGATGATATCGCTATCTCGCTCGATCTTGGAGCCCTTACGGGCGCCACTAGTGATGCGACGAGTGCCTATCGATAATGCGAATTATCAGTAATAGTATTGAAAAGGAAACGAACATGTTTATTGGTGGTCCCTGTATGCCACGATTCTTGTGGTATACAAATATAATAATAATAAATATTGCCGGACATTTCACACAGCGCTATCTAGCCCCAAACTAAGCAGAGCTTGTACTATGGGAACCAGATAACTGATAGAATACTTATATACATATATTTTTTTGTAAATACATACTTATAATAAATAGAAAATCAATTTGTTCCGCGGCGGGAATCGAACCCGCTATCTCCTGCGTCTCAGCTGGCTATTTGCCCACTGCACCACGGAGGTCGTCACTTACACAATACACTTGAATGAAAGGCTTTTTTGACTTGACTTACCAATTTGAGGGGGTATTTTTCCAAATTCTGTAAAAAATATAAACAACTTTATATTCGTTAAGGGGGTTTTTGTAACAAAAAAATATATTCTGTACACCGCCGTCTTTTGATTTTCGTTTATCCTGTTCATCTAAAGGTTGTTTAAAAGGGATCGCTTTTAGCGCTAAGACTGCTCATTGTACCGTTATTTATTGCATTTTTCTTTTATTACTGTCCTGTGTGGTAATTACAATAAAGAGTTATCTTATCTTATCATATCATATTAAAAATATAGTTTCATACTTAAACACAAAAGAAACGCTTGAACGATATATATAGTTTACATTACATCGCGATTTAATGTAAACTATAGATGGCTCAACTGGTCCAGATCGCTACCGGGTGGAGTTGTGTTACCAACCACTCGACCCGTTTCCCATTCGACCCCAATTAGATTACCAATCAGTTACTATGCCGCCAACCGACGTTACAGTTTGAGCCAAAACCAACTTCATTAATTAAATAAATATAAACGCATAATCCCGATAATATTATAAACGCAAATGTTTGTGTGGATATTTCTTACTCTTTCACGTCTTAACGGCTGAACCGATTTTAATTAAATTTGGTATGTAGATTATAACCTGAATTAACCCATATGCTACTTTTTGTTCACAAACCACGCGTGCGAAGCCGCTGGCAGAAGCTAGATTTGTTTATGATTGAAAATAAGTTTGTAATATATATTGCCCTACTAAATTGTCATGCTTATGCATATATTTATATTGAACACTAGCTGTTGCCCGCGACTTCGTACGCGCTACACTACTAAATGTGTAGGTAACCTAGAAATAAAGCTAAACTCGTTGTTGTAACTTGACTTGATACCCCATTTTTATCCCATGCGATCTGATTTATGGGATAAAAATTAGCCAATGTGTTAATGCAGGTTATATTCTACGTACAAACTTTATTTGATAGATATCGTTTCAGCCGTTATGACGTGATCGAGTAACAAATAAGCAAACGTCCAAACATTCGCATTTATGATATTAGTGTGATGAGATAGTTTCGACCAGACGCCCAGAAAGAATTTTGTAAACGTGAAGAGCCTATCCCATGGACGCCAGGATTCAATTTGAATTTAATTTTAATAGATTCAATTAATATCGATCTTACCTTTATCAGGATTAACGCAAATCGCTGATGTGTTCAGTATTTGCTGGACCTTAACGGGCAGTTCAATCTCTATCGTGTATTCTTTGGTGACGCTGTCCATACTGAAATTATAAATAAAACTAAACATTCAAAACATTTAAACAAATAGAAAATAGAAATACAATAAAAAACAGAGTATAGATTTTGGCCCAGACCGAAGGCGAATTTATCTAGTTAAAAAGAAAGGTTCGATCATACTGAAAAATATATTTCGGACGTTTTTCGGTGTTCCCAAATATTCCCACGTTTTATTTTGTCTGACTCGTTAAGTAAAACTGTAAGCCTATTTTTAAGGTTCCGTAGACTAGAAACTCTTATAGTTTCGTTATGTCTGTCTTTTTCATAACATACTAGGCGTCATTAAAACGTAATAATCATCATGCCAGTTTCAATTTTAAACCCTTACAAGTCTGCGAAAAAAACCGCTGTAACTGATCGTACAGATAGACAGACAGACTACGGAACCTTAAACAGAAAGAAAATATATTATTATGACACACACGAGACTGAACACATAAGGACAACAAAAAAGTGGCACTCCGGGAGTGTAAGCCGACAGAAGTGAAAACTTGAATAATTACGAGATACTTATATACAGAGGTGTCGGTATAAATAAGTGTCGCGAGTTCGATGGTTTTTTTCCCCATCTCAAAAATGCTCAACGCGCCTAAAGAAGTTTTCACTTAAAAAAATTGGATATTGCAAAATGATCATGATGGATGTCGCAGAAAAATGAAAATTTACTAAGAAAATTGTCTTATGACCCTCCACAAACTAAAAAAAAAATCAAATTATCTACAGAGGTACAGTAACAGTGTCGCGAGTTCAATGGTTTGTTCCCATCTCAAGTTATATACAGATGTGTCGGTAACAGTGTCGCGAGTTCAATGGTTTTGTCCTATCTCAAATTATAAACAGAATTGTCGGTAACAGATAAACAGAATTGTCGGTAACAGTGTCGCGTGTTCAATGGTTTTTTCTGATTTCAAATTATATACAGAGTTCTCGGTAACAGTGTCGCGAGTTCAATGGTTTTTTCCCATCTCAAATTATATACAGAGTTGTCGGTAACAGTGTTGCGAGTTCAATGGTTTTTTCCCCATCTCAAATTATAAACAGAGTTGTCGGTAACAGTGTCGCGAGTTCAATGGTTTTTTGCCATCTCAAATTATATACAGATGTGTCGGTAACAGTGTCGCGAGTTCAGTGGTTTTTTCCCATTTGAAATTATATACAGAGTTGTCGGTAACAGTGCAGCGAGTTCAATGGTTTTTTCCCATCTAAAATTATTAACAGAGTTGTCGGTAACAGTGTCGCGAGTTCAATGGTTTTTCCCCATCTCAAATTATACACAGAGTTGTCGGTAACAGTGCCGCGAGTTCAGTGGTTTTTTTCCATCTAAAATCATAAACAGAGTTGTCGGTAACAATGTCGCGAGTTCAATGGTTTTTTCCCCATCTCAAATAATAAACAGAGTTTTCGGTACCAGTGTCGCGAGTTCAATGGTTTTTTCCCATCTCAAATTATATACAGAGTTGTCGGTAACAGTGTCGCGAGTTCAATGGTTTTTTCCCATCTCAAATTATATACAGAGTTGTCGGTAACAGTGTCGCGAGTTCAATGGTTTTTTTCTATCTCAAAAATGCCTAACGCGCCTAAAGAAGTTTTCACTTCAAAAACAGGTTAATACAAGAAGAGAAATAATAATTAGGTAGATGCCATCTTTTAGCAACACTCCTTTATGTCACTCACGGTGCATCGACAGGCATCGATATCGGTCAACACTTGAATTTGAGCAGTCTTGGCCTTCAAGAGTAGTAGAGTTTCTTGTGAAAGGGCTCGCCCAGTATTCGGTATGTATTTTGGTTTGACGGGTATGATTACCGGTGAAATTACAGGCACATGAGGCTTTACACCTGTATGCCTTAAGTTGATGGACGCAGTGCATTGTAGGGCACATTTCTAATGTGCGAGACCTATGAGACAATTCTCTGTTATAGGCGATGGTTACCACTTAATGTGTGCTATAAAAAACCTGCTATGGATAAAAGAGGTGAAAGAACTTCAAAAGAGATTTCCATACCTGATATCCACCAGCTCGCTCTCTTCGACTCCAGAAATCCTGACACACGTCCCAGTGTCACCATATCTAACAGTGTAGGGCTTATAAGTGTCTATTGCCAACTGCTGGTTGCCCAGGAGTACGTTGTTCCTGAGAGACTGGAATTGGCGACAGAAGCATTCGTAGTCAGTGGAGCGGCAAGCGATGAAGTAGCGGTCTGGAGAACAAAAGAAGATTAGTGTTTTTCAAACTTTCGCGTTCACTGTACATAATAACAGATTTAAACGGGTATTTATCGCGTATGTACCTTTTTTATTTGTTATCCCGACGTTTAGACTGTGTTGCAACAGCCAGCCGTTGTCGCGGGTAGACATGTTAGCTGACGCAACACAGTAGATACGCGAGAAATGGCTGTTTAAATCAGTAAAAGAAGGTTAGTTTTTTAACCTATCTTATTTCTCTGCTGAGCGAAGGTCTCCCCTAAATCCTTCCTAACCGTCGCGATGTTCCATCATTCCTTTTCAAAGATCGTCTCGCCAACGCTTTCTTGCCCAATAATCTAATAATCTAATCTTTCTTTCAAGATTAGAACAGAAAAAATTTCATTTGTCTTTTAAAAGAACAGGTGTAATACCAAATTTCTTATAATATTGGATAATCGTACATACAAATAACTACCGGCTGCAATCAGTAAGTCATTTCCATCATTGTCAACCTATTTCATCCCACAGCTAGGCATAGGCTTAGTACATAGTTGTCGCCATTCGCTTGAGTCACATATAATGTTTAATGTCATTATTGCTATTTATCTTTATTTAGTATGTACTAAGTTTATATATAATATATAAAACAAAGTCGGGTTAGTTACACCATATAACTCTAGAATGGCTGGACTGATTTTGATGATCATTGATTTGTTGAATTTGTCCCCGCCCCGAATAGCAGAATAACTTGTAATAAAAATTATGAAGACAATTCAATTTCTGCAACTAATGATGGGCGATTGACAATTCTACT
Source organism: Philereme vetulata (assembly GCA_918857605.2). Taxonomy (NCBI): domain Eukaryota; kingdom Metazoa; phylum Arthropoda; class Insecta; order Lepidoptera; family Geometridae; genus Philereme; species Philereme vetulata. The sequence goes on along the minus strand of OU975459.1, from coordinate 1,996,651 downwards.
GGCGACGAACATTGGCAGCCCGCGTCATGTGCATATCAAGACGGTACGGAGTTCGCCGGGTCAGCTAGTTTTATATAAATCTCACTTTTTATTTCTGTTGTGTATGTACAATAACTTTTTTTTTAATTGTATTGTTTTTTATATACCTGCTAGTATTACGAGTACGCTTTGGTTTTTTCAATGTTATGTTATTTCTGGAGTTACTAATAAAGGAATTTGGAAGACACCTGCACAAATCAATAAATATCTGTGGATTCAGTGTTATGCCGTTGTTTTTTGGAACGTATACTCGTATTAGTTATTAGACTTATGTCTGAAAAAACTGTTTGATTACGTATTTTGAAAAAACCTACCACCTGTTGTTAAAAAAAGGTTACAATAAAGATTATTCTACTCTATTCTATTCTATTAAATACACTAAAATAAAATTTTAAATTACTTATAGACAAAAAGATATCACTTATAACAACAGTTACATCAGCGTTTAACAAAAAAATATTTCTCTTCTCTGCTCTAACTCTACGAAAAACAAATAAAGCTAAAAACTATGCAGGTAAAATTTGTAGTTTGTAAGTAGAGGATAATGTCATAAGCTACTGAATTGATTTTGATAATTATTTAATTAATAGAAAGTTACACTATCCCTGAGTGCTTCGGCTGTTTTTATTTTGATAAATATACGTGCGAAGCCGGGGCTGATCAGCTAGTAATTGACCGAGGGAGTGAAGCGTCTCAGTTTCGAGATTGGCTAAAAATGCTTTTGTCCGTCTGTCTGTCTATTCTCGCCTACAGTAGGCCTAGCACAATAACTGTAGAGAAGAATTTCACGAGTCACGAGTCATTTTTCGGAACATAGAAGACACTTGTCTCGAGCACGGCGATTGCGAGAGTGAACGGGAAGAAACGTTGTCGACACTTCCTCGATAGTAATCTACAACACCGAGCACGATAGCCATCATTTTCTCTATCTTTGATATTAAAAGATAGACAACTTTCTTCTGAAAGTGTCTAGGTCTTGCGATGCCTAGACAACACTGTCTTCTCAAGTTGTCTCTTTTGTACTCTTTTCAATCGCGTGCTTGCCAACATATTTTGGTTAGATAAATAATAAATTATATATACAACGTACGTTGCTATAGACAGAGTATCCTTCTCTTGTCTAGGAATAAACTTATTGAGTCTGCTCGGGGCAAAGACAATTTCGGAAGAATGGACAGAGAATGGAATAGAATAACGCTTTATAGTACATCACATTCAAATTTAAAAACAATTTATTAAAACAAATAACAACACATACAGAAATACAAGTGGCGGTCCGAGTCTTGTCGTTTCTTCGAAGAGTACACAAGGAAATCGCTGTGCTAGCCCTGCAGGTTGCACTTTTCAACCGATTTCTTCGACAAGTTCCTTGATTTATTTAATTTTTTTAGTCAATCGCGATTTTTGTTTGGGGACAAAAAGGGGGAAAATTACTGTAGCGTTATTTATCGACGGATTTCAATCGAATTTGAGAGACACACTAAGGATTTCATTCTAAACAAGATTATGCGAAAAAATCCAAAAGGGGTAGTGGAGGGGGGGGGGGGGGGGGGGAATAAGGGGGGAAGTGTCGGTTATTGCATGGTTAGGTATAGGGCCACTTTTACCACTAGTAAAATATAGTAACCACAACTTCGTATTCGCCAGATTAGGGTCCTTGTTTCGTCGTGTAACTACTACTAAAATAGATATCATTTAAATCTGAACTTTTAAGCATGCCTACAAACCAACTGTTTCACGTAAGTACATTTAATGATGTTTGACTTCTGGTGTCAATTCTATTTTTAACCGTTTTTATCATATAATTTTGAAAATCACAGACAAGACATGTAGGTGTAAAAAGCCATTCAATAACACTTATTTGCAAAAAATAATATACATGTTTGCGCACAGGGGTCGCAAATGAAACTCCCGAACACTGATTCAGATGTATATTGACCTTTACAGCGTATTTTGAAAAAAAAAAGGTTTTGGGAACAGTATGAATTGACAAGTCGAACAAATTAGAATGAATTTTTAGAAGGAATGAACGAAAATGAATGAACATGAAATAACTAGGCAGTAGACACGATGCGCGCAAGCTACATCGCGAAGCTTGCTGGCATAGACAACGTAGACGTTAACAATACAATATCATTAAAAATGTTTAAATCCAAAAACGTTGATACGATTAAAAACATTGCAACATTCGCCGGTTTGAAGTCTGTTAAAAAGCAGAAACATACATCGAAAAAGGGTTTATTTTCTGAAAACTCTCAAAACAATTTTGAAACTTTTTATGTCGTGTTGTAACGGTGAAAATCCCAGTAGGCGGACTCGTTCCACAACTTTTTAACTGACTAACAGAACGCTTCGGAACATATAATACCCGAAAAGGGGAGGTTATTCCCATATTTTTAAATAACGTTCTGGTGGAACACCTGCTCTGGCGTCAGCACCACATGCCATTTGACATGATGTGTCCATTTTGTAACTTACTCTACCGTTTCTTTACGAATAAGTTATATCTATCTAAATCCCGCTTACAAGAAAAATATTGGTAAATATTTTGGAAATCCGACGTATTAAAGAAATACAAAATATGCTGTTTTCGGCAAAATATCAGTTGACTATGGTGTTTATACATATTTTTAATAAAAACGGGATATACATCTAAGTGAGTTTTTGAGTAGCCCTATATTTCGACGCAGATGCAAGCGCCTTGATCACGGGTGTAAGTCTTTGCGAGTGGATGGTTATTGGCAGATTTATCGAACTACCCTCTTTCTCAGTCTCTAGGAATGAATTCATTAATACTATTACTACTACCGGTTTCATTGGTTTAAATCTCGATCATAACTCGATTGCGATTCGGTAAATATCTCGTTTTTAGCGAAAATAGTGTTCATAACCACGGTTGTTTCAAAAGTATATCATCATTCAATTAGCCATTGGCTTCCCGCAGCCATTGATGTCATCTTTCTGGTACGCTTTCCCTAGCCGTCTACAGCCACTTCAGATTGCAAATTCTGTCTTAGCTTACGCCAGTGGCTCGTACGTGTTCTTTGTCAATCAATAGCCTATATCTTAGTCCAGATCATAATCTATACTATAATATTATAAAGAGGAAAGATTTGTATTTTTGTATTTTTGTGTGTATGTTTGTAATGAATAAACTCAAAAACTACTGAACCGATTTAAAAAAAAATCTTTCACTGTTGGGTAGCTACACTATCCCCGGGTAACATAGGCTACTTTTTACCCAACTGCGATGAAGGAGGGTAATGATTTTATGTAAAAACTACGCGTGCGAAGCTGCGGATTTGTCAGCTAGTCTATCAATATAATAAATTTCATCTGAACTGATTCAGCCGTTACAATGTGAAAGCGTAACTAACAAACAAACTCACTTTCGCATTTATTTTTGTTTAATGATGTTTCAAGCAAAATTATAAATTCAAAGAAGATATTCTTGAAGTGAATACCCAATTAGTGTTATATTTCCATTAAGTATAAAATCAAATTTCTAAACCTTTTGACGAATTTTCACAAGAAGTATGAGAGATTTTACAGACTTTACCCACTTATCAAAAAACAATATGGAAAACGATATAACCTTTTTCATTCACAATAAATTATTATAATACTTTTATACTAGGGTTCTGCATCCGAACAGGACCTTATTACTTACTAGGCTCTGCCAGCGGCATCGCACGCGTTGTTTCTCAACAAAAAGTAGCCTATGTTTGAATCCTGGTCATAAATCTATCAGCGTCGGTTTAACCATTACGACGTGATAGATAGATAGATAACTCTTTATTGAATTACTACACAAACAGAAATAATACAAAAATAAGTACTAGGTTAAAATAAATAAGGCAATACAATGGGCGGCCTTATCGCTAAAAGCGATCTCTTCCAGGCAACCTTTGGATGGAGCGAAATTTATAAAAAATACGGAATGCGGTGTACTTTAGAGGATACATTTACACATAATATATTCTAAGATATAATAATAATATGAAGTTTTAATCCTAATACTTAATATACTTATAAAATAGACTAATATATAGGTATATACATATAGCAAACTATACTAACAGATAAAATAAGTACATAAATAGTAAATAAATAACGCTAGGAAGATGACATCGTCAGGTAATGATGTTTCACCTTCAATATGAAGGTGTGTAAGGACGATGACCGTCTTACTTCTTCGGGCAGAGCATTCCACAGCTGAACAGCCTGGACAGTAAAAGAAGCGCTGTAAAAGGAAGTGCTGTGCGAAGGAGTTCTGAGTATCAAGTTTTCTGATGACCTAAGAGTATAGTTATTTGAAGAATGGAGAAATTCAAATCTATCTTTAAGATAGTGAGGAGAGAAGGGATTGTAAAGAATAGAATAGAGAAGAGAAAGGATATGCGTATTCCGACGAAGACGAATCGGAAGCCATTTAAGCTTTGAACGGAAGGGAGACACATGGTCATATTTACGGAGGCCAAATATAAATCTAATACAAAAATTTTGTAGACGCTCGAGCTTGTTAAGCTGTTCCTCAGTGAGGTCCAGATAACAAGCATCGGCATAGTCTAGTACGGGATGTAAAAGCGATTATGATATTAGTGTGATCTTAGTACATTTGTCACAGGAATTATTTTATTTAAATCGTATAACACCTATTTAAGATCTATATTAAACATACTTTAAGCAACATGTACTCTCAGAGCTAGTACATACGCCATTAATATTTCGACTTTGACTTCGATATTTATTCAGGTAAGCAAATATTAACTAAAAATATAAAATTAGTGAATTTTTGACGTGATAAACGACTTATAAATCGATAAACGCCGGCTGCACGCACGAAAAAGTGTCACGTTCCGCCTTAGCCGAGCGTGCAAGCGAGAGCGCGGAACAAGCGATAGAGAGGCACGATCGGCCTTAGCGTTCGGCTTGTGACGCATCTATATCTCTACCACTCGTTATCACGTACAATTACCGTCCGTAAACCGACTTCACAGACAACCAATTTATTAGGAATTTTTCTCTATGACTTTCAAATTTTGGTTGATTTATGTTGCCACTCATTTATTTTAGAGATCAGATGCGTAGAAGGGTTTTCACTAAATATAAAGGATAACATAACAATTGAAACCCTTTTCGCGCGAGTACACTCACACTTGACCACTTTTTATATAGTATTTCGAGTACTTAGTCTCCGTGGCTTGGTTTCAGCGGAAAGCATTTCATTGTTACGGAACTCACGTGGGTGGAGTCACAGAATACTCACGTACATTCCTCCATTATTTCAAACTAGCTCGGGCTCATGCATTTCTATACAGGGTGTTTGGTAATATACTGACGATATTCAAGTGACGGTTTCTCATTACATAAAAAAGACTTCTCGAAAATTAAAACTAGTTATATTATCAAATTTTAAAGAAAATCGACTAAGTTTAGGTGATTAATTCGATTAGAACTTACTCTTGCAATTGATATACAAAAATAAAGGTCGATTTGATATCTCTTTCGAAAATGACTGCGGGTTTTGGGTTAGAAAGAGACAACAAGAGATATCTCGAGACGTCACCAATACAGTATCTGTGGTTAGATGGCAAGCATTATGCAATAGCACAACATAAGTTTAATAAAGTGTTTGTTTTTACATGCCAAAATAAATTTCACATTTCTATGATAAACATTTCACAAATTTATTTGATAAGCCCATCAAAATAACCCCGTTCATTTTTGTGCGTATATTATCAAACATCCTATATATATTTTAGGTTAAGTAAATACATATTTATGAATGTGAAAGGACCCTTGGGAATATAAACTCCTGTTGTTTAAGTTTTCAGTATAACAATCTGAGTTTTAAGCGGGTCTTATAAGCTTAGGTTTAGTCTATACTAATATTATAAAGAGGAACGATTTGATTGTTTGTTTGTTTGCATTGTATAGGCTCCGAAACTACTGGACCAATTTAAACAATTTTTTCACCGTTGGGAAGCTACTCTATCCCCGGGTGGCATATGCTACTTTTTACCGAACTGCGCAGAAGGAGGGTAATGTTTTTATTGAAAAACTACCTTTGAGGTTACTATAATTTTTTTTAATGTTATTTGTGGGGAAACAGGCTTACGGTCCACCTGATGGTAAGCGGTCACCGTCGCCTATTGACACCGGCAACACCTGGGGTATTGTCGATGCGTTCACTACACTGTAGAAACCTCTTTACATTTCTCTTGAAGCGTGCCATGTCGTAGCCTAGTGGGAAAACCTCAGATGGTAGCTCATTCCACATCTTGCAAGTATGGGGTAGAAAAGATCGCGTGAAGCGTGTGGTGCGCGATACCCAATTGTCGATTATATGTGGATGAGCTATATTACGTTGTCGAGAAGTGCGGTGGTAAAATCTCGACGACGGGATGAGATCAAATAGCTCCTCAGAACATTCACGGGCGGTAGAATACACTGAGCGATCCGATGTCGCGGCGTTGAATCAGCGATTCCAGCCTGTCGGCTCTTTCTAATGGCTCTTCTCCGAAGGGAGTCAAAACGAAGCAATTGATACTTTGGAGCTCCGTGCCAAAGATGGGAACAGTATTCTACATGCGGCCGAACTTGCGCTTTGTACAGCAATAGCCGTTGTTGTGCCGTAAAATACTGTTTGGCACGGTTAAGGACTGCAAGTTTTTTGGAGGTGAGCACAGCTTCTAAGTGAATCCCTATACTCGCCGAGACGGGGAGAGGAATGCTCTGGAACCTGAAGTACGTCTATATCTAACTAAAATGATAATTATGACTAATTTATTGACAGTATCACACTAACTACATTTCACATCGATAAAGACATATCCAAAGAACATATAGAATGTTTGATTCAATCATTATTGCCAATACTTCAAGAAACTCATGTTTTTTACTTCGCCAAATATTTGTCCATACGTCGATAGCCGCCTTTGAATTATTATATATTTATTATATAATATACATATATTATTATATAGTTTTTTACCTCTTTCGTTCAGATTCAAGTTATGATAAATAGAAACGAGACTTACACAGCTTAAGGATTGTTGACAAAGAGATTGTTCTGTTAGATCCGACGAGACGGTAGTCAACTCATAAATATGTATTGCTGTAGAATATTTGATAAGTCAGTAAGGTTGAGAAAATGAATGAAATATACTCTTATGAATTCGAAATGGTTTTGGTTCAAGAATGACGTTTCCTATTATACATACAGGATGTTCCGGGTATTTTATTTTAAGCCTGAACGGGGTGATTCCCGGGGGATAAAATTAACTATCAGCTGGTTTTTTTTATACTGCGCCTTCCTTAGAACTTACATTATACAAAATAATGTTTCACTTACAACAGGTGGTAAACAGAAATATACCGAAGTCATTACATGTTTACTAAGCGATTCGCCAATGAAATTCTTTGTATTAAAAAATGTCGTATATATTTGTTGTTCACGTAAGTCGAGAACCGCTTCCTCTGGGTTCTGGGACAATCTGTACATGCGATATTATAACATATTGTATACAGTCTGTCACCGAATTCACGACATAAAATTAAAACACGTATGCAGAATCGTATTATTTGATTTTAGAGATTGATTTTATACCGGTAGTTTGAATATTTATTAAGTAATCGATACATTTCCAATAAATATTTTTTTACGTAAATTGGCGGTATCTTTGCGCCGATGCCTCTTATGGCGGGTTTCTATATCTATATATTATATCCGTCGGTAACCAGCTACGGCTACGACTCCTTTCTCCTTGAAAACGTGTTAAAAGTTTGATACAAGTTTGACACTTTTTCAAGGAGATACGAGTCGTAGTCGGTTATCGACGGATATAGGAACCCTCCATTAGTCAGCTTCACAGGTACCTACTTGCACGATAAATGAATATAATTTGTTTACTTACCTATTTTATACAGGCTATTTCATTGATATTTTAGGACTTGAAATTAACGTAGATTGAAAATTTGAAAAATAAAACTATTTTACAACAATACTAGCCATCATCAGTCCTACCCGTGATTTTAATTAATGTCGTAAATGCAGTGACACACGGTATCCAGCCTTGTGCCATTGCCAAAAAAACGACCACCATAAAAAATTGTGTCTAATAGGTGACTGTGTCCTTAATTTTCTTCTGTGTTCGGTCTTACTTGTATAATATGTGTATTTCAATAAATAAATTTAAATCCAAATATTACGATGGTCAAATACGATATTTTTTTTTAATAAATAATACTTATTATAATGAACGCAACATCTTTTCGATGGGACACACAAAACATAACTAAGATATGGTATGTATGACTAATTATGCTGGTGTATGCGCTCACTCCACAAGGTACTACTTCTATTTTCCGCCATTTTTATAGGTATTTAACTCTTCTTGTGACATTGGAAGCAAAATTAATAAAACTCCTAAAAGAACAATGTCAGAGTATTTACCAGAGAAAGCGTCTGGACGCATAAGGGCCGGATACTTATGCAAACGACGCCCTACAGTTTGCGAGACTTGAATATTTAGAAACAGGGGAGGGGTGATAAACTGCTCTTCCGGCTTTTAACTATTTTTAACTTAAATTTTAAATAGTTGTTTTAAGAATATCACACAGACACGATTGTAACGATAGTTTGGATGAAAGAGAAACATCTTAAAATTTTCAAAAACCTAAATCTGTCATGCCAGACGGGATTAGAACCTTTTGATACAGGGACGCGGTACCATTTTCGCCACGGGCTCGCTGCCCGAACATTGTGGTATCTCACGTAAATGCCAAAATAAATACAATTTTAAATTACATCGCCGCGGAATGGAATGGAAACGAATTTTTAAAAAGAAACTAGCTGACCCGCCCGCGGCTTCGCACGCTTGAAATTCCCCGTTCCCGTAGGAACTGATTAAAACTATATAAAACATTCTTGTCAAAGTGACGCGACACTTCATGTAAATGAACGACGGTTAAATTATACGGATATTGTTCAAACAAAAATACTAAAATCGCGGTTAAAAAATGTGTGGTCGGGGTAGGAGGGTGAAAAATACGGTACGACCTATTCTCATACCTACCAAATAACAAAAAAATCATTAAAACCGGTCGACCCGTTTTGGAGGAATACGACCACAAACACCGTGACACGAGATTTTTATATTTTAGAGAAGATTGTGCATTAAAGTTTATGTTAATTGTAACTATTGAGCTGGGTATGTTTATCCTAAGCCCTATAATTTTTTTCACTGTTATTTTATATTATATTGTACTTACAACAAAGTAAACTACAGAACATAAGTCTATATTGTATTATCTTTAAGAATACCTAGTTCTTGTACCTTTTTGTGAGAGAAAAATAAACCTCTTTATGAATTGTGTAACGTACAAACTAGAAGAAATAGAAATATATAAATATATTTATTGTGACCATAAAAGATACATAAATACGAGTCAAAAACAGGCGAGCCACAAAATTCTCCGAAGAACGCGTTTCCCGTTTTCGGGCTCTATGTTCAAATTATACAATTATTTCCATTCTATTCCGCGGCCATGTAAATAGATAAGATAAGATAACTCTTTATTGTACAACAAAGTAAAATACAGAACATAATTCTTACAAATAGATTTAGTAGAAATTGGTCGGTCTTATCGCTAAAAGCGATCTCTTCCAGACAACCTTTGTATGGGTAGGATTATAATGTATCACATGACGGCGGTGCATCTATATACAATTAAAAACATATCTACATACTATAAACCTAAAATACTACCTAAAATAGAGTCTTAGCTTATCCGGCATTTTCAATATACCTTGTATCCGGCTTTGGATCAGCTCTCACGTGTGGAACGGGTTCCTACACGCCTCGTTTACACTCCGTTAAGTATTACATCGTTTATGGGAATTGTTTCAAGTCCGATTATCCGCGTACGGATATTTTGGCAAAGGGATTCTTTGTTAACGGATGGTCTGTTGGAACTACGTTTATAGATGTTTTAAAAAGATATATTTTATAGCATTTGGCTACCCTGTAATCATTTTATAAACCTATTATAATAATCAAGAGCCATCCCACCTAATAAACACGCAAATAGCTGAGCTAGTCCACACAGAACTGCTCTACAGTTGTCATGCTGTGTTCACATGTTTCTACAATCTAGCTTTAAAAGTTGATAATTACGTTTTGTACCTGTTTGATTGTATTCTGTTTTGTGTGGTGGATAATAACTAGTGGTTCACCCCGAACTGAGATCTCGCGATTCTCCCATAAAAACGAAAAAAATATTATATGTAATCTTTGACTATCAAAATAGTGTCACGAAATTATAACCAAATACTTGACCTACAGTTTAATTCAAATTACAGGTAACGGGAGTTCACGTAATGTGGTCATTCTTTTTTGGGGTACAAATTGCAGTTATTCTGGATTTCAGACTTTTGCCTAAATTTGTGTCACTTAAGCTACACGCATACTAAATTAGAGCACTGTGGGGTCACTGGTGTACCCTGTGAATTTTGACAAATTTCAGTTTATATTATGACTAATAACTCAAGAACTATAAAGAGTTTACGAAAAATAGAAACGAAGTCTAAAATGTACTAATGAATATCTTTCATTTGACGTCCCTTTTGACCAGTTAGCCTCATTTTAATTTTTTTTACCCCTCTTGAACCCGAATGTATCAACAACCCCCCAACATTTTTAGCTCATTTAGTCACACCAAAATTGTGCCATCATTACCTACCTATGTATTAAATATCACGATGATCGGATCAACGCTTCGAAAGTTATCCTCGGACAAACATACATACATACATTCAACGCCGATTTGCCCAAGTTGATTTAGCGATCTCACTTCGATCGATCAATAAAATAGTGCCAGATCCAAATAACTTGACCTACAGTTTTATTCAAAATTTTAGGTAACGGGAGTTCATGTTATATGGTTCATCTTTTTTGGGGTAAAAATTGCAGTTATTTTGGATTTCAGACTTTTGCTTATATTTGTGTTACTAAAGCTACACGCATACCAAATTTCAGCAGTGTGGGGTCACTGGTATACTCTGTCGATGGTATATCAAATTTCACGATGATCGGATCAACGCTTTGAAAGTTATCCTCGGACAAACAAACATACATACAACGCCGATTTGCCCAAATTGATCTGGGAAAAATATGTTAATCATGGTCGCAGGGAGCTGTTGGATGCAGGCTGCACAAGATCGTTTGCTCTGTAAGTATATGTGGCATGCTTATGTCAATCAGTGGACGTCCTATAGTTGATATGATGATGACTATTATTACAAACGCATGATGACCACATCGCTCGTAGAACCGATAACCGTTGGGGAAAAAAGGTTCTCGAGTGGAGACCACGGACTGGAAGACGTAGCGTAGGCCGGCCCCCCACAAGGTGGATCGACGATCTAGTAAGAATCGCGGGGAGTCGTTGCGCGCAAACGGCTACCAACCGCTCGTTGTGGCGACCTAAGGGGGAGGCCTATGTTCAGCAGTGGTCGTCTCCCGGCTGATGATGATGATGATTATTACAAAAGTTTTTTTACCTATTAATAACTTCAGAAAAAACATTAACTCAACAAGTTACTTCGGAAATTCTATAATAGGCCTGTTATAATATTCCCAAGTATTTTCCTTTCGCTCCAACTAACACAATATTCACCGAAACAGAACCAAGAAAATAATTAATCGAATCGAACCACCCTTCAGAACTTATTCCATAAATTAAACTTACCCAGTTTATTCGCGAATTCCTTCGTAGAAATTATCACGAATATATTGAATAACACTATTATTGATATGTAATTCATTATTTTTATTTTATTTAATATTAATTCTGACAAAACAACGTCGGACGAGGCAGTACGAAACACAAATGACTCAGAATGAGTTAGTTGAATAAAATGGAATCGTTTTATACACAGTGTGAACTACGGCCCAATTTATATATAATTTATTTATTCAAAAATAAATGTGATGTTATTATTTTAGTATTTACCCCCGGCATTCCCAATAAGCACATTAGTAGATACCATATTGTATTCTATTGAGATCACTTTATTAATACAATACTAGCTGATCCGCCCGCGGCTTCGCACGCGTGGTTTATCGATAAAAACATTGCGCTCCTTTTGCGCAGTCGGGTTAAAGTAACATATGTCCTTCCACAGGATATAATCTATCTCCTTGCCAAATTTCATTACTATCCGTTCAGCCGTTTAGTCGTGAAAAGTAACAAACAAACTAACAGAGTTACTTCCAGCATTTATAATATTAGTATATGTATATATATACTTACATGGATTAATTTAAAACAGGTCTACATTAATTTATATAAAATACATGGAACAAAATAAATGCTTACGTATTGGGAAAGCCGTAGGTAAAGTATTTTAAAAAATTACTTCATATGGTAAGATCATGTTTATTTTGATGACATCACACTAATATGTGGAACCGGTACATATGGAACCTTGACGTGGTCCTTCACTATTGGCCTTATGAATAAGCTCAGAGTCGCTCAACGAGCTATGGAGAGGGCAATGCTCGGGGTTTCTCTACGGGATCGAATCAGAAATGAGGAGATACGTAGGAGAACTCAAGTCACCGACATAGCCCGACGGATTAGCACGTTGAAGTGGCAATGGGCAGGCCATATAGCGCGCAGAACAGATGGCCGATGGGGCCGAAAGGTTCTCGAGTGGAGGCCACGGACCGGCAAGCGCAGCCTAGGACGTCCACCCACAAGATGGGCAGACGACTTGGTAAGAACCGCAGGTCGGCGTTGGATGCAGGCCGCTTCCAACCGCAGTTCCTGGAGATCAATGAGGGAGGCCTTTGTCCAGCAGTGGCCGTCCTACGGCTGACATGATGATGATGATGATGACACTAATATTATGAATGCGAAAGTTTGGGTGTTTGTATATTTATTTGTTTGTTGGTAACTCAATCACGTCGTAACGGCTGAACCGATTTCGATGAAAATTGGTATGGTAGTAGATTATAACCTGGACGCATAGGCTACTTTTTGTTGACAAACAACGCGTGCGAGGTCGCTAGCGGAAGCCAGTATTAACTGTATGTTACACTATAACAACTACTTTATAAAAACCTACTTTATTATATCGGATTATTTAGCAGATAAAAAAGTTTAGGACTGAAATTAAGTCCCAAGAAAAAAATAAAAATTTAGACGTAACTAAAGAAATTAATACTATAGAAATTAATATCAAAAAAACCAGTCAAGTGCGAGTCGAACTCTCGCACGAAAGGTTCTGTACCATTATCTATAAAACGAGCAAAAAAAAAATTATGTTTGTTGTATGCGAGCCCCCTTAAATACTTATTTTATTCTGTTTTTAATATTTTTTGTTATACCGGCAACAGAAATACATCATCTGTGATAATTTCAACTCTCTAACTATCACGGTTCGTGAGATACAGCCTGGTGACAGACGGAGAGACAGACAGCCGGAGTCTTAGTAATATGGTCCCGTTTTACCCTTTGGGAACGGAACCCTAAAAATGATATAAAATAATTCAAAAGATTTCACTGAAGAAAGAATTTTTGACTTTTGTCTTCACTTGACTACAATACGACAGTACGTTTTCACGACTAAACGGCTGTACCGATTTTGGTGAAATTTGGTGCATAAATAGATTATGACCGGGATTGAGTCATAGGTCGCTATTATATAAACAATCTCCTATGTTAAATGTTTAGTTACATAATAAAAACTTTGAATAGGTTCGCTAACATAACGAGACGTGACAAGCAGTAGTTTCCCCAAATTCAAGTAAGTAAGTACAATTTACCTCGAAAATGTACATTCTCCTCTCACATTATGTAAAACAGAGCCGAGCCACATAATCTCTCGTCCTAAGACAGGCTCCACATACTCAAGTATCCTTGAGCGAGTGGAATAGACAAATAGCTTCAATCTCCTCTGATCCTGGCTCTGAGCGAGGTCAGGATAACTTGTTTTGATTAAGTTCGTGCTAGCGATTGATTAATGTTGTTTGGATTCTCTACGCGCCTGGCGCGAACCACACGACACCGCCATATGAGCCCAGTACCGTCTTTAACATAAGGGCATACGGGGCCCGTGCCCAGGGGGCCCCGAAAGGCCGATATATTCGCTTACACTATAGATATAAATAAATATAAATATTGCTGGACATTTCACACAGCGCTATCTAGCCCCAAACTAAGCAGAGCTTGTATTATGGGAACCAGATAATTGATAGAATACTTATATATTTTTTTATTTTATCATTTTTTTGTACATATAATATATAGAGAAACAACCAGACCCGGAACAAATATCTGTAGATCGTGCAAACATTTGTTTCGCGGCGGGAATCGAACCCGCTACCTCCTGCGACTGAGCCGGCTATTCGCCCACTGCGCCACGAAGGTCGTACTAAACAATTGTTTTCTATTTTAGGTAGATATAACCCGAAAAATGTAAAATACAAACTGACAAAAGTTTATAGAGTAAATGAGGGCGTTGTTAGCGATTTTCTGGCAACCCTGAGAGCAACAAGCCAATGACATTCCCGAGTTTGACAGAAAACGTGACATTGCCAGACTTACCAAGTAGGAAATATATGTAGTTTCGCGTTTCGCCTTACTTATTCTGGTATAGCCTGGATGTTTGTTGATAAAAGGATAATATATGAAGATAGGTAGTAGCTTAGCGAATTTTAATCGGACACCAGAACAGTTTTTTTGATTATTTCTTTTAATTCTAAACAGTAAACATTTTAATAATTATTAATAATACCTAAAAATAACCTAGAAAGTAAAACCTAATTAACTACATTATCTAGCGGTCACCGACACAAACCACTTCGAATATAAGATCATAGCAGAAAAATGTTTGTTACATTCAGTTTACTTTCTAACAGGGCCCCAAATTCTTGTGTGCCCGAGGGCCCCGGCCTAGCCTAAGACGGCGTTGCATGATCGTAGTAGAAGCGGGCAGCAGTTACTTTTTTACTTCCCTTTCGGTCGGTGGCGGCCACACAACCACACGAAGCGACTGCGTCCCGTGGCGTGTCGCGGCTACTGGCGTCAACGTTGTGCGGCGAGTTTATTAAAAAAACTAGTTGACCCGCCCGCGGCTTTGCACGCGTGGCTTGTTAATAAAAACATTACCCTTCACACGCAGTCAGGTAAAATGTTGTCTTTGTCCTAACTCCAGTCTTAAATCTATCTGTATAATAAATTTCAACGAAATCAGTGCAGCTGTTTAGTTTAGCTGTGAAAACGACAGAGAGACTAGAGTTACTTTCGAAACTTTTCATTTAAAGGTTGTCTGGAAGAAATCGCTTCGATAAGACCGCCCATTGTACTATTTGCTTTGTGTCTTCTATTTTGTCTGTAATTTTTATTTTTTAATGTGTAAGTACAATAAAGTGTTTTCATTCATTTCATTCATTCATTCGAATTTATAATATTAGCTTGATGTACGAAAAATGCAGTCCGCAATTCGGTGGCGGCGTTTTGTGGCTGTGGCGCGAGGCTCGTGTGCGGTGACGAGTTTCTCAGAAAAATATTCTACGTGAATAGTTCGATGGCGGAACGAGCTAGACTCCTATTTCAACAATTGGACTTTTCTAACAATTACATTTTGACAACTATACGGCTGGACCGATCTAAGATCTAATTAGATCCTCTATTTACCACAATATCACGTCACGTGATGACGTGGTCTATGATGGAGCACGAAGATACCTTACCTTTAAATAGACCAAGATTGTAGTTTTCAAAGAGGACAGCGGTATTGTTCCATACGTTAGCTATAAGCAGGTATGGTCCTAAGTTTACGTGGTCACACTTTGCGAGATTGATCGGATATTATTTGAACAAGTGTTCTAACCTTGAATATTTCATAGACAATTAATATATTCCGTACTGTCTTTATCTGCTAAACGCCGCGCCGGTAAGATTTGTTTTTTTTTTGGTTCTGGTGAAATTACAGACACATGAGGCTTTACGTGTATGCCTCAAGTTGATGGACGCAGGGCAATGCATCGTTGGGCACGTTCCTAAGGTGCGCGTATGTAGGACAAATAACATCTCTCGGGATGACAAATAAAAATAAATACCCGTTTAAATCGTTAGTTTATGTTTATTGCTATTGATTATTTTTGCGTTTAAATCTCATTATTATTGATTGAACGAAACGAGATCTCCAAATCAACTTGGGCAAATCGGCTTTGTATGTATGTATGTTTGTTTGTTTGTCCGAGGGTAACTTTCGAAGCGTTAATCCGATCCTCGTGAAATTTAGTATACCTATAGGAAGGTAGTGATGGCACAATTCTGCTGTGACTAAATGAGCTACACATGTGGGAGTCCGGTAATGTAATATCCGGTCAAATAGCAGGTTTAATAAAAGGTTTTCATGACTACATTTTGACCTCGTTTTTATTTTTAGTTTAAACATTGTAGTTTTTAAGTTATTAGCCATAATAAAAACTGAACTTTGACGAAACTCACAGGGTAGGTAAATTCACCAGTGACTCCACAGCGCTGAAATTTTGTAAGCGTGTAGCTTTACTGACACAAATATAGAAAAAAAAGTCGGAAATCTAGAATAACTGCAATTTTCCCCCCAAAACAGTGTAACCAATTTACACGAACTCCCGTTACCTGTAATTTGAATGAAACTGTAGGTTAAGTTTAATGGTTGTGTATTCATGGCACTATTTTGATAGTCAAAAATAGTATATATTTTTTTGTTTTTACGGTAGACGTCGCGAGTTCGGGGCGAACCACTAGATAATAATACAAGAATTTCAGACACGATTTTATGATTGATAATTTAAATGGGTAATTTGATTGATTGTTTTTGTAATTTCCAATGATTTGCTCTCTATGAGGTATATAAAAAGAATAATGGATTAAGCATCTATTTCTCAAAAGAATTACAAATTCACTTACAGAGAAACTTAGAATTTATCTTATAAAATAAAGAGAATGTGCCATTTGGCGAAGCAAACTATTTTATACACATAACTGTTTGTAAGTTAATACTATATTCAAATTGTAAATAATATTGATGTAACTATTTAAAAAAAAAAAAATATGTGGGTAGTTCTGTATTTGAACAAACAAGAATCGGACCAGTGAAAATCATACATATATTCTTATTCTAATAGGTATTTATGTTACCAAAAAATCTTCCAGCAATATTTCAGCTACTAAACGCATTCATCATCATCATCATTTCGGCAAAAGTACGTACACTGCTGAAAACAGGTCTTCCCAAAACTCAAAAAATACAAATCGTGACGATATTTTACATTAAAACGGGTATTTATCGCGTATGTACCTACATTTTTTATTTGTTGTCCCGAAGTTTCGGCTGTGTTGCAACAGTCGTGGTCTCGGGTTGACTGGAGTACTTGGAGCTACCGTCGGGAAGTGTGGGGTTGCTGCAGCAACTACCCTCACTTGGTCTACAGAATTATAAATGTCCTCGTTAATAAAAAAATGATAAATAATAAAATAAAAATTGCGGTTCCTTCCATTACAGTAAAGTAAGTGGTAAAAGTTCTAACAAAGGTCTCTCCCAAAGTCGGGACAGTTTTTTGGATAACGAGATGCAAACTCCAAACTTCTCAAGTGAAAACTCAAGTTAAACTCAAACTTCGGGACTCGATCCTTGAACTAAACAAACGGTTTATAATCACGTGGATTTTACCCGATACCAGTGACAAAAGAGGGTATTTTGGTTTTCATTTTAGATAAATTCGTGACCATTTTTTTTATTAATTATGAAATCAAAAACGCATTCTAAACTAACCTTATTCAAAAATGCACAACAGTTTAATATTGAGCTCTCCAACCAATTTTCTAGTCTAGGTTTAAATGAAATAGAGGTAGTTGAAGATCAGTATAAAGCCATAGTAAAAGGAATAGAACTTAGACGCAATAAAATTAAAAGCGCAAAGAAAAATAACGCAAAATTATCAATCCAAACCAAAGAATTTATAACGAAAAGAGAACAGCTTGAAGTTTGCACCAATGAATATAGATCATTCGACAGAAAGGTTAAGCATGGTATAAGAAAAGATATAAGATCATTTAACTTACATCTAATTAAAAATTGCAATCGAAAACACACCTCTTTCAGAGTAGCTAAACAAGGATTTTCGAAAACTAAACCTTGGATTAATAGCCTCCAAGATGAGAACGGTGTGAAACATAACAGTCGCGAAAGATCATGGAGATATGCACCAGCTTTTATAAGAATATTTATACTGACGATTCGAATAGTGACATCAATGTCCAAGAATACCACCGCCCTGACACTATACCCTTCATCACCGGCAAAGAAGTCCATGACGTCTTCAAAATTATGAAGTATAACAGAAGCCCCGGGGAAGATGGTATTACGACAGAGGCATTGAAGATTGGTGCTCAGAGTCTACTCCCTCGCGTAACGAATATGTTTAATTCCAGACTTGAAACAGGACAGCTCCCTGAACAGATGTGCCACTCAAATATTATCCTTCTTCACAAGAAGGGGGACAAATCTAACATTGGCAATTACAGACCTAGTATCACACCTGTACAAAGCCTTCATCAAACTAATTCAAATTCGCATCAATTTCAAACTTGACCAACATCAACCACCCGAGCAGGCAGGTTTTCGTCCTGATTTCTCAACCACGGATCACTTACATACCCTAAATCAAATAATAGAAAAATACACATAATTTCATAAAGCCCTTTATTTAGCCTTTGTGGACTACACAAAGTCTTTTGATAACTTAAAGCATTCTGCCATATTCAAAGCATTTACGTAACACCATGCTGCGCTCACTTACCGGCATTGCAGATGTAGGGAAGAGATCGGTTGGGCTTAAGTAGGAATGGGCGGGCCACGTTGCCCGAATGCACTCCGAGAAATGGGCCCATATTGCAACATCATGGACGCCTGAAGACGGAAGGCGGCGTCGGGGTCGGCCGAGAAAGCGTTGGCGGGACGATTTCGACACCTTCCAAAGAGGATGGTGGGAAATAGCGACAGATAGGGATGCTTGGAGGGACTTGGGGGAGACCTTTGCCCAGCAGTGGGACGAGATAGGTTAGGAAAAAAAAGAATTAAATCAAATTTCAGATTTATTTATTTCACCTAAATTATAATATTGGTTGCTACAGGCATGTACATTTTTACATCCCACTTCCCACTAATATTATAAACGCGAAAGTTTGTATGGATGTATGTGTGGATGTTTGTTACTGTTTCACGTCGTAACGGCTGAACCTATTTCGATGAAATTTAGTATAAACGTAGATTATAACCTAGATTAACGCATTATCCATAAATCAGGTTCCATGGGATAAAGTGAGGTGTCAAGTCATGTTGCTACAGCGAGTTTAGCTATATTTCTAGGCTACCTACAAATTTAGTAGTGTAACGCGTACAAAGTCGCGCGCAACAGTTAGTTGTTTCATAATTCTAACATACCTCATATTAAAATATGATACTTATCCTAATTAAAATAAATACATTACATACATTACAACCCACTAATATTAAAAACGCTAAAGTTTGTATGGATGTATGTGTGGATGTTTGTTACACTTTCACGTCGTAACGGCTGAACCGATTTCGATGAAATTTGGTATGTACGTAGATTATAACTTGGATTAACACATAAGCTTATTTTTATTGACAAACCACGCGTGCGAAGCCGCGGGCGGAAGCTAGTAATAAAATAAAAGTACAGTTTAAGGGGAGACCGGAGGGGAATCGCCCATACAACACGTACTACCAAGATCATTTCTAATTGAAGCATATTTCTACCTTAATAAGGTACCTATTATTTTAATTGAATAGTATTTATTTAGGTTCCCAACCATATATTAGATCAAAATACTTACCTAAAATGAAATAGAAGCGTATCGCATTCTGCATGTTTTTACGTCATAAAAGACCTGTTTTCAACCTAATTGTTTCGTATTAAAAACAACAACATCTTACGTACCCTAGTCATGGGAACATAGTATATATCGTCTAGTTACAGAATAACAACACAATGAGAAAAATACAACAAGTTTTCAGTCATCATTTTTGGTATTACGGAACACGGTCAAAATCTAATCAAATTTAGAATCGTTCTATTGCTATCACTGTCGCTCTGCGTGGCTAAACTTCGTCACTAAACAGGGATAGCGATATTCAGGCCGAAGTTTTTGACGCGGCCGAATTGAAGTTGCGCTCGGGGTTCGCCGGCTTCTTAAGTAAAATTAGTAAATTTAATACAACCAATTATGATGGAAATTAGTGCAGCGCTTTCTATCCTGTCAGGATTTTAATGAAATACCAAGAGCCTAATGCCTCAATGAAGTTACAAGAACATAATACACACCAACGGAATACCTACTTCAAAGTATTTGCAGAGGTATTAAGCTGCAGCAAAGCTTGGCCAAGTTGAAGACTTAACTTAGCGAACTTAGTCAACAGGTAGGTACTAAGTAATAAGACGAAGCCGGGATTTACACTTCAGCGCTTTACTTAGAGCCTTCTAGTGTCACTAGCACGTCACTAGCAATAATCCTAACTGTGTTTCTTTCATGCTTGACATAAACGATAGATTTTTTTTATGAATGGATGAATGAATTAGATATTCGCAGAAAAAGGGTATACAGTAGTTGTTATTGAAATATTTATTGTTCTACTAATTCAATCAATATTAGTATGCGAATGTTGGCAATACGTTATGTATTTTTATTCACAGAAATAAAAGTGAATCTAGTTATCAATTTATATAAAATAAAAATAATGATTCACATAAGCAGGCATGTCAATCTCAGAGAAAAATCACATTAGTTATCTATATATATAGGTTTTATATACCTATATAAAACAAAGTCGAGTTAGTTACACCATTTACAACTCAAGAACG
Source organism: Philereme vetulata (assembly GCA_918857605.2). Classification (NCBI taxonomy): domain Eukaryota; kingdom Metazoa; phylum Arthropoda; class Insecta; order Lepidoptera; family Geometridae; genus Philereme; species Philereme vetulata. The sequence continues at coordinate 1,975,664 of OU975459.1, read as the reverse complement.
GCTGAACAGATTTTGATGATCTTTGATTTGTTGGATTTGTCTCCGCCCCGAATAGCAGAATAACTATTAAAATATCCAAAAAATTAAAGCAAAAAGAAATTATGAAGAACAATCATTTTGCCATAGATGCAGCTAATGATGTCCGATTGACAATTGTACCGGTGACGTACGTTGGCAGTCCACGTCATATGCATGCCAAGGCGGTACGAAGTTCGGCGGGTCAGCCAGCAAAATATAAAAAATTCAGCTAGGAAAATGAGAAAATGTACCTACGTTATGTTATACATATAAATTAAAATAAAATCATTTTCACTCAGGCCCTCTATATATATTTCAAAATCCCAATTAATTCAATATGGCAATACACATTGACATTCACTTTCCTTTGATAAGCAGCTTATGACAGAGCAACGCCATCTGTTAGCAGTTATAGAAACATAACCGTGAAAACCCTTCATTAAATAAATAAATAAATATTAAAATAATAAATATTGCTGGACATTTCACACAGCGCTATCTAGCCCCAAACTAAGCAGAGCTTGTACTATGGGAACCAGATAACTGATATACTTTTTTTTGTAAATACATACTTATAATTTATAAAACAATAACCATACCCGGAACAAATATCCTGTAGATCGTGCAAACATTTGTTCCGCGGCGGGAATTGAACCCACTCCTGCGTCTCGGCCGGCTGTTCGCCCACTGCGCCACGGAGGTCGTCATTGTTATTTAATTTTTCTCTGCGTTAAAATAAATTGGCTGAAATAATTTTTATTTATATATTTACAGTGAATCTATCTCTATTTAGAAAAATGAATCCCTATTTCCTTTGGTCACGCCATCACGCGCGAACGGCTGGACCGATTTCGTTAATTCTTATTATGTTGTATTTCTTATTATCAGGAGAAGGTTCTTATGAAAGAAAAAATTAAGAAAATTTCGCGCAAAATTAGAAAATTTAAGAATACTTAACCACCATATAAAATTATTTATAATCTAACCTTAGCGCTTTTATAATGTAACCTTATGACGTTTGACATAGAATTGACAGAATGCGTGCTGCAAATATCGTCAAAGAGGATGTAAAAAAAATTAATATCGTTTGAAACAGATGCTTCGGTCGGAGTTATCCCGAGATATTGTCTATATATATAAAAATGAATTGCTGTTCGTTAGTCTCGCTAAAACTCGAGAACGGGTGGAGCGCTTTGGATAACTTTGGTATTGAATTATTTGTGGAAGTCATTCATTTTCTCATACATAATGATGGCCGGGGATAACAATTGACAATTTTACCAGGGTGACGTATATTGACAGGCCGCGTTATATGCATGTCAAGGCGGTACGAAGTTCAGCGGGTCCACTAGTGATCAATAAATATATTATGATGAATATGTGAACATCCAGAGATAAATTGACCTATGTAAACCCTACCATATTTTTTTTCTTATTTAGCTATATATATAGGTTCTCCTGACGAATCTTCTAATAGTTATTAAATTATGCAATACTAGCTGCCGCCCGCGTCTTCCCACAAAAACGAAACATAATGTTTTAAATAGTTTTAAAACTATTACACAATGAAAAAACCGGACAAGTGCGAGTCGGATTCGCCCACCGAGGGTTCCGTACAAATTTGTAGGGACATATTATAAATAGTTCAGGGATCGAGTCTCGCAGTTCTTTCCGAGCGAGAGAGTAAATAGACAATTATACGATTTGGTCACCCATACAATTACGAGTATGACCGCGTATCCCGTTGCTTAACTTCCATAATTGATGACGTACATTAAATAACGACTATATTTTTCATGATTTAATTACATATGTATAGTTTTCAGATTTTTCCCTGTACTTGTAGTAGACACTATACATTTTGATTCCCTTGAGAGTATCGAAATAAACGTGTTTTGCGGCATAAACAGGCGTATCTTGTTTTAACGTTAACTTAGAAGTTTTATTTTTTCACAGCTTCAAGAGACTGTAGACCTGAGTACATATATGGTTTTAATTTCAACTCGATAATAAATAAACAAATAAATATTGCTGGACATTTCACACAGCGCTATCTAGCCCCAAACTAAGCAGAGCTTGTATAATGGGAACCAGATAACTGATAGAATACTTATATACATTTTTTTTTGTAAATACATACTTATAATATATAGAGAAACAACCAAACCCGGAACAAATATCTGTAGATCATGCAAACATTTGTTCCGCGGCGGGAATCGAGCCCGCTACCTCCTGCGTCTCAGCCGGCTATTCGCCCACTGCACCACGGAGGATACCTCCACGCGTTCTTGAGATAAAGGGTCTAATCTAAACAGACGGACAACAAAGTGATCCTATAAGGGTTCTGTTTTTATTCCTTTTGAAGTATGAAACCCGAAAAATAATATTATTATTCCTTACATAATGTATTTATTACTTCTATCTACTTAAGCCTATAATAATTGTATGTAAATACCAATTAGTGCCTATTCGTTCTCACTCTCTCTAATAACTTGTCTAAATAAGGTTTCGGCAGAATAACAGCGCCGAGCTGTCGATCGGTGGCGAGGCATAATGCTGAGCTGGAACCCATTTGCTGCAGTACCACATACACACCTATTACTCGCGCGCGATAACTTGGGACCTGCTAGGAATGCGACTCCCCGACCGCTTCCCCTGCACTTCCCCGATGGCGCCCGTATTGTACCGTTCGCATCACTATTTTTTACTAGGGTTTTTAGTCTCGTACTGGCCTACGTCACGTAACGACGCGCTCTGGAATTCTTTTAGTTTTCGTTTGTGTCATTGTTTTGTTGTTATAGTAAATGTTGTACATTTATCGGATACCTCTTCGTCAAGTGATTATAGTGAGACTGAGGACGAAGAACAACCTCTAGAAGGCATAAATCCACTAAGTAGTGACGAAGATGAGATAATGTAAATAATAGATAAAATAAATGTATAAACTTAAACATTGTATTTTTATTTTATTCAAATAGTGTAAAAAAGATTAGATAAAAAGCAGCGTCCTCCCTGAGTAACATAATAAATTAGGTTAAAAAAAACAAAGACAAAGCCGCGGGCGGCTGCTTGTTATGTTCGCTTTTTTGCGGGCGTTACAAACACGCCAATATGACGTCACCGCGCTCAGGTCCCAACTTATCGCGCACGGGTAATACTTACCTCTTTTTAATTTTTCCCTGACTACATTGTATATTTATTATTTCATTCTATTGTTCCTATGTTTGTTGAATGTAATTTTCTGTTTTCTCTTACTTGTGCTTTCTCTTTGATGTTAAACCTTTTGATTGTATTGTGTGAATTTGTGTGTGTTATGGTAGCAAATAAATGTCTGTCTATGTCTAAAAAGGAACGGTCCTTGAAGGGAAAGCACTTTAAATATAAAAATCTACATAACCGTTTTGTTGTATTAAGTTATTGTTTACCGTTATTGGGAAATACAGCTTAACTATACCCAGACAAAGCCACGCTCGTAAATAACAATGCAGGTTCACGTCAACGAATAAAATTCCAAACTTTGATATCTATACTCGTTCCAAATCGGCTACGTTGCATTCAGCTGAATATTCCGATGATACACTCACGTACTGTGTCAGAGAAATAAATTCTAACATGTTGACTGTCTACTCCGTCCACGCTAAGTCTGTATAACGCTAGAAACGGTTGATCTTGTAGGCAACGCGTTTGCAGTACCACGACGAGTGTGCCGGCGCGGCGATGAGCAACATAAATTGCATGACCACACGATAGAAGTGAGAAAAGCATACTAATAGTAACAAAAAATACTGTATAAACCTACTTATCTATACACTGATAACAATTTTGTTGGTAAAAGATAAATACACGTCATATACTTTTTTTTTTAAATAATGAGTAAATTAAATTTAATTAATATTTAAAATATACAAAATTGTAAAATATTAAAATTAATATTTATTATTAGTATATTGTCGTCATCTTCTATTGAGTAGAACGCTTTTTCGAGCAGCCAGCGCTTAAGCCGGTGTTTGAAGGTAATGTCATTGTCTATCGAAGTGATTGCAACAGGAGGACTATTGTAGACTGTCGGCCCCATGACGTGAGTGAGTCTGTCGGTCTTTGCGAGTCTGTGTGGGATACTCGCAAGCTTACATGCTCCACGGGTGTTGTACCGGTGGGATTCTTCTCGCTTGGCGTAATCATTGAGGTTACTCCTGATGGTAGTGTGAGGATATTAAGGGATTTAAAATAAAGGATTAAAATAATATACTAATATTATAAAGAGGAAAGATTTGTTTGTTTGTATTGAATAGGCTCCAAAACGACTGGACCGATTTAAAAAATGCTTTCACTGTTGGGAAGCTACACTATCTCCGGGTGACATATGCTACTTTTTACCAAACTTCGCAGAAGGAGAGTAATGTTTTTATTGAAAAACTACGCGTGCGAAGCTGCGGATGGGTCAGCTGGTTATATAATAACAAACGCGTATTCGAGGTTACTGTCCAACACGAAGTGCTTAAACTAAATATAATATAGTAAGTAGGGGACTAACGTTTGGACGGCGTATACGTACCCGCTTGGCTGAAGTCGACTAGAACCCAGTTTATCCGAAGAAAAGATAGATTCTACCTATAGGCAGACTTAGCGTGGCCGGATATAATAGAAGGATTTGTTTATCCGTCAGTTTTAAAATATAAAATAAAATCGATAGCTGTAGGTAGATAGACTGGGAGGGTGCTGTAGGGAAACTACTTTATCAAGTACCAACAAACGTCCAAACTTTCACATTTATAATATTTTGGATATTATAAATGTGAAAGTTTGGACGTTTGTTTGTTTGTTACTAATGGCTAATTAATTATCCGTCACGACGTGATTGATGGCGGGTTCCTATATCCGTCGGTAACCAGCTACGACTCGTTTCTCCTTGAAAACCTGTCCCTTGAAAAGTTTAACACTAGTTTGAGACTTTTTCAAGGAGATACGAGGCGTAGTCGGTTACCGACGGATATAGGAACCCGCTATCAATCACGTCGTAACGCTTAAACCGATTTCGATGAAATTTGGTATGTACGTAGATTATGACCTGGGTTACCACATAGGCTGCTTTTTGCTGACAAACAACACTTGCGAAGTCGCTGGCGGAAGCTAGTAAGTCATAAATGGGTTAAAAGAGGACACAATTATAAAAGCCACCCAAAACGTAACATTTAAATACTTACATACCTTGTTACCACAAAAAAGTTAAACACGTTTTAACTCGTGTTTAATTAATTCCTTTCCAATTTTTGTTCAGGATTATTTTTTTAAACAGTGTTCAGCGGTTGTTTAATTTTTTTTTGGTAATACCCTAAGTCTTAATTCCCTCTCAGTAAAAACAAACACAATAAGTAGTTTGGCGCGCAATTTAATAAATAAATTCATATTGCGGGCCATTTGTTTTGGGAATACATACTTATACTTATTATTTATAGAGAAATATCTAACCTGAAACAAGTATCTCTAGATAATGCGTGTTCCGCGGCGGGAATCGAACCCGCAACCCCCTGCGTCTCAGCCGCTATTCGCCCACTACGACACGGAGGTCGTTAATTTAACTAATTCAATAAGTCGGCCGATGCTCAAATGTGCCAAATGGCCGACCTATTGAATTGCAAAAAATATTATTTTTTTCAGTATCTCGGCCGAAAATTGTTTCACGTCATATTGTAATAACTCAATTGTGTCATATTGTATTGTATCAACTCTTTATATCTCAGAAATAAATAAATTATTTTCACTAAACTCTACCGCGAGCGGACACCACGCACTGGAAAGCGCAGCGAAGGACGGCCCACACTAGATGGAAAAACGACATGTTAAAGGTTGCTGGGAGCTGTTGGGTGCAGGCCGCACAAGATATGTTGCTCTGGAAATCTATGGGGGAGTCTATGTTCAGTTGAAGTCCTATGGTTGATATGACGATGTTTCATAGAACTTAGACTTTGAAGATGTAATAATCCCTTCCAACTTTCAATAGGTTTACACTCTGGTTTTCATCTTGAGCATTGTATTAGACAAGTCTACTAGACAGATGGTTTCTTTGAGACTCGCTCGAGTGAAACATCTCAGGGCAGGATTCTCTTTTGAACAATACATTGTGCTTAAGCAGGTTGGATGTAGATTCTATAATCTTCCATTGTTTTGAATATGGTTTGTTATAAAGCACCGCTTTTATTTTTATTCTAGGATGTGTAGTTTTTCAGATACATCCAATGAAATAAGTAAAATTTGATTCTGATCTATAGAGAGCTCCCATTTGTTAGAGTATCGATGACGTCATAGTTCATTTTGTGGTATATTTTTATGATGCTCGTACCCGTGTAAAACTTTGCAAATGTGTGTTATTTCATTGACAAGGCAATATTATGGTGACTGCGAGCTGATCAGATAATGGAGCCAGGAGCTGTTCCATATAATTCCTCAGCAAATAGTCCGATTGAGCTGAAACTTTACATACCTATCGAGTTTGACAATGACAACTAAAAATGTTTTATAGATTTATTACAAATTTTTGAAGTAAAAACTTCTTTAGGCGCGTTGGGCATTTTTGAGATGGGAATAACCATTTAACACGCGACACTGTTACCGACAACTCTGTATTTGTCTGCTCAAGTTTCCACTTCTGTCGGCACTACCAGAGTACCACTATTTTGAAGTGAAAACTTCTTTAGGCGCGTTGGGCATTTTTAAGATGGGAATAAAACATTGAACTCGCGACACTGTTACCGTTACCGACACCTCTGTATATAAGTATCTGTAGTGTAGTCTGTTCAAGTTTTCACTTCTGTCGGCACTCCCGGAGTGCCACATTTTTTTTATTGATCATATTCAAAAGCTTGACCTGATGGTAAGTGATGGTGTGATCGATGATGGAGCACGCTTGCCTAGAAATAACCTATGCACTCTGGACTTGAATACTCCGAGATTCTACTGGTCCGGAAAAACATTCGCCGAATGTTTTCTATGGTAAGGAATTTGAAATTAACCTATTTTACTAGAATCCTAGCCGTTACCTAGCCCTACACGTGTTTTCATTTAATTCATCCAACAAAACATGTATGATAAAAGTTACATTGTACTTACTACATCTTGATATGTGAGTTGAGAACTTGTCACTCATCGTAGTCAAGTGCCGTTTTATTAAAAATAAACTAAAAACACGTCCGGTCAATTAATTATTCCTAAAAAGGGCATCCTTGAAAACGCACCCTTTTCACAAACGTTCCCGCTTACTTTTTTCAGGAAAAATTGTACGTCGTTGCGACACTCTCCTTGCTTAAAAATATATTTTGAATTTTAAAAAAACTTACCTCTGCTTTTGACGTCACTGTGTGCTCCGCATGCCTTTTCAAAGCTATTTATTTTTACAGGAAATTCCACTGTTTTTAAAAGTAGTTAGTACTACAACGTTGCAACTTTTTGGATGGTTTACTTATGAGTTTGGAGTTTTACAAACTGTGGCTAAGGGAGCTTTTCAGATCTCTTGTTAATTGAGGGCTTTTCATTTTTGAATTTAAAACAAAATTGTTCAACTATCGTAATCTAGCGCTCTTGCGATACGCCGTCAAAAATACGGTTTATATGACAAAAGCTCAAAAACACAAAAACGGCTCTCCGGGAAAGTACTACTAACATACCTATTTCTGCCACCAAACAGCATTGGGGTTTCGGTTTGAAGGGTATGGTTGTGCGCAACAGAAAATAGTAGATTTAACGTTCACGAAGTTATTAGGTAAAAGGTTTTTACCTCTAACTTCATGGCCGCATCAGATGGGTGTGAGCGGCGTTCAGGTTTATTCAGAGTTCAAAAAATATAAACCTTTGGTAACTACTAATTGACTTGCCGACTTACCCGAACGGGTAGACGACTTTGTAGGAAGTACATCTGCTTATGCGATTTTTTATAATTCCTTAAGGGGGCACCGGAGGGACAATCGCCCATACAACACGTACTACCAAGATCATTTCTAATTGGAGCATATTTCTACCTTAATAAGGTATTATTTTAATTTGAATAGTATTTATCTAGGTTACCAACCATATATTAGATCAAAATATTTACCTAAAATAAAATAGAAGCGTATCGAATTCTGCATGTTTTTACGTCATAAAAGACCTGTTTTCAACCTAATTGTTTCGTATTAAAAACAACAACATCTTACGTATCCTAGTCATGGAAACATAGATTATATTGATGTTTGTAACGAATAAACTCAAAAACTACTAATCCAATTTCAAAAGTTCTTTCACCATTAGAATGCTACATTAGCCCTGAGTAACATAAGCATTTTTATTACTAGAAAAAAACGAGTGTGCTTTACATCGGGCAAACCAAACGTACCATTGCCGAGCGTGTCAAAGAGCATATCGCAGCTGTCAAAAATCGCCAGGTAAACAAGTCGGCGATAGCAGAGCATCTGGTAGACTCGGGACCGAATCATTGGATTGAACTTCATGATCCTAAGGTTCTCTCTAGTGAACGCCGTTATTACAAGAGAATAGTTCGTGAAGCGATTGAAATCAAGAAATTTCCAAATTTCAATCGGGAAGATGGCTATAGACTCTCAGCGTCTTGGAACCCGGTGATTGCTAGGTGTGCGCGTCGTAATCGGTCGACTCAGTGCGTAGATACGGTTAGTGTAGTGTGTCGTAATATGAACGAGGACATTTCTAATTCTGAAGACCAAGTGAGGGTAGATGCTGCAGCTACCCGCACTTCCCGACGGTAGCTCCAAGCACTCCAGTCAGCCCGAGACCATGACTGTTGCAACACAGCGGAAACGTCGGGATAACAAATAAAAAAGGTACATACGCGATAAATACCCGTTTTAATCAGTAATTATGTACAGTGATTTGAAAAGTTTGAAAAATACTATGAGTGTGCTTTAGACCACACGACTGAAGTAAAACTTCTTTTTTCAAAATATTAATTTATAAAATTGTTCAAGAACGAAATGAAATTAGCAAAAATAATCAAGAAACCACCGTTCGCGCAACGCTAGCAAACTGTCAAAGAGCATATCGCAGCTGTCAAAAATCGCCAGGTAAACAAGTCGGCGATAGCAGAGCATCTGGTAGACTCGGGACCGAATCATTGGATTGAACTTCATGATCCTAAGGTTCTCTCTAGTGAACGCCGTTATTACAAGAGAATAGTTCGTGAAGCGATTGAAATCAAGAAATTTCCAAATTTCAATCGGGAAGATGGCTATAGACTCTCAGCGTCTTGGAACCCGGTGATTGCTAGGTGTGCGCGTCGTAATCGGTCGACTCAGTGCGTAGATACGGTTAGTGTAGTGTGTCGTAATATGAACGAGGACATTTCTAATTCTGAAGACCAAGTGAGGGTAGATGCTGCAGCTACCCGCACTTCCCGACGGTAGCTCCAAGCACTCCAGTCAGCCCGAGACCATGACTGTTGCAACACAGCGGAAACGTCGGGATAACAAATAAAAAAGGTACATACGCGATAAATACCCGTTTTAATCAGTAATTATGTACAGTGATTTGAAAAGTTTGAAAAATACTATGAGTGTGCTTTAGACCACACGACTGAAGTAAAACTTCTTTTTTCAAAATATTAATTTATAAAATTGTTCAAGAACGAAATGAAATTAGCAAAAATAATCAAGAAACCACCGTTCGCGCAACGCTAGCAAACTCGCAAACGAACTACTGACTGATATATATATATATTTCATGCACTGGCGGAAGAGGAAGAGAAAAAAAAAATGTGCTCGCGCATTGCTCTCTCTCTTGCTCCTACAGTGTGATACAGACAGTAGGCCTGCACTGTGTCTTAGATATACGAAACGTAACTGGCTATGAGAGAAAGAGAGAAAGAAAATGTGTGCTCGCACTTCTCTCTTTCTATCATCACTAACCTATACCTCCCTCTCAACTTCCGTTCCCTCGCCCCATCAGACTTTTCGTAACGATTTCGTCACGCATTCACCAGCTTACTCCACAAGTCAAGCGTGCGTAAAGAAGTTTTACTTCAAAAATTAGGGATCCCTACTAAAACTTCAATAATGTAACCCAAAATTTGCCATTAGAAATGTGTCCACTCGTGCAAAACCGGGACGGACCGCTAGTTATTGATAAAATAACTATACATAACATACATACGTATTTATTATACTGTAAATAACTAACATACAGGATGCTATTAATAATGACAAATAAAGGGGATAGTAGAACTGTATCGATTAACAAGAGTAAATACGATAGACTCCTATAAAAAATCGGTTAACTTCGTAACCCGGTGGCCCACCCCTCCCTAGCCCTGCACTGGAAGGACATTGGCCACAAATAGCTCGCTAGAAATAAACTAAGTCACCGATGCAATGGTTTAAATGCGTTGTTTCCTGTTATATTTGAAGAGTTTGAGGAAAATAGCACTTATTTATCATTCGTATTTATAGGTAATAAATACCTACACATCCCTCCCCCTCCCCCTCCCTTCCTAAACGTTACGTAACTCCCAAGTGACCTAAAAGTCACAATTATCTTGCAACTTGGGAGAACAAAATAAAAATGACGTACACTACAACTGAGATATTCTCCGTAAATCATAAACGGAAAGGGTTGCCAACTTGGGAGATTTTAATTCCCTAGTTTAAATAAAAAAAACAATGTTACGTAACGCGTTGTTTGAACCCCCCTCCAGCCCCTGTAACGCATCGTAACGTGTTACAAGACCCGACCATGAGAAATGGAAATGGTTTTATTGATTACCTACTTTAATTCGTTTTTAACACCAATATTTAAAGTATTTAGAACATTACAGATTTTATCACACTAATATTATAAATGTGAAAGTTTGAGTGTTTGTTTATTTATTTGTTTGTTTGTTTGTTACTCAACCACGTCGTAACGGTGGAACCAATTCCGATGAAATTTGGTATATACGCGAATTATAATCTGGATTACCACATATGCTACTTTTTATCCCATAAATCAGTTTCCATGGGATAAAACTGGGGTGTCAAGTTGCAACAGCTAGTTTAGCTTGATTTCTAGGTTACCTACACATTTAGTAGTGTAACGCGTTTGAAGTCGTGGGCAATAGGTAGTTATAAATAAATAAATAATGCTGAATATTTCACACAGCGCCATCAAGCCCCAAACTTAGCAATTTTTGTACTATGGGAACCAGATAACTGATATAATACTTATACAGTCTGTCACCGCATTCGCGACAATAATTTAAAACGCATATGCAGAAATAAGCACATATTAACTGATTTTAGAGATTAGTTTAATACCGGTAGCTTGAATATTTATCCAGTAATCGATACATTTAAATAATCAATTTTTTACGTAAATAGAAATAGAAATATATTTATTGTGACCATAAAAGTTACATAGATGAGTTGTGTCCCTGTTTTCCAGAAAAGCGTAAGCTGTGGCCTAGGAAATAGTTCTCTCCTGAATGACATGACAAATCGGCGGCGCCTTTGCACCGATGCCGCTTAGTTACTTACATTATGAATGAAAATTATTTATGTACCTATTTTATACAGGCTGTTTCATTGATATTTTAGGACTTGAAATGAAGGTAGATTAAAAATAAAAAAAAAAATCATGGTAATGAATTAGAAAAAAAAACTATTTTACAACAATACTAGCCATCATCAGCCCTATCCGTGATTTAAATTAATGTCGTAAATGCGATGACACACGGTATATTTTTTTGTACCTAAATACTTATGTCGTGATCTTTGATTATTTTACTGTAAAACGTTCTTTCTCGTAATGGCAACAAGACAGTTTAAACCTTGTATTTTTATAAACTGGCAATAAAACGCGCTGGGTTGGGTCGAATGATTCATTTTCGCTTGACTTAAAAAGCCTACACGAAGATGTCGCGAGGAGCCGGCAGATCTTCATTGGCGCTCGACAAGTTAACACGTTCTTAAAATAAGTAGGTATTAAATAAGTTAAAATGGTACCTGCATATTCTATCCTGCATTTTATACTTAATAAAGGAAAAGTATTCCGAAGTTTATTTGTCTGTCTCCTTCAATCTACAACACATATATTATTTTATTTTATTTTAATTTATTTCGGAACAACAAACAGTTACACTATAAAGGTTATCTCATATACAATATTTATGAAATAGAAGTAATGATAATATAACCCACTACGTTATTCACATATTGGTACGACAAGTAGACGCAACTAGAGGGCCAGAAAGACCTTATATCTATTTAAAACAAAACTATGAGTAAATTAAAAGTTCGAGAATTCGAGATGTGTTGCTGGAGAAGAATGCTTGGGGTATCATGGACATAATTCCGTACCAATCAGTCCATACTTCAAGAACTCGACATCAAGCAGCGTCTCTCTTCCACGGTACAATCTCGCATCCTCACCTTTTTTGGACACGTGTCGCGGTTGCGGGGAGCTCTCCATTGAACGCTTGGTGGTGCAGGGGAAGGTTGACGGCAAAAGAGCGCGTGGCAGATCGCCTATGAGATGGACGGATCAAATAAAGGCTGCCATAGATATTCCTTTGAACGAATGTGCCAGAAGAGCAGCGGTGCGAGAAGAGTGGCGAAGGGTAGTTAAGCGCGCCACAACCCTGACATGACGACCACGACCACTCTACCAAGAGTGCTACGACTAAGAAGAAGAAATTAAACGTATACAAAGTAAATATAGGAAAACGAAAAAGTTAAAGGAAAAGCACAGAACGGATTTACGCTAAGACAGAAGCGACTGAAGATCGTGTTTTGAAAGTATTAAATACACAAGTTCTTATATTGATAAGTTGAGCATGCAAATGTGTCTACTGCCTCGATGTAAGATTCAACCATACGGCGCGCGTAGTCCCGAGTTAGTGCGGTAGATGCCAGTTGCAAACAGAGAACGGCCCCCGTATTAACTAAGCCAAATTGCTGTCCTGTCGCTATCGCTAGTCAGGCCATCCCTTTCACACGTCCAGTACGTACCTCACGTGTGAAAGGGATGGCCTGATTAGCGATAGCGAAGCGACAGCAATTTGGCTTTAGGTAATAAGACTACGGGAGCGAATTGCACGTTCTAGGAACTAATAATATATAGATATATAGAATTATTACAGACAAATTAATTAAAAAGCACAAACTGGTCGGTCTATTTTTAACAGAGCGTTGGAAACCTTCTAAAGGTTACAGAAACATTACAGTTTAGGAAACCGTCCAAGTTAATTTACGAAGTTAGCTTCAAGTTATTCCGCAATGGAGCCCCGAAGTGAAACGTGGACTGAGAGCAACAATATACTTAGGACCTGGCGAAATTGTGTTTTCTTACGACCTAGTAAAGTAGAAATTGGGGCTGCTTTAGACGATCAGTTGTGACTGACGTGTATAATTATTTTATTAAACGTTTAATGATACGATTTGGGTGCAATTGAGCTTAAAAAAAGGAAAGGCCTTTGTCCAGCAGTGGGATATAGCAGGATAATCCAATCCGTGACTTGCTACATTATAGTAAGCATAAAACTGTAGCGTTTAGGGGCAGTTTTCGGTACCAGCCAACCAAGTGTTGGAATAACATACCACCACCTTTTCGGCTACTAAAATCAAAATTTACATTTAAAAAACATTATAGGAAACATTTAATAGGAAAACAAAAAATTGGGTTGTCTGGTACAAATTGTTATAAAGCGCCGTTCACTTCCTGACGCGAGGGTAAAGTTTCTAGTATATTTATATTTATTCGTATTATTATTTATAATTTACACTCTAACATTTCTTAACATTATTATGATTATTCCTTACATAATATATTTATTTCTTCTATCTACTTATCATAACTATCTAATTAAGCCTATCATAATTGTATGCAAACACATTCGTTCTTACGAGTTCTAATGACTTGCCTAAAAAAGGTTTCTCCAGAATAACAGCGCCGAGCTGTCGATCGGTGGCGAGGCATAATGCTGAGCTGGAACCCATTTGCTGCAGTAGCACATACACACCTACTTGCCTCTTTTTAATTTTTCCCTGACTACATTGTACATTTATTATTTCATTCTATTGTTTCTATGTTTGTTGTATTTTCTGTGTTCTCTTGTGCTGTCTCATTGATGTTATACCTTTTGATTGTATTGTGTGAATTTGTGTGTGTTATGGTAGCAAATAAATGTTTGTCTATGTCTAAGTCTATAAAAAATATCCTGCAGGTATATACCGGGTGGGGCAAAACTTTAGCTCATCGAGAGCAGCTACCTTTTCTTATATAGAACGTTTTGTTCTTAGAAAAAAATGGGTTTATTTCATAGAAAAAAAAACGGATAGGTACATTATTTCACACAGCACATCTTTTGATATGAATCTCCTAATAAATACACTTAGTTGTACAGTATAGTTAAAACTGTTACGTTAGGTTAGTATATTATTAAATTACGTCGAAGTGAGCGGAGCGTGCAAAGCGAGCGTGCCGTGGTAGCGGCCGACGAGCTCCAAGATTAAGTTAGGTTAGTTAGTTTAAAGGTAAATCGAGTTATTAAAAAAACGCATCGAACGCAAACGTTTTGATGCCCAGCATGGAACTAGCAAACTTAATTTCTATATTTCAATTTTTATTGCGTAGCTCAATAGTATATGATACAAGTGAGCTAAGCTAATTATACACGAGGCTGTGGGTTGCAGCCCGAGCCGTAGGCGAGGGCGTAAATCAGCCGAGTGTCTAGTCAGCTAGTTTCCCACGAGTTACATACGCACTTTTTCAACACACTTGCGAGGAAGAAACAAATCTTCTGTACTAAAGCTTGACATTTTTACAATTATTTACCACACAGCAACAAATGCGATACAAACAAAAAAATGGGAAATGGCGCGCAAGTTTTTTTTTTGCTAAGTGAGCTATCAGCCGGTTAAATTTAAAATGCTCTGTTTACTGGCATATAATTTGCAGTTAGGTACTAACTTAACTTTGTAAGGATAATTCTATTATGCATTAGTAATATTATTACGCACGCGTGTGTTATAGTTCGTTTTATGGCCCTATGTAACGATGTACTATGGCTCACTTTACGAACAAGTGTGTTGAAAAACATATTAAAATATCGATTGATTTGAGATATTTTATGTCTCAGAAAAAGAGGATCAATCATTAAAAAGTTTTGATTATTTTTCTTGCTATTTTTACAATAATAAAATGATCATTACATGCCTTTTCTTAGTAGGTATGCTCTTATTAGCTTTTTCTTTTTAGTATAATAATTTTATTTAAACCATACTTAATCTATTTGTACTTATCATTGTACTAAATTTATTTGTAAGAATTATGTTCTGTATTTTACTTTGGTGTACAATAAAGAGTTATCTTATCTTATCTTATCTTATCTTAACTGACCGTCTGTAAACCGCTTTAAAATGGCAGTAATTAAGAGTCTCTACCCCCTAGCTTTTATCAACCCGTTGTATTAATTTCAATTTCGTCTTGATTGAGAATTTTCACAATGGCATGAGTTATTTTGTTAGAAACTATTAATTTTAGTGGTATATGAACCATTTTGTCCACATTAACTTAGAAATACATAGCAGTGAGCTCTCAAACGTTAGGGCACTTAATTTTTCTACGTATTTAAGCCAGGGGTATTAATAGAAAAGACCGAGTTAGAAATACCACATTGCGCTCGAAGAGCGGTTAGATCGCTGATGTAGGTCGCAAGGCAGGAAAGCTGAAATGGGAGTGGACGGGCCACGTGACCCGCATGGAACAAGATAGATGGGAAAAAAAATCACAGGATGGATACCCGTAGGCGACAGAAGACGATGCGCTCGCCCGAGAAAACGCTGGCGCGATGACCTAGATGCATCTAAATGTCTTCAACAGTGATTGGGTAGACTTGGCCAGGGATCGAGAGGGGCGTCATGGTCCTGCAGGGAGGAGCGTGCAGGCCCCGCTGTAAAGGTGGGCGGTCGTCGGCGGGGGATTGAAAGTAAAGGCTCTGCCGGTTTCCCAGTCCTCCTCCACGCAGACGATGCCGGAGTGCCGCTGGGTCATTTAGTGGGTATACCGGTCCTGTTTGGACCGGGGAGTCCCATATAACCCTCCCCCCCATCCCCTAATGGGGGGGGGGGGGGGTTTCCAGCGTTAAAAAAAATAGGGATCGAGAGGGGTGGAAATAATTGGGGGAGACCTTTGTAGGAAAAAAATTTAAGCCAGTAGTCGAGGTATATGATTGTATTTCACCATCTTCTTCTGTGTTTTATTTTTACCCAACTTCAAAAAAAGGAGGAGGTTCACGTTTCATTTTTATAACATATTTGTTACATCAGAACTTCGTCATATATAAAACGATTTGGAAAATTATTTTTTATTTGAAAAGATGTACTTTGAGAATGGTCCATAGAAATTTCATCAAAATCGGTTCAGTAGCTTGGTTTTATCTGCTTTCTGAAAGTTATATTTTTGTTAAAAAGTGTTGTATTTTATTACAAAATGATCTTTGTGATTTTAATGAATAAAAAATTGTAGCAATAATAAAAACTGAACTTTGACGAAATTCACAGAGCACACCAGTGACTCCACAGTGCTGAAATTCACAGAGCACACCAGTGACTCCACAGTGCTGAAATTCACAGAGCACACCAGTGACTCCACAGTGCTGAAATTCACAGAGCACACCAGTGACTCCACAGTGCTGAAATTCACAGAGCACACCAGTGACTCCACAGTGCTGAAATTCACAGAGCACACCAGTGACTCCACAGTGATGAAATTCACAGAGCACACCAGTGACTCCACAGTGCTGAAATTCACAGAGCACACCAGTGACTCCACAGTGCTGAAATTCACAGAGCACACCAGTGACTCCACAGTGCTGAAATTCACAGAGCACACCAGTGACTCCACAGTGCTGAAATTCACAGAGCACACCAGTGACTCCACAGTGCTGAAATTCACAGAGCACACCAGTGACTCCACAGTGCTGAAATTCACAGAGTACACCAGTGACTCCACAGTGCTGAAATTCACAGAGCACACCAGTGACTCCACAGTGCTGAAATTCACAGAGCACACCAGTGACTCCACAGTGCTGAAATTCACAGAGCACACCAGTGACTCCACAGTGCTGAAATTCACAGAGCACACCAGTGACTCCACAGTGATGAAATTCACAGAGCACTCCAGTGACTCCACAGTGCTGAAATTCACAGAGCACACCAGTGGCTCCACAGTGCTGAAATTCACAGAGCACACCAGTGACTCCACAGTGCTGAAATTCACAGAGCACACCAGTGACTTCACAGTGCTGAAATTCACAGAGCACACCAGTGACTCCACAGTGCTGAAATTCACAGAGCACACCAGTGACTCCACAATGCTGAAATTCACAGAGCACACCAGTGACTCCACAGTGCTGAAATTCACAGAGCACACCAGTGACTCCACCGTGCTGAAATTCACAGAGCACACCAGTGACTCCACAGTGCTGAAATTCACAGAGCACACCAGTGACTCCACAGTGATGAAATTCACAGAGCACACCAGTGACTCCACAGTGCTGAAATTCACAGAGCACACCAGTGACTCCACAGTGCTGAAATTCACAGAGCACACCAGTGACTCCACAGTGCTGAAATTCACAGAGCACACCAGTGACTCCACAGTGCTGAAATTTGGTATGCGTGTAGCTTTAGTGACACAAATTGTTACTGATGTGGTCACAGGTGAGGCCAGATAAAACGCACTGATTGATTTTTATTACATTTATTTTAACTAATAATGAGGCGCACATACGCTGCCTTGCGTGGGACTTTTACTTCACTTCTTCTACCCTCACACATTTATATCTATAACTACCGTGACAATAATAAGGTAGCTACAGTACAAAAATCCATACATAAAAGTAGGTAGGTAGGCATGAGCGTCGCTAACACAAATATAAAGGAAAGTCTGAAATCTAGAATAACTGTAATTTTTCCCCTTAAAAAGTAAACAATAAACATGAACTCCTGAAACTGTTGGCCAAATAACCTGGTCGCGAATTTCGGGGATACTTTAAAGTGTCACTATTTTATAGTCAAACTAGCTGACCCGGCAAACGTTGTTTTGCCATATAAATAATTGCTATTAAAAAATAAGGGTTGATCGTAGAAAGGTGAAAATTGAGGATTGTATGTATTTTTGTATGTTGTATCATAAAAAAATAGAAATTAAAAATTTTGTCTAAAAAATAAAAAAAAAAATTTAGGGGTGGACTACCCCTAACATTTAGGGGGATGAAAAATAGATGTTGGCCGATTCTCATAGATACCGGATAAGCACAAAAAATTTCATCAAAATCGGTCAAGCCGTTTCGGAGGAGTATGGCAACGAAAACTGTGACACGAGAATTTTATATATTAGATATTATAATTTTTTTTAATGGGTGACTCGCGATGTCTCATTTCGGGGCGAACCACCAGTATAGTGAACAGTATAGTGAAGATGATAGAGCAACCGAAAACGCAGCAAGTCATCATAAATTCACAACAGGTTACGGGCCAATGAAAAGGTGAATCTATTCAACCTAAAACCTGTTCTCTACAATTCCCTGTTTCCGTATATATCCTGTTCCGAGTATACCTATATATCCGTCTTCGTTCACGAATAGGTCCGTCCACGCTAAGTCTGCATAACGGTAGAATTGGGAGGTTTGTTTTAAGATTTTTATAAATCTTACACTCCTAATTCATTTTGGCATGTATTTAAATGATCTTTTTAATTTTTCGAAAACAGCAAGCAAAAAAATATAAACGGTCATCTTTTTAGGGTTTCGTACCTCCTTATTGATTGAGCGAAGCAAGATCTCTAAATCAACTGGGGCAAATCGGCGTTGTTTGTATGAATGTATGTATATGTTTGTATGGGTGTTTGTTTGTCCAAGGATAACTTTCAAAGCGTTTATCCGATCATCATGAAATTTGGTACATAGGTAGGTAGTGATGACGCAATTTTGGTGTGATTGAATGAGCTAAAAATGTGGGGGGGTTGTTGAGATATTAGGGTTCAAGAGGGGTGAAAAAAACCAAAATAGGACTATCTGGTCAAGTGGTACGTCTAATAAAAGGTCTTTGTGAGTACATTTTGACCCTGTTTTTATTTTTAGTTTAAACCTTGTAGTTTTGAAGTTATTAGGCCATAATAAAAACTGAACATTGACAAATACCACAGTGCTGAGATTTCGTATAAGTGTAGCTTTAGTGACACAAATATAGGGAAAAGTCTGACATCCAGAAGAACTGCAATTTCTACCAAAAAAAAAAACAATTAACATGAACTCCCGTTAGGTAATTTTAATGAAACTGTAGGTAAATTGGTTATTCATTTTGTGGCACTATTTTGATATTTTTAAGACAAAACGGGTCTTTTCGCGCACAGATTTATATGAAAATTACAATTTTGACTAACCTCGACTTTCAGTCTCTCGTGAACACGGACGATGTAACTTGGCCGAAACGTCGATGTTAGTCAAAATAATAATTTTAATATGAATCTGTGCGCGAAAACATCCGTTTTGTCTTAAAAACATGAGTATAGTTCGCGAAAATTTAAAAAGTACTATTAATATAGTCAAAGATAACGCATAATATTTTTTTGTTTTTATGAGAGACTCGCGTATCTCCCTCTCAACTTCCGTTCACACTTTTCGTAACGTATTCACCAGCTTACTCCTCAAGTCAAGCGTGCGTAAAGAAGTTTTACTTCAATAAACATACGATTTGTTGAGGGTAGATTTGTAAACTACTCAAAACAAAATAGGGCCCACCCAATAAAATATGATTTAAATTGAAATAAAAAAAAATACGTACAATTTATTTCAAGTTTAATTTTAGAAATAGGTTAACACATTCAGAATCATTAAAAAAACATTACAATGCCTTATTTTTGCCAAAAAAAAATCGTCAATAAATGCACGTTTTACACATTAACTTAAACGTTGAAGACACGAGCACATTTTTATTAAACATGTTGTTAGGGTTGCTTCAATGCCTTATGTTTAGTAACGCGTAGGTCCTGCCCTATTGCGCACACACTCTCTGAGTCGGTTCAGAACACTCTCTATAAGGTGGATGATGTTTTCATCTGGAATTTGCTCCCAACATACTTTTAAAGCAGTTATCAACTCCTGTCGGCTATGAATTTCAATGTGGTTGTCTTTAAGGCTTCTTTTCAACTGGTCCCAGATATGCTCGATCGCATTCAGGTCCGGAATCATGGCAGGCCAGGGTAGAACTGCGATACCAGCTTCGGAGATTGCACTTTGGGTCACTCTGGCAGTATGAGGGCGAGCGTTGTCTTGCATCAGAATAAAGTTAGGGCCTACTCGCTGTGAATATGGGATCACATAAGGTCGGATGACATGCTGAACATAGCTGGCGGCCGTTACATTGCCCTCATCCAACTCGGTTTTGCCCATTATGCTAATCCCACCCCATTCCATAATACTGGGTCCACCAAAGCGGTTAGTTTCACGAATACATGGTTCTGTAAAACGTTCTCCAGGTCGTCGCCAAACTCGTACGCGTCTGACATCATTAAAAAACTTTACTTTAGATTCATCTGTAAAAAGCACTGTCCTCCAATTATTCATGGTCCATTCGAGGTGATCACGTGCAAACCTTAATCACGCTGCACGGTGGGATCTGGTCAATTTGAGCCAAACAACTGGCATTCTGGAGCGTTGTTGGTCTTTATGAAGTCTGTTGCGAACAGTTTGGTCACTCACTCGCGTTCCAGTGGCGTCACGTAAGCGGTTTCTCAATATGCGTGCAGTTACAGTTCGCTCGTGTCGTGCAGAGAGTCGGATGTATCAATGTCTTCTTGGGAGGTTGTCGCTCGGGTTCTACCTGAACCGCGCCTCCTACTCACACTACCTGTCTCTTGAAAGCGTTCCCACACATTTCGAATAGCTCGTCTTGACACACCTAAGCTTGAAGCTACCAATCTTTGCGAATTTCCCTGCTGAAGCAAAACAATGGCTCTAGTCGCGGATTCCGTGTCCATGTGATGTCGAGAACCAGGCATTGCAAACAGTAATGTTATCGATAATTTAACGTAAGGCTACGATAACTTCTTCGTTAGGCACAACAAACCCCACTGAACAACAATGTAATGGCACTCACAGATTCTGCGGTATATCGTAAGATTTTGTTTCTTGTCTACCCACTTAAGAACTACCCTAAACTTGGCGTTTAAGTGTTAATTTATGATCAATAAATATGCCTACTTAACATTTCCATACATCAGTATGGAAATGTGTGGAATCAGTATGAACTCGCAAAAAAAAATGTGTCGGGCAAAATATCGAAATATTTCAAGTGGGCCCTATTTTGTTTTGAGTAGTTTATTTCATAAAATCTACTTCTACCGTTATGCAGACTTCATGAACGGGTTCCTGATTGAGGCTCCATCTATCACGTGACTCTCAGGATCTGTAACCCACGTCAATGTCATACTAACTGCTATTATTCAAGGAAACGTCATAGCGACTGCTATTAATCTGTGTTTCCGCCACAGAATATAAAGGAGATTGTACGCGTTGAACACGTAATTGATTTTAGTTAGGGGGAAAACTCTGATAGCAAGGAATTTAACTTTAGCGCGGTAGCTGGCTAAAATGTATTCGGGTTTGACTCAGGATATCTCTCATATAG
This sequence comes from Philereme vetulata, assembly GCA_918857605.2. Taxonomy (NCBI): domain Eukaryota; kingdom Metazoa; phylum Arthropoda; class Insecta; order Lepidoptera; family Geometridae; genus Philereme; species Philereme vetulata. Next base: position 1,953,981 of record OU975459.1, on the reverse strand, counting down.
GCGCTTTTAGGTTAATAAATCGTTGGAAGGGCAAAGTGTACGTATGTTTGTTAAACTGCTTAGTGATATGACAAAAATGACGAAAATGAATGAACATTTTTTTATACGTCCTGGACGTGGAACTGGTATATGACCCACTTGATGTTAAGTGGTAATCATCGCCTATAACAATGTATTGCGTCGTAGGTTACGCACATTAGAAAAGTGCCTTACTGGGGGGAGGCCCATTCTTTCCAGACACTTCTTTCAGGTGCTAAGATATGGTCCAGTCCGCTCGGAAATTAGTGAACTCGTTCCATCTTTTCTTTGGCCTGCCACGACGTATTCGGGCTGTGTTGGGGTTCCACTCGGTGGTGAGCTTAGCCCACTGATCACCCGACATACGGCAAACATGACCAACCCAGTCCCACTTGAGTTTGGCGGCTTGCGTAGCTACATCTACGATTTGTGTTCGAGAGCGCAGCTCGGTGTTGCGTATGCGGTCAATACGCTTAAATCCGAGAATGCTGCGCTTCATCGCACGTTGGCAAACCATAAGATTATACTTTTAGATGTTGGTCAAAGACCAGGTCTGCGCACCATAAGCACCACAGAAAGGATGCATACCCTTTATCAAATCTCCCATGGACCAGCTCCTCCAGGCATTCTCGGTTCGCTGAGAGATTTCCTTATCCTGCCTGGAGTCGAAGGAGACTATTTGGTCCAGGTAAACGTACTCTTGGACGTATGCTAGCTGTTCTCTATAGGCCAACTCAAATAAAATAAATTAAATGTCTGTAATGCACTCGCTGTTGCCACTTGTAGACTCCATAAAGTTAGTAAATCGTTTAAAGGGCAAGGTGTTCACTTTTATAACAAACTCCCAAGGATGTACAAAAATTGACAATTAACAAATTTAAAAACACAATTAAACAAAATCTTTATAAAAAAGCCTATTATAAAATATCGGATTATTTAGATGATAGAGAAGCTTGCGATTGAAATTGCTCCAACTCGTTCAAAATGTTACAATTTAGACGTAATTTATTTCCTGTATTGTTATGTATTCTAAAAGGATTATTAAAAAAAACAACCAGCCTTGTTTCTTGCCTTTCTTTCATGGCTTGGTCGCGAAGGAACAGGCAGTAAAATTGACGTTTCAAAGTGATCCTTGTGATTTTAATGAATAAAATATTTTTACTTTTGACTTTGACTTTGCAACTCTATTCATACCAAACAAATGTTGCGACGCGGTCCTGAGCTGTTTGTGTCAGGAATTTATCCAATCTACGTCTCAGTCGGCTTAAAGTAAATATTATACAATGAAATTATGCAGTTAGATACCTAATACACGCCATAGTTAACTCATAGACCGCAGTGCCGTAATGGTATCGATTCCATTTCCATGAAAGCCATTACAATGACATTACTGCAACGAGACACGCTAACCACACCGCTCACTATTATTCACTCACTTGACGTTCTACTTTCAACACATAAACATACATTTTATTTTGAGTTATGGTGGAAACTAAATCCGGCCTAGAGCGAGTCGGAATTGTAAAATTACGGTTCCGGACTGCTGGTTACACGTTTTTAGGGTTCCATACCCAAAGGGTCAAACGGGACCCTATTACTAAGACTCCGCTGTCTGTTTGTCAGACGATTGAAATTTTCACATATTATGTATTTCTGTTGCCGCTATAACAACAAATACTAATAACAAAATTACATAAATATTTAAGGGGGGCTCGCATACAACAACCGTGATTTTGCTAGATATTGATAACGCCAACAGGTAGACGCTTGAAATATTTACAGAATATTTAGTTATATATTCACTTTAAAAATAAATAATAATATTAAAATAAAAAAAAAATATTTAAGTGGGGCTCCCATATTACAGACATTATTTTTTTGGCGTTTTTTATAGATAATGGTACCTACGTGTGTGTACTTAGTGTGTACTTAGTGCGCAAGTCCGACTCGCACTTGGGCGGTTTTTATGTTACTACAAATGTAGCAAACAAACATACGGTCCACCTGACGGTAAACGGTCACCGTAGCCTATAGACGTTTATAACACCAAAAGTATCACTCGCGCTTATTTCTTGAAACGCATCCCCGAAGAACTCAGGTCTAAAACGACCACTGTGTTTTGACCAAGGTTCCAGACACACGGCAGCCATGAGAAAGGACCAGGTGACGATGGCAGAATTAGCTGGACTCCCACGTTAAGGAATGGCCGAAAACAGTATGAAATAGAGTCCTTATTAAAATGTATTTTTTAGAGTCTAGGAGATCGGCTGGAGACAGAAATTTCAAGCAAATTTAGAGATATAGTACAATTAAGATTATAAAAAATATATTGGAATACTTAATAAATAAATAAATAATAAATATTGCTGGACATTTCACACAGCGCTATCTAGCCCCAAACTAAGCAGAGCTTGTACTATGGGAACCAGATAACTGATAGAATACTTATATACATTTTTTTTGTAATAACATACTTATAATAAATAGAGCAACAACCAGACCCGGAACAAATATCTGTAGATCATGCAAACATTTGTTCCGCGGCGGGAATCGAACTCGAAAATATCGATAATATTATACATGATTATAAAAAGGTTAAAAAAACGCATTTTAGAAGAGGTGTCTTCTAAATCTTCCTGTTAGACCACATCATCGCTTACCATCAGGTGAGATTGTGGTAAGAGAAAGATTATATTCAATCAAAAAAAAATAAACAAAAAATATTGCCGGACATTTCACACAGCGTTATCTAGCACCAAACTAAGCATGTACTATGGGAACTAGAAAACTAATACAATACTTGGACACTGTTTTTGTAAACACGTATGCTACTTACTTATATAGATAAACACTCAGACCTGAAACAAATATCTGTAGATCATACAAACATTTGGTGTGGTGGGAAACGAACCAGCAACCTTCTGCGTCTCACCCATTGCGCCACGGACGACAAGATGTATAATGTATCATTAAGCTCTATTCAAAGGTTGTCTGGAACATATCGCTTTCAGCGACAAGGCCGCCTATTGTATTGTCTATTTTATTCTAGTTTAGTAGGTACTTATTTTTGTATTATTTCTGTTTGTGTGGTAATTTAATAAAGATTTATCTATTAAGACACGGATCTCTAAAACGAGAAGAGTCCTGCAAATGTTTTCGGACTTAGAATGTCATGAATAAAATATGGTGCTTCTACTAATGCGGTCCAGTTGTGGAGACTGTGTGTACCAGGACTTTAAATAGTGATGGAAAGTGTTGGAAAATTCGGTAAAAGTTATTCATTTAGTTTCATAGTTCGAATGTTAATTTTTCTAACTCGAATTCGGGCTTTCAATTTTGGCAGAATTTATTACAAGAGGGATTAGAGAGAGACAGATATTGAGAGTTTAATCTGTTTGAATCTGGAACATCGATTGCATTTCAGATTTTTCTAAATTTAAAAATACAAATCATTCTCTTATTTATTTATTTACAAATTTAGGACACGGCCATTTATTTGCTGAATTTCGATAGCAAACTATTGATTTCTTTAATCTACTCTAAAATGTGAAAGTGTGGATGTTTGTTTGTTACTCAATCAAATCGTCGGCTGAACCGATTTCCATATATTGTGTAGATTGTCACCTGGATTGAAACATAGATAACACTTTGTTAGCAAAGCCGGGGGTGGTTGCTCTCATAATTATCAACTTGTTACGAAGGAATTTCCCATCCATAAGAAATCTGGATGGCAAAGTCAAGAGTCAGCTTACTAGCCGAATCCCGGGCAATCCAATAGCTGCCCGTAAGGGGCAAAAACGGAATTAAGTGGTCGCTGCTCACACGAGAGAGCCCAACGCGATTTATGGCCCGTTTAGGAATAGAGAGATTTTCAGAAGCTCTAAATAAGCTTTACCAAATGAAAATAGATTTAATGGATAGTATTTAGTTTCTGTAAACTGATTGGCTTTGTAAAAATGGTACGTGTATAAAAGCTAACATGATGCTAAAAAGCGTTCTCTTCCAGATAACTTTTTGAAGAGAAAACTTCTTTAGGCGCGTTGGGCATTTTTTGAGGTGGGAAAAGTCCATTAAACTCGCGACACTGTTATCGTTACCGACACCTCTGTATAAAAGTACTTCGTAATTTTTCAAGTTTTCACTTCTGTTGGCACTCCAGGAGTGCCACTTTTTTTAACTTGACGAAACAGCCTGGTAGTAAACTACCAAAGACATCAAGTGAAATGATATTGGAGATATATCCTATACTTTATTTTTTTATTTTATCCCACTGCTGGATAAAATAAAAAAAGGTAAATAATAAAAAACAGTGGCACTCCGGGAGTGCCGACAGAAGTGAAAACTTGAATAAAAGCAGACTACACAACAGATACATATATACAGAGGTGTCGGTAACGGCAAGAGTGTTGCGAGTTCAATGGTTTTTTCCCATCTCAAAAATGCCCAACGTGCCTAAGAAGTTTTCACTTCATAAATAACTTGATATTCGCTGTGTAACATTCTGAAACCTCTATTTTCATAATATTATCAAAAGCCGCAGAGTGAATACTTTAATCAGTTATTCAGAAAACATTACTATGCCAAAAGCATAGTTTGCTCCTGCGGTTTAACTACAGAAAACATTTTCAGAGAATATGCATTTTGAATTAATAAATTAAAATGCATCACTACACCTTGGATTTGGTCCGAGCTTTTAATTTTTGTAGTGTCCATTACTGGGGTAAAAACTACACAAATACTAGCTACTAAACAATAAAGGAATATAGGGTACATTTACATCAGGTGGGGCAATTTTTTGTTGTATTTATTTAATAAGGCGCACAGCACACAAAGCAATAAAAATAAACTTAACTAAAATAACAAGTTTTTCGGGCTTGAAACGTTACTTACATATGTGCGCACAGAAAACCATAAATATATTCATCGAGGAAACTAAAGGAAAAGCATGTTCAAGGACATAACTTATGACGTGAAGTCATTTACATGAAGTGTCGCGTCACTTTGACAAGAGTGTTTTATGTAGTTCATAACCCGAATCTCCCACGGGAACGGGAAATATCAAGCGTGCGAAGCCGCGGGCGGGTCAGCAGTCAGTCAGTGATTTATATAAAGGAGCTCAGTCAAGTTTGGGTCTTAATTTTTTACTATACACACGTAATTTTTTTGCAAGCTTATTTCCAAGTAAGAAGTTATACGTTGAAAGTTTGTGGATTTTAGAAACAATTACCAAAATATGAAAAGCCTTGAAAATAATATAGTTTATTGTTAAAACAATACCGTTCTGGTACAGTTGTGGCCTTCAGCTTAACCTCAATTAAAACACCATACGTTTTAACCTCAATAAAAAAAACATTAATTGTTACGAGGCCCGTCATCGCTTTTAACGTGATAATTTTCGTGTTTCTGTTAAAGTCCTTTGTTGTAATATTTTTTACTAATTAAACCTTCTATTTTTGGGCTCACATAACACCTCCAATGAAAATACAAATTTTCTGACTTACTACATTTCTTTTACTATGGCACACAGCCCGCGTAGGTATCGCGTGAATTTATAGATGGCGTCTCAACACGTTGTTTAGTTATTTGCAATGAGACGTAGTTCCCGCGTTCTTAAACAGATGGCGCTAGTATTTTAGAGAGTAACTAACAGTACTTTGTATACGTTTAGTTCCGCAAATTTCCGCGAATTTTATTTGTGATAATGTCTCTAGTTGTTGCTTTGACGTAAATATACTGACGCGTGGGGGTGAAATCTGAAATCTGTGTGCCCAAACTCTGCGCCTTAAGATATGACTTCTTTGTTTTTTATTTAGCGTCATGCATCATAATTTAAACTAAAAACGATGATTTAAAATGTACGTACAAGCTTCTGCCACTGGCTTCACAGGCGTCGTTTGTCAATAAAACGTAGTGTTTTGAGTTTAACGCCTATGCCTGTCTCTGTGTCTGTGTTTTTTTAACAGAAAGCTTGTTTAATTGGATGGGTTCTTAGCTATGACAGTTTTTAACCCCCGACGCAAATAGAGAAGATAAATCAGGGCTTCCCAAGCATATTTGTACTGTGACGCCCTTGATAATTTGCCTTTTTTTACGACGCCCCTCAACCCAGCCCGTGTTGGTGTTGGCTGTTGGCTGGCTGCTAATGAGAAGGGTCTGCTTGCTTTTCTGAGCATAGCTTCTCAAAACGGGGCTCCAGTTTGGAAATTGTCTAAATTGACTTCGTTTTGCGTAGAACAGACACGCCTGGGTCTGTTTATAACATGTGGATGGACGGATAACACAATAATTTGACATTATTCGATTTCTTGTGTTTGTACGTCATGCTAGATGGTTATTAGAATTCCATTAGTGTAGATAGATTACGTAAATATATAATAACAGACTCCCAAGTGATGTACAAAAATTGACAATTAACAAATTTAAAAACATAATTAAACCAAATCTTTATAAAAAAGCCTACTATAAAATATCGGATTATTTGGACGATAGAGAAGCTTTGGATTGAAATTGCTCCAACTCGTTCAAAAATGTTACAATTTAGACGTAATTTATTTTCTTTATTGTTATGTATTCTAAAGGATCATTAAAAAGAATAATCAGCCTTGTTTCTTGCGTTTCTTTCCTGGCTTGGTCGCGAAGAAACAGGCAGTAAAATTGACGTTTCAAGTGATCCTTGTTATTTTAATGAATAAAAAGATGTTGATTTTGATTTTTCAAACCAATTGATGTTTTAAAAAAATATTTAATGCGTATTATTAAAATTAACAGATTCTTGCTTAGAAACCTATCGTGATTGATATCAATCATTATTATGAATACGGGATGTATCACGTACCGTCTTATCGGTGTTTATACCGACTATGCTATTGACCGTGCGAGGCGAGACGTTATTCGGAGCGGATCGCACTCAGCCTGATGAAGGTTCACGAATTGAATCGAAACATTGTCGGTAGAAACACCGATAAGACGGTACGTGATAAATCCCGTATTTACAATAAAGAGTCTTGCTTACTCCTATAAGTTATTTCAACATGTAAAACGTGCACGCTAGTGCCTCCCGTGCAAAGGGCTCACCGCCCTCCGAATACTCCTTCAATAATATTTAAACTCAAATAAACCTGCAAATCAAATAAAAATGATTGCTCGTTGTTGAGTTTATGGGCTTGATTAATATCCAATGCCTTTGGGCTTAAAATGCATATAAATTATATAATATAAGGTGCTTCGAAGTATCTATGTGCTCCGGGATTATCAAAAACTTATGATATAATATAATATATGTATATATATCATTAGTTTTATAACTAGACTGGATTCGAATCTGCAACTTTTCCCTTTGATACAACTTGCTGAATTGTGATGAATAACATTTTAAAACAAAATAACTACTTATTTTAAATAGTAGGTTATTAAACGAGTGGTAAAGCAGTGTTTCCCGAATGTGACGAAGGATTCTAGAGTTAATTCACGAGTGGAGCGAGGGAGTTACTAGAATCCTGAGTGCAGAGAGGGATATAAGCACGCCCAAGATGCAGACAGCTTAATCCACGAGGAGAGTAGATGAGAGACTCTACTTTTCAAACTTTCTGCGAGAAAATAAAAACCAAATCTAGGTTGGTGCATTCAGTGCAGAGGTTAGTTCGATTTACGAATAAGTTCAAATAGTGTGGTTCAAATTTTATAACAGATGAAGTTCCAAATTCAAATTACACCTGCGAGGACATAATGAAATTCAGTACAACTTTACTCCCGGTTCAGCTGTAGTGATTGAATGACCTGCTTTCGGTGAGGTTTAATTTAACATTGCGAGCAGGTGGTGTGAAAAAATTAATAATCCACCGTTTTTTCTAACTACGCACAAAATCGGTCGCTCTGGAAGTACATGGGGAGACCTTTGTTTGGCAGTGGACGTCCTCTGGCTGATATGATAATGAAGATGAAGTACTGTAATTTTTAGGCCCTGGATGTAAAGTTTACATCGACTTAGTCACGCTATTCTGGCCTAGACTAATAAATTATCTACATGGACTCCATGTTGAATGTTGCCAAACATGGCTCGCGGTATCAAGCTGTAAGACTTTTTAACGCACTGCCTACTGACATGAAAATTATCGACAGTCCTTTTAAATTCAAATCAAGACTAAAGGAGATTTTGTTGAAAGGGTGTTTCTATTCATTTAATGATTTTATGACCGGTTATAATATTGAATAGTCGTTTTCTTTTTTATATAGATTTTGAGTTAATGGTCAATTTAATTAATTTGTGACATGTTTGTATTATTAATTCCTTAGTAATATTATTCTAAATCATTTTTATTTTATATTCTTTGATATCTATTTTCCATTTGACTTTTCTTGACTTTTTTGACATTTATATATATAGGTAAGTAGACATTTGTTTTATTTTATTTTATTATTTTTGACATGTATGTGATAATTGTAAAATATTGTAACTTGTATTTAGGATGTGATTTCAAACACAATTATATAATTGTTTATGAATAAATAAATGAAATGAAAACAATGAAATGTTATTTATTAATATTCCAATCATTTATCCATTAACTTAATAACTTCGGTATTGAAATAAACATTTTAAGCATAGACGACCGCTTTGGCACAGTGGGTGAATATCCAGCTGATACGCAATAGGTAGCGGGTTTGATTCTCACCGCGGAACAAATGTTTGCATGATCTACAAATTCGGTCCGGGTCTGGATGTTTGTCTATATTTATATCATAAGTGTGTATTTACTTCAAAAAGCATATAAGTATGCTATCAGTTATCTGGTTCCCATTCAGCAATATTTATCTATACTAATATTATAAAGCGGAAAGATTTGTATTTTTGTGTATGTGTGTTTTTTTTATGTTATTTGTGGGGAAACAGGCTTACGGCCCACCTGATGGTAAGTGGTCACCGTCGCCTATTGACACCGGCAACACCCGGGGTATTGTCGATGCGTTCCCTACACTGAAGAAACCTCTTTACATTTCTCTTGAAGCGTGCCATGTCGTAGTCTAATGGAAAAACCTCAGATGGTAGCTCATTCCACATCTTGCAAGTATGGGGTAGAAATGATCGCGTGAAGCGTGTGGTGCACGATACCCAATTGTCGATTATATGTGAGCTTTATTACTTTGTCGAGAAGTGCGGTGATAAAATCTCGACGACGGGATGAGATCAAATAGGTCCTCAGAACATTCCCCATTATACAGGCGGGCGGTAGAATACACTGAGCGATCCGATGTCACGGCGTTGACTCAGCGGTTCCAGCCTGTCGGTGAGTTTGGGATCATCGATGATTCTAATGGCTCTTCTCTGAAGGGAGTCAAAACGAAGCAATTGGTACTTTGGAGCTCCGTGCCAAAGATGGGAACAGTATTCCACGTGCGGCCGAACTTGCGCTTTGTACAGCAATAGCCGTTGTTGTGCCGTAAAATACTGTTTGGCACGGTTAAGGACTGCAAGTTTTTTGGAGGTAAGCACAGCTCTTGCTTCTAAGTGTGTATGTTTGTATTGAATCAACTCAAAAACTACTTTGCCGATTTAAAAAAATCTTTCTCCATTGGAAAGCTACATTCACCCTGAGTGACATAGGCTATATTTATTGCTAGAAAAGATTAGGGATTCTTACTAAAACTTAGTAACGTAACCCTAGGTGTAAAAAAGTGCCCTAAAACGTCTTTCGTCGCATGCGCTGCGGAAACTATTGATGATAGAACAAAAGTATCTATACTAATATTATAAGAGGAAAGATTTGTATTCCTGTGTTTTTTAATTAATCACTTAAAACTTTTACATACAATAATGTTTAAAAAATAGCACTTATAAACACTAAGGTTTGTAGGGATAATGCTATCTTAATAAGAGTCTACATACATCATAAGGAACTGAAGCTCGGAAGCGCTCAGTCTATAATACACTTAATATATACATAGCTTAACATAATACAAGATTGGAACCAGGTAAATACATAAATACATTATAATTGGTACAGCTCTAAATTAGATAAGAAATATGACTTAAGTTTAAATTTTATGTTTTTTAACGTAATTGTATCAGTTAAGTCAGTTGGTAGTTCATTAATTAACCGGTGTGTGTGTATGTTTGTAATGAATAAACTCAAAAACTACTTTGCCGATTTAAATAATTCTTTCACCATTGAAAAGCTACATTCACCCTGAGTGACATAGGTTATATTTATTGCTAGAAAAGATTAGGGATCCTTACTAAAACTTAAGTAACGTAACCCAAGGTGTAAAAAAGTGCTCTAAAACGTCTTTCGTCGCATGCGCTGCGAAATTATTGATGATAGTACAAAAGTATGTTCTACAATATTAAAGAACATATCGATATCTACAAAAATAATATTATAAAGGGGAAAGATTTGTTTGTTTGTTTGTTTGCATTGAATAGTCTCCGAAACTAGTGGACCGATTTAAAAAAATCGTTCACCGTTGGGAAGCTACACTATCCCCGGGTGATATAGGCTACTTTTTACCCAATTGCGCAGAAGGAGGGTAATATTTTTATTGAAACACTACGCGTGCGAAGCTGCGGATTGGTCAGTTAGTTTATCATAAACCTGTACGACCTGGTTTTATGCCCAATCATTAGTAGTTTATGAATTACAAGCTCCCGCCCGCGGCTTCGCACGCGTGGATAAAATAACTCTGTTTTATAATTATCACACGGAAACAATATAACACTAAAAAAAACTAAAAACGTAATACAATGGACATTATCGCTCAATAAATTATGGATGTTCAATAAATTAGTCTAGTTTTAATTCAGGTCATAATTTATCAACCTACATATCCGCGGTTGTCACACGCGGTTTATCTATAAAAACATTACCCTCCTGCGTAGTCGGGTAATAAATAGCCTAAGTCTGAGTCCCGGTCACAATCTATCTGCATACTGAATTTCATCGAAATCGGTCAAGCCGTTCGTCAAGCAATTCGTGAAAACTTAACGTTTTCTTATTTATGTAAGTATTACTCGTGCGCGATAACTTGGGACCTGCTAGGAATGCGACTCCCCGACCGCTTCCCCTGCACTTCCCCGATGGCGCCCGTATTGTACCGTTCGCATCACTATTTTTTACTAGGGTTTTCAGTCTCGTACTGGCCTACGTCACGTAACGACGCGCTCTGGAATTCTTTTAGTTTTCGTTTGTGTTATTGTTTTGTTGTTGTAGTTTTTGTTGTTATAGTTTGTGTCATTGTTTTGTTGTTGTAGTTTTTGTTGTGACATGATGACCTCTTACAAGAGACGAATGAATTGCAATTAATTGTAAATTTATCGGATACCAGTGATTATAGTGAGACTGAGGACGAAGAACAACCTCTAGAAGGCATAAATCCACTAAGTAGTGACGAAGATGAGATAATGTAAATAATAGATTAAATAAATGTATAAACTTAAACATTGTATTTTTATTTTATTCATATAGTGTAAAAAAGATTAGATAAAAAGCAGCGTCCTCCCTGAGTAACATAATAAATTAGGTTAAAAAAAACAAAGACGAAGCCGCGGGCGGCTTGTTGTTATGTTCGCTTTTTTGCGGGCGGTACAAACACGCCAATATGACGTCACCGCGCTCAGGTCCCAACTTATCGCGCACGGGTAAGCTGACGCGGGCTGCCAATGTTACGTCGCCGGTATAATTGTCAATCGGCCATCATTAGCTGCATCTATGTATGAGAAAAATAATTTAATTCATAACTTTTTTGCGTGAATTTTGCCTGTATTTTAATAGTTGTTCTGCTGGTGGAGATAACTCCAACAAATTTAAGATCATCAAAATCGGTCTTGTTTTTGAAGCGAGATCTCTAAATCAACTTGGGCAAATCGGCGTTGTATCTAAGTATGTATGTTTGTTTGTCCGAGGATAATTTTCGAAGCGTTTATCCGATCATAGTGAAGTTTGGTATATAGTTAGGTAGTGATGGCACAATTTTGATGTGATATTGGGGTTCAAGAGGGGTAAAAAAACCAAAATGAGACTATTCAGTCAAACGGCAGGTCTTTGTGAGGAAATTTTGACACCGTTTTTTTATTAGTTTAATCTTTGTAGGTACCTAGTTTTTAAGTAAAAAGCCATAATAAATACAGAACTTTGACAAAATTCACAGGGTACACCAGTGACCCCACAATGCTGAAATTTGGTATGTGTGAAGCTTTAGTGACACAAATACAGGGAAAAGTCTGAAATCTAAAATAACTGCAATTTCTAACCCAAAAAAGATTAACTATTTACATGAACTCCCGTTGCCTGTAATTTGAATGAAATTGTAGGTCAAGTTAATTGGTTGTGTATTTCGCCGGCTTGCACAACGATCCCTAAATGTTTTTAGCGACTAAACATGTTTAAAGTTTACGTATTTGTATGATCTGAGAACTCCTTAAATCATATTTAGACACTAAACACGTTTAGGCATAATTGCGCGAGTCGCCTTTAGAATATATATTTTGTGTTTTGGGAGACTCGCGAGATCTCAATTCGGGGCGAATCACTAGTATAATTAGATTCCTAATATGTATTCTTTATTATTATAATATTACTGAAAGATACAAATTGGCTGCACTCTCACACTTTTCACCCCCATTTACCTTTAAACTAGTTTCAACTGGATATGGAACGTTCAGTCAATTCTTTTTGTCTATGCTTTTAACCAACCTAACAAATTCGCCTGAAGAAAAACACTCTAATGAAACCCCGAGGCAATAATTTCCGAATGGAACCTCAATAGAACCAATAAACTTGCCCCGGACAGAACCATCCAACCACTGAAACCAATAAAAAAGCAAATCAATGAACTGCTGTACCATACAGCCGATTCGGGATTCCGTTTTGAGTTATATCGTGTGATCTTATGTAATGGCATCGGGAGTTGCGTGTTGCAACTTTGTATGTGCGGCTACGGGCATGCTTATTAGGGAATGCAATCCCGACTCGAGATTGCAAATTCGAGATCCCGCGGGATTAGAAATATCAATCCCGCGGGATCCCGGAATTTTCGGGATCCCGTCTAGTTTAAAAAAAATGTTAAATTTTGATGACTGAAAAAGCTAATAACTGCTTGTTTGTGATAGTGAGGTTAACTAAAATAACATATAACCCGAAAGAAAATAAAAATCTTTATTCTTTGATCTTACCAACTAAATAATTATCGTCACCTATTGCTAATATTCGGAAATAGTCGGAATAGTTTTCTAACGCTGTTTGGCGTTCCTGCCGCTCGCGGCCGTCAGTCAGCGCGCCGCTTGCGCTCCGAGTGGACGTGTGTAGCGTCGCTGACCACTGCCGCCCAATCCCGTCAATCTCGAACGGGATCTCGTCATATGATGCGTCGGGATTGATCCCGAAAAATTACACGAGATCTCGCGAGATCGGGATTGCATTCCCTAATGCTTATGTAGACGCGGCGCGTAGTGCGTAATGCTTCATATCAAGTAAACGCTTCCACATGAACACTCTCATAAATGTAGGACGGGGGTGGACAGAAACACACTTTTCACAGTATAAATGTTTTAATCTTAATTTTGCACGTAATCGTGAGTCTATGCTCTTTTACATCCGAAGCCATAATGTCCTAATCTTTCATTCCTCGTTCTCTTGTTCCATACATCGCTCACATTCCTTCCGAGCACTCATAACGTTTCATTCCACAGAATTCACACAACATCCTTCTTTCGATTCCACATACATGGCCATAAGTTCGAGTTGACAGCGCGCTGAATTTTAGGCGCTGTGCTCGTCTATTCTCAACCGTGCCTACGCCACCGTCCGACTACTTCAATGTCTTTTACGCTTCCGATTTTACGCCAGGCCGCGCCACTTCTATGTGTCGTACCTTAGCAAATGTAAGGATGAAGTGCGCAACTCAAAGAAATAAAGTAACTGTGAAGTTACTCACGGCAACCTCCGCAATCGCAAGGTTTGCACGGTCGCCCAATTAGATATACCACTTTTGAATGAAATTTCTTTCCAATATCGAAAGAAATGTGAGCGAAAGTGACTCTTAAATGTATATCAAGTAATTGAAACTTGTAGTGTAGCTTGCTAAGGCGTTCATAATAGATCAGCTAGCTGAAGCGATGTTATGCGCGGCCTTTACCTTGGATGGGTGGCCGTTAGGATCTCGATTCCAGCTGTAAAAGTCGTCAAATCTTTGCAAAAAGGGAACATGTATCAAATGTAATGTTTGGACTCGCTTTTGTCTATCCCCTTGTGATCTGCACAGGGCGCCAACCACAATCTTTTAGAAAACCATCAAGGATTCAGGAGCGTTTTGTTTCAAGCTTGTAGCAACATTAATTCGATTTGAACCACAAAACTTTTAAACACTACTGTTATAATCCTAATAATGTTGTATATTTAGTACTTTCTGGTGATTACACCACGTTTAATATAAAATATTGCGAAAATAAACACATTTTACTTCTTCGTAACGCTCGCTCTTGACAGAACGGTCGTGGTCAACATGTTGTATCATTATTTTTGGGGGCAGATGTTACACGCCTCACGATATCTCGCCATTTGGCTCTGTTGACAGACATTCTCGTGCATTCATGCAGTTGGCCGCCCACTGCAGCTTTTATTTGATCGGTCCACCGCATGGACGACCTTCCGCGCGGTCTGATGCCCTCCACTCGTCCTTGTACGACAAGACGCTCAATAGAGTCCGTGTCCCGCCTCGAGACGTGGCCGAAGAACTTCAGAATGCGAGTTTGTACTAAAGCTGACAGACGCTGTTTTATGCCGAGCTTCTGGAGTATAGAGACATTAGTATGAAACTCGGTCCATGATATTCCAAAAATTTTCTCCAGCACCACATTTTCCGAGCGTCCACGTCTCCGCAGCGTACAGAAATATGGGGAAAATAAGGGTTCGATCGAGCCGGATCTTAGTGGATTTGGTGATATGTCGATTACTCCATATTTTCTTCATCTTGTCCATTGCAGTTCAGGTTATTGCCATACGATGATTGACTTCTTCTATGCAACCACCATTGTTCGAATAAAACTGTGTCACTTCTGGCGAGTTGTTATTACAGCGGTCCACTATCAGTATTTTGGTTATGCTCCAATTGATCTTTAATCTGAACTCAAGGCTCACATGCTCCATCTTAAGAAGTAGCTCCTCCATATGACTAACACTAGTCGCAAATAACTTAAGTACTATTTACTTACTTTTTAGGGTAACTTTGCGCTTTATTTGAGCTCTAATGTGAAGATAACGATAACTAATGTGAAACGTTTTGAGTGTAAGATTTATGGTGACGCCACCAAAACTGCATCGCCTTTACAATAATAAAGCAAGCTTACTAATTAATGGTCATATAGTGTGACCATTAGTGCTGTGCACTCCCTGAGGTATGCGCGGCGAGGTGGGAGGCAAAGAAAAAACTGCATGAGTTCACATGAGATCAATACATGTCGGACATATCTTACGATATCAGTTTGCATTTCTAAGGCAAGACTTGTGGCGGGACGATGGTCGGAGGCTATCTATCTGTAATATATTATACTTACTTAGTTGATTAAAATGTAACTTAAATATACTCATATTTTATTAAAAATATGCAGGTGATAAATAAGAACTAAACTTATAATTCAAAGGACTTGTTTTATTGAACATTTTTTATATTTACAAACAATTATATATTCTAACGAAAGTTATTCTGATATAGATTCTGTTTCAACTTCATCTTCCATTTCATATCACGAGATAACGCACGACCCATCTTTGAATATTTATCTCATGTGCGTCTGACATAGACAGTCCGATACAAATAACACTACCTGCCGCCACGAGCGTTGACGGCGAACTGACAGAGCGCAGCAGCCGATTCTCCCCCCCGTCTCGCCGCGCGCATACCTCAGGGAGCGCACAGCACTAATCGTCACACTATAGTACGAAATGACAGCGTAATATTATTTTAATATTGCTATAAGAGATTGAGGTTAGCTCCCAGGTCTGCGAAATCTGGGTATTGAGTACGTGATCCGAGGATGTCCAACATGAGGTTTAATATATTAAATAATTATTATATTAGACAAAGATAAAACATTGTTTATAACTACGGAAAATGCCATTCCTCAATAATTAAACAATTAACAATGTGATATTTCATGAATAACATACGGGTGGATTATTTAGATGTCTAATGTACACTTCTTCAAGTTTTCATTTCTATGTTTAGACATGCATGGGGTGGCCAGTTTGCGAGGTTGTATAATTGTACACACATAGGTATTTATCTAACAGTTCCCGTACAGTCCATGATCCATGTGCTCTCCTGCCCCTTGTGCAAAAGTGCCCTAGACCCCTGCATGACATAAACGAAGAGGTCATCCCATTCCCACCCTTTGTGATATTCCACTCGTAATTTCTGAAAGCCTGAGATTGTTGGACGTTGAGCTCACGTCCAACCTGAACTTCAGCTCGCACATCGAATCTAGGGCCAAAATTTCTGCTATGATGCTGGGCATCCTAGCTAAGGTTCGGCGGTACTTCTCACTGGGACAGCTGCTCAGTCTCTACAAAGCACAAGTCCGCTCATGTATGGAGTAGGTACTGCTGCCATCTCTAGGATAGCTCAGACAAGTATCAGCTTGAAGCCCTTGATTCGATTGAGTGACGTGCTGCTAGACTCATTAGTGATGACTCGCTAGTGGAAGCCAATTTACAAAGTCTAGAGCATGGACGCTGAGTAGCCAGACTTTCAGTTTTTTACAAAATAGATTTTGGTGAATGTGCGCAAGATCTTCATGACCTTATCCCTCCTTCCCTCTTTCACCACCGGACAAGCAGACGTACTGAGAAGTAATACCCATACCTGGTCGGCATACCACCGGCCGGCATGCCGTACCAAATGATTTGCTTCAACTTTTCTTGTTAGCATAAGTAAGGAGTGGAACTCACTTCCGGCGTATGTTTTTCCAAACCTGTATAATCTTGGAGTCTTCAAGTCCAGAGTGAATAGGTTCTTTCTAGGCAAGCGTGCTCCATCTTCGATCACACCTTCACTTACCATCAGGTGAGGTAGCGCTTGGCTATCATCAATAAAACAAAATTGCCGTCACGGGACGCTCGGCAGATATGAAACATTTAAATTGATGGTTAATGAATGAAAGGACAACCTCCGCAGCAGTTGTGCCGTCCGCAGTGGGCGAATACCTGGCTGCGACGCAGGATATTGTGGATCGATTCCCGCCGCGGAACACATGTTTGTATGTTCTACAGATATTTGTTCCGGGCCTGAATGCTTAACTTTATACTAAAAGTATGTATTTACAAAACAAAACTCTCTGCCACTCCGGGAGTGCCGACAGAAGTGAAAACTAGAATAAAAGCAGACTAAACTGCAGATACTTATATACAGAGGTGTAGGTAACGGTAACAGGTAAGGGTAACAGTGTCGCGAGTTCAATGGTTCTTTCTCATCTCAAAAATGCCCAACACGCCTAAAGAAGTCAGTTATCTGGTTCTCATCAAGCTCTGCTTAGTTTGGGGCTAGATAACGCTGTGTGAAAGCATTATTTATTTATTACTGTACAGAACTCGTAGTGTCAGTTACGTTGCATTTATTAATTTATAATTAAACAAAACCGTTTATAATCTTATATATATATATATGATAAGATGATTATAAACGGTTTTGAAGATATAGATAGAAAGTCGTGTTAGTTACACTATTTATAACACAAGAACGGCTGAACCGATTTGGCTGAAAATTGGTGGAGAGGTAGCTTAAAACTTGGAGACAGACATAGGATACCTTTTATACCGTTTTTTGAACCAGGAGACGGACATGGGATGCTTTTTATCCCGTTCGATCGCGTTCCCGTGTGACGTGACATAAAACGTCAAAGAGAATACAAGTCACTATAAAACGTGGTATAACAAAAACGCATCTGACATGGAATAACAAAACGCAAATGACAGCTAAACGTAATTTTGTCTATGGTTAAGTATGGTTGTAAAATGATGCCCGGGGACAACAATTGACAATTCTACCAGGGTGACGTATATTGACAGCCCGCGTTATATGCATGTCAAGACGGTACGAAGTTCGGCGGGTCAACTAGTTCGCAATATAAATACTCTTATATTGATATTTCTTTATCCTTACTTTTGGCTTTTGACAATTTTATTGATACCCGACATTTTTCTCCCAATCTTACTTTGGATGAATGCCGTCAGAGCATGACGGCATTCGAGTCGTTCTTACCTCAAGGCGCCTTAATAGATGCTTCACATGAAAAAAGTTGCCACTTGACACGCTAGAAAAGAAGAACAAAGTTAGATTTAATCCCAGTCCACGCAAATCCCGTGTGGAACTTGTCGGTACAGTTGGGAGTATTCCCCATTGTAATGCAGCAGACGGACCCTTGTATAAATCTAGCGATTTGCATAAGTTCGCTGCTGTGGATAACATTGATTTATTTGAGTGCTGGCTGTGCCTCGGGCACTAAGTAACAGCCGATCTGACAGATGCACGTTCTAACGAAGGTATTACTCATTTATCAGTTCAGTTAGATAAATCAACGCTGTATAATATTTGTCCGATCATAACTTCGACATAAATTTATATATATAAAACGAAGTCGGGTTAGTTACACCATTTATAACTCAAAAATGGCTGGACCGATGATCTTTGATTTATTGGATTTGTCTCCGCCCCGAATAGCAGAATAACTATTAAAATTACGGAAAAATGCACGCAAAAAGAAATTACGAAAAAAATTCATTATCTCATACATAGATGCATATATTGATGGTCGATTGACAGTTTTACCGGGACATTGACAGCCCGCGAAGTTCGGTGGGTCAGCTAGTAATAAAAATATTTTATTTCAGACAACTAGAGTCCATAGCTTAAGACTAACATACACACAAACTATATATATATAACAACAAATGTAATAATATGTACTTATAGGTAACACATCATACAATGACTGAACTAGGAAAACTTGTATCTCAGGCTAAAAAGGCTGAACTGGGGTAAAATAAGAATACACAAATTAATAAAACTTAAAACCTTTCTGCATAATCAAATAAACAAGTAACTTTTAAACAAAAATATAACCGAGTTCAGATAACAGTAAAACCCAAACTACTGAACCGATTTCGATGAAATTTCTATAGGACCAAGAATTTTCCAAATCGGTTGATAAATGACGGAGTTCTGAGCTAACAAACATAACATAAAATTAAACAAATTTAAGGCTTATATGGGTTTCTCATGGATGCCACTGTCATAACTGGACCAAATTGAAATGGAACCACACGGGAAGTACCAGTTTTAAAATAAAAAAAGAATCATCAAAATTGGTTCACCCAGTCGATTGTACAGACGACTATACATCAAGCTATACATTTCCAGTATAAGCTGATCTCTCATTCTACGAAAAGCCTACACAATGCGAGGGCAGCTTATACTGGAAATGCTGAAATGAAATGCTTGAAGTGTAGTTGTGTGTACTGAGGTAACAAAAACAATAAAAAAATACAGTCGAATTGAGAATCTCCTCCTTTTTTGAAGTCGGTTTAAAATACCTAAATAACCGAAGTGCAAACATGGCAGGTGTGAGTTACGTACCATACAATCTTTAACATTAATGTGTTTTATTTTATTACGGTTAGTAGCTCCTCAGTTTTCTCGTAAGATAGATTGGATAGAGCAGACTGTAAGGCTCATACAATTTGAGAAATTCATTGAGTGGATGACTAATTTACTATTTGCCTGCCTGTTGTACAGGTATGTTCATAAAAAATCTGGATGCAAAAGCATGCTTTATTGGGGTGTTGTTAGTGCGGACGATATCGTTTCGTCTTTTGTTAGTACTTTCAGTGCTGTAGGGAAGTGCTCTCTGTTGTCTTAAAACTATGTTTAGTTGTTGGAAACTATGTAGCAATGGTTGCCCCAATCTTTCATTTATAATGCAGATCGATCTTCCAAAAGCTATCTTGGGTCAAACACGCCTATGTATCTTCATACATATTTATATTTACATAACTTATTTATATTTTAATAACATAATATTATTTAAGGTTTAAAATAAGAATGTATCATGTGATCAAATATCATGTCCATACAAAGATTGTCTGGAAGAGATCGCTTTTAGCAATAACCGCGCACTGTACAAAATCTATTTGTAAAAATCAGGTTCTGTATTTTATTTTGGTGTACAATAAGAAATTATATATATACATTATATATATAATACATTAGCTGACAAATCCGCAGCTTCGCACGCGTACTTTTTCAATAAAAATATTACCCTCCTTCTGCGCAGTTGGGTAAAAAGTAGCCTATGTCAGTTGAGCCTATTCAGTGCAAACAAACAAACAAATCTTTCCTCTTTATAATATTATTTTTGTAGATATTGATATGTTCTTTAATATTGTAGAACATACTTTTGTTCTATCATCAATAGTTTCCGCAGCACATGCGACGAAAGACGTTTTAGGGCACTTTTTTTACACCTTGGGTTACGTTACTTAAGTTTTAGTAAGGATCCCTAATCTTTTCTAGCAATAAATATAGTCTATGTCACTTAAAGTGAATGTAGCTTTCTAATGGTGAAATAATTTTTGAAATCGGTTCAGTACTTTTTGAGTTATTCATTACAAACATGCACACAAAAATACAAAACTTTCCTCTTTATAATATTAGTATGCAGATGTAACTAATGCGCTTGTAACGTCTATGTTAACAGGCACGTCTAAGTTGTGATATCAGTCTTCGCTGAGCATAAGAATACTTCAATGTAAAAAGTAGCAGGAAAGTAATTACAAGTTAACATTCCCGCTACAAATCAAATAATCCAGGGTTGGCAACTATTTCATAGGAAGTCATCTTTTATTAAAATAACTAACTGTTGCCCCCGACTTTGTACGCGTTACACTACTAAATGTGTAGGTAACCTAGAATTAAGCTAAACTCGCAACTTTATTTGACACCCCATTTTTATCCCATGGGAACTGATTTATGGGACAAAAGGTAGCCTATGAGGTAATCCAAGTTATAATCTACGTATATACCAAATTTCATCGAAAAGAAACAAATATTCAAACAAAAAAAAAATAAACAAACGTACAAACTTTCACATTAATAATATTAGTGTATGACAGTGAACGGTACATGTAGCCAAATGACATAATTTTTTTAACTGTGCTATCCAATAGCTTTTTTCCCAACAATTTCAGTGGTATAAAAACAGTGTTGCCATAAAAACCATCATTACGCTACAAAGCCCATAATTATAAGCTCATTTTCACCAAATTCACTTTTAAGCGTCTATTTACTTGACACGTTTTTTTTTGTGTTACCAGTTTATGGAGCTAGTATATTGCCCACCAATAACAAAGTCCTCATAGGTCACGCACCTTAGAAACGTGCTCTACGATGCACTGCTCGGCGTCCATCAACATGAGGCATAAAGGTATAAAGCCTCATGTGCATATAATTTCACCGGCAACCATACCCTTCAAACCGAAACACAGCCACGCTGCTTGACGTGCCATACTTTCCACAATAGTATTTCTCTGGTATGATATACCCCAATTTACGTCACTGTAACCCGTTATCCCTCACACCGGGATTAATTTGTGGGGTAACTTAATTACTGGACCACTATAGTGGTTTAGTCTAGTTTTTTGCCATCTACCAAAAAGGAATTATGCTTTAGGCAAATCCACACTTATAATACAAACTCAAAAGTAACACTGTCTCTCTGTCTACCTGTCGGGTTGTTAGGTGTTCGTCACTAAACGGCTGAATAGATTTCGATTAAATTTGGTACCTACATTGATAGATTTGACCTGGATTGAGACATACGCTACTTTTTATCGACAAACTAGTTATTTTAGGTAATTGATCAAGCGAAGCGAGATCTCTAAAACAACTTGGGCAAATCGCCGTTGTGCGAGTATGTATGTATGATTGTTTGTTTGTCCGAGGATAACTTTCGAAGCATTGATCCGATCATCATGCAATTTGATATATATGTAGGTAGTGATGGCACAATTTTGGTGTGACTAAATGAGCTAAAAATGTAGGAGGATTGTTGAGATATTAGGGTTCAAGAGGGGTAAAAAAAACAAAATGTGACTATCCAGTCAAGTGTCACGTTTCATAAAAGGTCTTTAGGAGTACATTTCGATCCCGTTTTTATTTTCAGTTTAAACCTTGTAGTTTTGTTATAGCCTTAATATAAACTGAACATCGACAAAATTCACAGGGTACACCCACAGTGCTGAAGTTTTGTACGCGTGTAGCTTTAGTGAGACAAATATAGGGAAAAGTCTGAAATCCAGAATAACTGCAATTACTATTGCAAAAAAAATAACAAGAACTCCCGTTACCTATAATTTGAATAAAACTGTAGGTCAAGTTAGAGGGTTATGCATTTCGGTGGCACTATTTTGATAGTGTAAAACGTAGATGGTAACGTCAGCCAGGTATACTCATGTTATATTTATATGTAGATACCTACAGTGTCAAATATAAACAAAAAATGGCGGTCGTCAACTACAATATTCGAGTAAACGCCTCTATAATATTTCAGCAGATTTACGATTGCGTGAATACCCTCCGCTAACCGGATATATCCGGTGCGAATTGGTTTTAGCCGGTTCTCAACGGATCGCGTGCGGATTGGAAAGGATTCCATTTTATTTGAAAAAGTTTTTCATGCCACTGCATTTCCAACTTTACTGCTTTTAATTTTTCAGCTGGAAAGTTTCGTATTGACACATGGAACCTTTTTGTAGCCAGTTTAAGGACGATACACACCGGGTGTGTGTGCGTAGATGTGTATTACGAACATACGAGCACGATCCACTGGATTGTAATGTATCGGACGTTAAAGGGTTTGCGTGACGTGCGCAGTTACAACGCATTACAGCGCAGTCTCAGTGTGTATGTACTAATAAAACTAGTGGTTCGCCCCGAACTGAGATCTCGCGAGTATCCGATTAAAACAAAAAAATATTAATAGTAATCTTTGACTATCAAAATAGTGTCATGAAATGAATAACTAATTGACTTGACCTACAGTTTCATGCAAATTACAGGTAACAAAAGTTCATGTTATGTGGTTATTTTTTGAGGTACCAATTGCAGTTATTCTGGATTTAAGACTTTTGCCTATATTTGTGTCACTTGAGCTACACGCATACTAAATTACAGCACTGTGGGGTCACTGGTGTACGCTGTGAATTTTGTCAAAATTTAGTAATTATTATGGCTAATAACTCAAGAACTATAAATATTTT
Organism: Philereme vetulata; assembly: GCA_918857605.2. Lineage (NCBI taxonomy): Eukaryota > Metazoa > Arthropoda > Insecta > Lepidoptera > Geometridae > Philereme > Philereme vetulata. The sequence continues at coordinate 1,930,663 of OU975459.1, read as the reverse complement.
ACGAAAAATAAAAACGGAGTCTAAATGTAATAATGAATACCTATCATTTGACATCCCACTTGACCAGTTAGCCCCATTTTCATTTATTTTACCCCTCTTGAACCCTAATATCTCAACAATCCCCCCCACAGTTTTAGCTCATTTAGTCACACCAAAATTGTGCCATCATTACCTACCTATATATTAAATTTCACGATGATCGGATCAATGCTTCGAAAGTTATCTTCGGACAAACAATGCCGATTTGCCCAAGTTGATTTAGAGATCTCGCTTCGCTCGATCAATAAAAATTATATAAAAAAATAATGCTGGATATTTCACACAGATAGTTACACTTGTAGGTACTCGTAGATTCTCTCAGCTTAGTTAGCTATGATGATATTGAACTTCAATAAATTTCCTTACAATTAAATAAATTTAAATTAAATTCTGATAGAAACTGAAAGAACAGGTGATTATTTATTTTTGAAAATACATAGATATATTCTACTAAACTACTAATATTATAAACGCGAAAGTTTGTATGTATGGATGTATGGATGTTTGTTACTCTTTCACGCCGGAACGGCTGAACCGATTGCGATGAAATTTGGTATGTAACCTGGATTAACACATAGGCTACTTTTTATTGGCAAACCACGCGTGCGAAGCCGCTGGCAACAGCTAGTAATAATATAATAGAGAAACACCCAGACTCAGCACGAGTATCTGTAGATCATGCAAACATTTGTTCCGTCGTAAGAATCGAACCCGCCACCTCATGCGTTTCGGCTGACTATTCGCCCACCGCGCCACGGACGTCGTTATTATGAATTCTTCTTAGTTATTACAAAGTCAACTTCATCTTACAGAAATAAAAACAAATATTTCCTTCAAGTCGAACAAACATCCTCAGAACTTTAAACCAACAGACTGATTAAACCTTATGGCGTATGATCTTCCCCTTTATGCCGTATCGAGACTAAGATCATCGCGAGATTATGTCGTTTCTTTACAAGTTGTGCGGTGCATGTGCAATGCACCTTTATCCCTTCATATTGCTCGGCTCTCCCTGTATTGTAGATAACCAAATTTAGTAGGTAAGTATACAATGTGAAATTTATTTCGGCATGTAAAAACAAACATAATCTTATGTTGTGCTATTGCATAATGATTGCCATGTAACCACAGCTACTGTATTGATGACATCTCGAGATATCTCTTGTTGTCCCTTTCTAACCCAAAACCCGCAGCTATATCCGAAAGAGATATTAAATCGGCCTTTATTTTTGGATGTCGATTGCAAGAGGAGGCAGTTTTATATCGAATTAATTAATCACCTAAACATAGTCGATTTTCTTTAAAACTTGATAATATAACTAGCAGATTTTTTTTGAGAAGTCTTTTTTTAATCGTCGTTTTGAGAAACCGTCACTTGAATATCGTCAGTATGTGCCCTGTATAAAACGTCCTGTATAAACTTAAAAAGACGACTTTACTCTATACTTGTATACGGTTGATTATGTATTTAGTATTGAACGAATAAATTAATGAATAAAAACACTTTATTATAGACACACATTAAAAATAAAAATTACAGACAAAATAGAAGACACAAAGCAAATAGTACAATGGGCTGTTATGAATTAAATAAAAATATTGCTGGACAATTCACACGGCGCTATCTAGCCCCAAACTAAGCAGAGCTTGTATGTATTATGGGAACCAGATAACTGATAGAATACTTATATACTTTTTTTTGTAAATATATACTTATAATATACAGAAAAACATCCAGACCCGGAACAAATATCTGTAGATTATGCAAACATTTGTTCCGCGGCGGGAATCGAACCCACTACCTCCTGCGTCTCAGCCGGCTATTCGCCCACTGCGCCACGGTGGTCAATTCTTCTTCTTTTTGTTAACACAACCCTATTAATCTATATTACCCATAACTATAAATACCTTAGGTACAGACTAACATACATAATACAATATTAATTAAATTCATTTATTAAATCAGACAATAGTGATTTACAAGTCCATTTTTGTGTTAGTAGGTATATAAATTTAAATATCTAGATTAGCAATATTGTATGTATTTTGTTATAACTTTCATTCGCATCCCAGCCCAATAGTCATAAGGCTATTTGATAGGATCCGAATGAAAGATTGAATCACAGACAGGTCAAATCTATCAGGTTTGACCTGCAGAATGCTGTTAGAGCTGGCCCGTATCGAGGCATCCCCAACAACATTCTGAAGCCATTGTTGTACTGGACGCGTAAGGCACTTATCGATTTTTTATTATTCTACAGTAATCTTTGATAGTTATGAGACCCTTTGAACGTGCAGTCAATACGCAGTTGTTTTGCAGCGAAACTCTTGAAAAAATGACCTTATCTCGCAATGATGGAACTCAAAGTAGTTGTGAATAGGGAAGTCTCGACGGTTAATATCCGCAGGAAATATTTGTATATATTTTTAATATAGATACATTGTTTCAATGTTATGTTCATTGCCGGGAATAGATGTTTATTTGTAATATTATTTATCAATAGCTTATGTATTAGTAATTATTAATTAGTATTTCTAGAAGTGCATTAACAATATCCCAGACAGAAAGTTTAGAAAGGTTTCTCTAGTTATGGAAAAATTAGAGTACATTTTGCATTATAAGTGTTATGTATGATACTAATGTTTTAAATGCGAAAGTAACTCTGATTTTATTTTATTTTATTCAAAAGACCAACAGCTACAAAAATATAACAGTTATAAAATTAGATATTTACAGCCAATTAAAGGTCTCCCTAAATAATATAATGATAGTTCCTTCAATTTATATATGACAGTGAATTTATAATATAGTGATAGTGAATTAAGTAAAGTCAATGAGTATATAAAGATAGTGTATAGATAAGTATATGTAGTATAAGTATATAACCTTAACTACTTAAGGTGATTTATTGTGAATTATGTGTATTTTATTGTATTGTATTGTGTGTAGTAAATGTGTATGAGTCTGAAATAAAGATTATTATTATAAGTATATATATAAAGATAAGTATATATTTTAATTAAACAAAATAACTAAGTATTATATATACATACTATATTATGTTATATATTTGTCTAAATTAAATACATATTATAAATATTATGTACTACATGTTTCTATGTGTACAAAGTTTATAAATAATAATCTAAAAATATCTAATATCACTTTTTAAATTTTCACGAACATGTTTTTAAGACAAGTGTGCGCGAAAAAACCAGTTTTGTCTTAAACATATCTAATATCAGCAACTCGTTTGTTTAATTATTATAAATACGGGATTTATCACGTACCGTCTTATCGGTGTTTCGACCGACAATGTTTCTGTTCAATTCGTGAACCTTCATCAGGGTGAGTGCGATCCGCTCCGAATAACGTCTCGCCTCGCACTTGGTCGAAACATTGTCGGTCGAAACGCCGATAAGACGGTACGTGATAAATCCCGTATTTATAATAATGATTGAAATCAATCACGAAAGTTTTCTAAGTAAAACTCGTTTGTTTTTACCTATTCACGAATAAATGGCTGAACAGCTCTTAATGAAATTTAGCAAGGTAATAGATTATATCATGGGGAAAGGCATAGGCTAACTTTTGTCTCAAAAAATAATCTAAAAAAGGTGATATAGGGGTTGAAAGTTTGTATGGGCAATCTATAATTCCTCAAGTTATGAGGTATTATTTAGATGCACTTCCTATGTTGGTATATAGATAGGTTGAGACCGAGATTGGGAGATAGGCTACTTTTGACCCGACTGCGCAGGAGGGTAATGTTTTTATTGACCACCCACGCGTGTGAAGCCGCAGGCGGGTCAGCTAGTGCCCCATATTTTTGAGATGAGTTTTAATTAATTTTTTTTGGATTTTGAATTTAATTTGCTTTGATTGTAATCCCACTAAATTTATGTCTTCAATCTATATTTTATTTATATTTATAATACTAACTAAAAGCAAATTATTTAATAACTATATATGAACACACACGCCTGAAATAAATAAACTAAAATTACCATGGTAATACACCTACTTGCATACATAATTAGGTTTAATAATCATTTATTCTCAAAAAGATAACGCATGAGAATCAGTACGCATAGAAAAGATAATGTAATTCGTTCGAGTTATGTAGGTAGGTACTCAATTAACGCATTCAGGTAGATCATTCGTTAGTTATATAAATACTTTATTTAGTAAACATTAGTTGTAATATATTAAGTAATAATATTAGATAGGTATAGTCTCACTTTATATAGTTCCCTAACCTCCACCCTAGGAAACCCCTGTGTTGTGGGGGTTAGTTCTCTTCCGAACTTGTACTTAATAAAATAAATCAATTTATCAACAATATCCAGATTAAATTGCAATTGGTCGTTTAGAGTAGTGCGTAGAAGTATCAATATCAAATATAGATGAGGTCAGTTATGATTATGGATGTAGTTGTGGAGTAATTTAGAAGTGTATACGTGGTGTGAATGCGGCGGGGGGGGGGGGGGGGGGGGGGGGGGAGTGTTACGGTGTACTTATGTGAAGTGTATGTAAGTAGGAGGTGAATATGTTAAATTATATTGGTATACATCTTTAGTATTTATATATTTTTTTTCTTATTTGTGATGTTAAGTACATGCTGCTTTACGTTGGTGTAATTAATAACCTCTCAGTATTATTGTAACTCTGAGAGATAAGCCAGGTTATAGAAAGCTTTCTACAATTCTTCCTTGTTAGAGGCATTAAGGTTAGTATTTTATTAATTTTGGTATAAATGTTAAGGTCCAAGGAAAAAGTGTGATCGTTTGCCATAAGTAGTGGACATTTTAGGTGTATTCCACACGGTCTGCCGAATTCCGTACGTTTCCGCAACCGTTACCGGAGAGCTCTTATGGAATCTAAGCAGTGTAGCCAAATCAAAGATTTGCCTGACGGTAAGATGGTTCACGTCCTGGTAAAGAGTCTCGGTTGGGTAACGATAGGGTTTCCCATAGGCGACCTTTAAGATGCCACGCTGTGTACGTTCTAGCGGAAGCAGGTGAGTTTTGCATGCGGATCCCCATGAGGATACACAATATGAGAGGACCGACTGACACAATGCTAGATATACTAGTGTGATAGTTTGTAAGTCCATATGTTGAGTAGGGAATGCAATCCCGATCCCGCGGGATCCCGATCTCGCGAAATCTCGTGTAATTTTTCGGGATCAATCCCGACGCATCATATGACGAGATCCTGTTCGAGATTGACGGGATTGGGCGGCAGTGGTCAGCGACGCTACACACGTCCACTCGGGGCGCAAGCGGCGCGCTGACTGACGGCCGCGAGCGGCAGGAACGCCAAACAGCGTTAGAAAACTATTCCGACTATTTCCGAATATTAGCGACAGGTCACGATAATTATTTAGTTGGTAAGATTAAAGAATAAAGATTTTTATTTTCTTTCGAGTAACATGTTATTTTAGTTAAACCTCACTATCATAAACAAGCAGTTATTAGCTTTTTCAGTCATCCGAGTTTAACATTTTTTTTTAAACTAGACGGGATCCCGAAAATTCCGGGATCCCGCGGGATTGATATTTCTAATCCCGCAGGATCTCGAATTTGCAATCTCGAGTTGGGATTGCATCCCCTAATGTTGAGCGAGTTTAGTTTTAAATGCGTTAAATGAGCTTACATTTTTTACATCACAGAGTAAATTATTATAAAGCTGTGCGCCTGCGTGAACTATTGTTTTTTTGGCATAGTTCGTACGACATTTAAGTAAGACAAGAAAGCTAGCGCGACGCGTACTTCGCTTTGTCAATTCCTTTGCTTTAGTGAACGTTAGATTAGTGTGGATCGATTTATTGAGGATTTTTCCGACGAGAATGCATGTATTATATGTAAATAATTGTTTTAAGTTGATAATTTTAGTTTCTTGGTAGATTATATAATTATATAAACAAACATCTTGTATCTTACAGTAGATCGTAAGATAGTCACTAATCGCCTTGCACCTATCTTACTAAAACTCAGGCGTCTGTGTTTTCCGCAAAACGGTCTCACTTTCATCCCATTGCCACCCTTTGTGACATCCCACTATAAATTATTGAAAGTCTGAGCTTGTTGGCCGTTGAGCTCACGTCCATCCTGAACTTCGGCTCGCACATTGAATCTAGGGCCAAAATTGCTGCTATGAAGCTGGGCATCCTAGCTAAGGTTCGGCGGTACTTCTCACCGGGACAGCTGCTCAGTCTCTACAAAGCACAAGTCCGCTCATGTACTGATGCTATCTCTGGGATGGCTCGGCCAAGTATCAGCTAAGCCCTTGATTCGATTGAGCGACGCTAGACTCTAGAAGCTAGACTCATTGGTGATGACTCCCTAGTGGAAGCGTAATTACAAAGTCTAGAGCACAGACGCCGAGTAGCCAGACTTTCAGTTTTTACAAGATTCATTTTGGTGAATGTGCGCAAGATCTTCATGACCTTATTTCTCCTTCCTCTTTCCACCACCGGACAGACGTACCGAGAAGTACCACCCATACCTGGTCGGCATACCACCTTGCCGTACCAAACGATTTGCTTCAACTTTTCTTGTTAGCAGAAGTAAGGACTGGAACTCACTTCCGGCGTATGTTTTTCCGAACCAGTATAATCTTGGAGTCTTCAAGTCCAGAGTGAATAGGTTCTTTCTAGGCAAGCGGCGTGTTGCATCTTCGATCATACCTTCACATACCATCACGTGAGGTAGTGGTCAAGCATTTGGCTTTATCAATAAAAAACCGGCCAAGTGCGAGTTGGACTCGCGCGCGAAGGGTTCCGTACCATTATCTATAAAAATAGCAAAAAAATAACTTTTGTTGTATGGAAGCCCCCCTTAAATATTTATTTTATTCTATTTTTAGTATTTGTTATTATAGCGGCAACAGAAATACATCATCTGTGAAAATTTCAACTGTCTAATTATCACGGTTCATGAGAACAGACAGCGGAGAATTAGTAATAAGGTGCCGTTTTACCGTTTGGGTACGGAACCCTAAAAAAAGATCGTTGGGTGAAAGTTGTATGAAGTTATAAATTGGGATACAGTTTATCCGTTTTATGTATTAACAACATCCCCAACACTCGCCTGTGTCACAGGGTGGATAAAAATGAGTTTTATTACATTGACTTAATGACAAGGGTGATAGCAATGTAATTTGGCAGTGTCAGTCACAGACTGACATGGCATGGTAGGGTTGATACTGCGCTGTCATGCACAGCCCTGATCAGTACATCCATTATGCTTTCGAGTTGTTTAGATGTTTACTTATGAACCACCCCAGTAACGTTTTCTGCAATTGTTAACATATGTTTTTATATATTATATACTAGCTGTTGCCAGCGGCTTCGCAAGCGTGTTTTGCCAATAAACAGTAGCCTATGTGTTAATCCAGGTTATGATCTACGTACATACCAAATTTCATCGCAATCGGTTGAGCCGTTCCGGCGTAAAAGTGTAACAAACATCCATATATATGTATGGATGATACATACAAACTTTCGCGTTTATAATATTAGTAGGATAGGATTTTACTGGTTAGTTTAATGTATTATACAAATATATAGGTATGTATTCGTTTATTTCAAAACTATTTATGTATTTGAATTATACATTAATAAAGACGTAATCAATCATCGAAACTGTCGGTACACATTTGTATAGAACCCTCGGTCCGACTCGCACTTGTCCCGTTTTTTTATTGTTTTAATTAGGTATGCATATGGAAGGATATCTGTAAGGCGGTCCAATCTTCCGTAGAGGGGTGCTATAAGGTTAACACCTATGTGTGTGTACATAATAAATATTTTTTTATTTATATTAAATGCATTTTCGTGTGTCTGTCTGTCTATAGTATCGTAGTTCAAAACGGATGGACAGATTTAGACGTGGTTTTTTTTAATAGAAGGCTAGAAGTTTATGACACAGACGTAAAATGGGTGTTCTAGGGTTTTAAACTTTTGTCTGGTTTATTTTTTCGAATGGACTAATCTCGCTGCTGGCCTCTGAGGCCGTTTAAGCTTAACCGAACTTTTGGCGAGCGCAGAAGGCGCAAGGGCACCACTTAGGTACGAACCTCGGCTTCGGCTGTTGCCAGGATTGTGATAGGAGATAAATGCCCAGGTGCGTGCTTGTACCTCGAATAGGCGGCGACTGAAGGGACTCGTCGACCTCGCCAGCGAGGTCGGTGTATCTCTGAAGTGTGATCTCTAATGTAGATGACTCAGAAATCTCTTCCGCATTAGCGGAGTTGATTTCGTCATCCGGGTCTCCGAGAACGTATCACGGACGACGGAGGGTTGATATTAGGCTGTTAAATGTGTGAGTTTCTTTTATACCTACATATTTACTTGAGGCTCTGCGGAAAACCGGCGTCTAAAAAAATAAAACAATGTTAATTATGGAGAAAACCCTCTTGTTTTAATATATAAGACAGTAGGGCGCCGAGTAAAACGCAAGTTTCATAGCGTCTTTTATTAAAATTCTTAGAGTGCGAGCAAATTCTGTGCCGTACAACTCTTGCAAAAGTAAGAATTTCTAGTTATGCTCGTGTTTTATTGCCCAAATATATTATGTTGTGTTTGCATGATGAAAAATGGGTATTTATTAAAGTTGGTACATTAATTATTTAACTTCCCTTGTACATAGGCTGCTATTTAAGAATCCGGAACTGGCCACTGCACAAATAATATTTAAAAAGAAATTATCACGTTTGAAAATGGAACTCTTTGGCTGTAGAATGCAGGTTATTTCGTCCGTCTGTCAATTGTTATCATTGTGTGGCGCGATTTCAAAAGTTGCGTGTCATTATCACAATGGATTTATCTCGAGAAAATTTTCGTGCGATGATTTTTTATGATTTTCGACGTGGTCTAACTCAACAGCAGTGTATCGATCAACTCAGTTCGACTTTTGGGGATAAAGCACCATCGAAGACTACTGTGTATCACTGGTTTAGTGAGTTTAATCGTGGACGTCGTATGCTCACGGACGAAATTAAAGATGGTCGGCCTAAATCAGTTGTTGTGCCACGAAACATCGACGCAGTGCGTAAACTAATAATGCAAGATCGTCATGTAACATATCGAGAGATAGAGGCGATCTTGGGCATTAGTATGACGAGTATACATAAGATATTACACGAACACTTGGCTGCAAAAAAAGTTTGTTCGCGTTGGATACCGCACAACTTGACAATAGATCAAAAACAGGCTCGTGTCGATTGGTGCAAAAAAATGATAAAAAAATACAATCGTGGTGCATCAAAAGCTGTATATAATGTCTACACAGGTGATGAATCCTGGATTTATGCATATGACCTCGAAACTAAGCAACAATCAACAGTTTGGGTCTTCCAACATGAGCCGAACCCAACAAAAGTTGCTCGTGCGAAAAGCACTTTGAAGCAAATGGTCGCCTGTTTTTTTGGTATAGATGGACACGTGGCTACTGTACCCCTAGAAAATTGTAAATCTGTTAATTCAGAGTGGTACACGACCATTTGTTTGCCAGAAGTCTTTGCAGAAATCAGGAAGAATAATCCACAACGCAGAATCATTCTCCATCACGACAATGCAAGCTGTCACACTTGGGGTGAAACGACCCGATATTTGGAGGGTGAAACGGTGGAATTAACGGGTCATCCGCCATATAGCCCTGATTTGGCACCCAACGACTTCTTTTTATTTCCAACCGTGAAGAATAAATTACGTGGTCAACGATTTTCAACCCGAGAAGAAGCCGTTGAAGCATTCAAAAATCATGTTTTGGAGATACCGTCTTCCGATTGGAAAAAGTGCTATGAAAACTGGTTTCACCGAATGCAAAAGTGCATTGATCATCATGGCGAATATTTTGAAAAGCAATAAAACCATATTTAACAGTCAATGGTAGTTATTTTATTTTATTCCGGATACATAAATAGCAGCCCTCGTAGTAGTACCGAACTATCTGCCTTATCTGGATGTTTTTTTTCTAGCTAATCGTTTTTTTTTTATTTAAATTTTATTAGGGACTTTTACCTACAACATGGTATAACAGCCCCATTAAATCATATTAAATACGATTACATACATCGTATCTCACGTACATTGATAGAATCACCGATGCATAAAAGCTCCAGCTAGCAGATTAGCCGCTTCTGTAGTAGGCTCTGCTAAGATGCTCACAAATGTACCTACATATGTCAAGTCTGTTCTTTAACTTTTGCATCAGTGATTCTCTCTCTGTCCTGTTCTTGGCGCAATCCATCAAGAGGTGGTGCACATCATCTAGTGAACCACATACCTCACAGTTATGTGAATCAACTTTTTCATAAGGTATCTAAACTTTCTAGATGGATAGTGCCCAGAACGTATTCTATAAATAAATACAATGAAAGACCTATGCAAGTTCCCCCTTACAAACCACGGTATGCGCGGAGGCTGACATTGTATAGTTTTATACCAAATCCCTTTTTCTTTACTTCTTTCATCAAAATATTCTTTATACCTATTATAGCACTAGCTGATCTGATGAGGGCAATTCAAAGTTAACAGGCCTAATTGCTAGTTTCGTCATCATCAGTCGGTAAAACTGATAAGTTCTCAAAACTAGCGACAGAGGTTTTAGACCGCCCAATTACCACTTCGGAATGATGACACCTCCTGTCATACAGTAGATATATGTTAGTAGTTATAAACAGTGTTTTTTTTAACTGGGACAGTATGGGGAAATACGAAACCATAGCAGATACAGAGAAACTGTCTGTAGTACTATTCGTTATAGTTAAATTATTGGTCAAGCCAAGCGTGAGTTTATAAAAAATAATTAAGTTGAATACCTCCGTGGTGCAGTGGGCGAAAAGCCGGCTGAGACGCAGGAGGTAGCGGGTTCGATTCCCACTGCGGAACAAATGTTTGCATGATCTTCAGATATTTGTTCCGTGTATTTAAAAATGTATTTACAAAAAAAAATGTATATAAGTATTCTATCAGTTATTTGGTTCACATACTACAAGCTCTGCTTAGTTTGGGGCTAGATAGTGCTTTGTAAAATGTCCAGAAATATTTATTTTATTTATATTTTTTTTTTGTATTTTGATATGTAAATCGACTCAGTTTCATGGAAGTATTATTTCATTACATTTCATACAAAATATGATTACAAGGCCCATATCTAAAAATATCATAAAGGCTAACATATGTACACAAAACAATAAACTTAGAAACTAACACTGTTATTAGTTTGGGGGATTTTACTTAGTAGTCGCTTCCCTGTAGTGCCTGTAAACGATGCTGACTGTCCAGAAATCTGGATAAAATCATCCATAAACTTTGCCAGAGATTCTGGCAAAGTTTATGGATGATTTTATCTAACTTAAGTTTCAACAACTTTATATTGAAACTGTCCAAGCAATAGTCAGTGGTGTGCCGTCTAACTGTGCATGTCACTGCGACCCGCCGCCCGCGCGGCGTGTAATTTCCGATTCACTACACATGGCCAGACACGTTCCCCGTATATATTCCTGATATTACTTGTACACTTTTCAACAATCGAACGAAAATCAAATCAAAAATACCACACATTCTATGTTACTTTATTTATGTATCGCGACATATATATTTTCAAATGAAAGTATAATTTTAAACTTAAAAAAAACGTCCAGTCTAGCTTTGGGGGTTAAAAGTTGACTATACCTCAGCCCAAACTCGAATTTCACCTTCGCTTTTCCGCGCGCCGCTGCACGTCCTATCTCGCCGTGGTTCATATGTTTAACGGTTTTTTTATCATTCAGGCCCTTCTGGTTCAGGTGTCTTTACAAAAACCACCTTAATATAAATCCTACCTAAGAATTACGTGTTCGTTTGGAGCGACAAGCGTCACGTGTACCCCGTCTGAAAGCCGAGGCCAGACTGAATCGCGGACCGGGCGTCCGGAGCGAATGGTTTCATTAGTGCAAAACTTAGATATTTTCATTTTATAGTAAAATCAAAAGGTATTTTGAAAATTTAAAACACAGGTGCCCTTATTTATGTTGTGTAGAATTACTGTATAAAGTTTCAAGATCTAAATTGTAGTATTCATCGCTTAAGAACGGTTTTAAGATAAATTTGGAGTCATCTTTGAATATTTTTTCTATCGAGAAATTTATACGGAATCGTGTTTTCACAACACAGGCGCTCAAGCACGTATCCTTAACTATAACATATATGAACCACAGATTGAAAGCACACAATTGGTTGAACAAAACATTATTTCTCAATAAGCGATTTATCGTCTCCCCAGGTATAGTGCGCTCTTAAAACTGGCATACCTAAGAACAATCCCAGTTAAACCATCTTTCTATTAGAAAAAACGGATTCGAATCGGTCCAACAGTTTGATAACTACTAAGCTTAGGCATAGTAATTACTTCTGTGTGTTTGACTGTCTGTTGGATTAGTCCTACAGACAGACCAACATACAGAGATAGGCGTCAAACATATTAAAACACCCTTCTTTTTGCTGTTAAAAACAGAGACACACGGCACGAACATTATCCAAATCCCACATATTACAACTACGTATTTAGTTAGTAACAAGACCTTGTGACAAGATCGAGAATATTTTTTCAAATAAATAAATAGTATTCGATATTTAAAACCAAGGAGTTTTCAATTAAAACGATTTTAATAAGACAGGAACAGTGGAAATATTCCATTCCCGATACTTTTAGTGCAGCCTATGTATTAGTTTATTATTTAGTTATGTTTAAGTAAAAATTCAATTATATTTTCACCGTCGTTGGCGAATGTTGTATACACCTGTCTCATAAATCTGGTAAACTAGCTATAAAGAGATAAAATATGTATACTGTTGGTGTATCTTTAAATAATTAAAAAAAATCCCGATAAAGTGACCGCGGTGTTATCATATTATAGAAAGATAGATAGGTAAGTATTGTGTTTTTTGCCTTCTTATGAAAGAAACACGTCTGAGATGACATCCCATCTCGCCTTCATACCTAATATTTATCCACGCAAAAATCCTATCTTCCTCAGGATTAAAATAAAGCGGCTTAGAACAAACTGCAATCTCTCTGTCAATACCTTCGGGGCAGGGAGCCTGTCAATACTCCCCACGAGGGCGCACGGAGATGATATCATTTTCATAATTTAAATTGTATGAAAATCTCATGTCTGAAAATGATTTTGACACTCATTTTATGGACTTGTTTCTGTACGTTATGAAGTTATCAGTGGCGTGTGGTAAACAGGAAATCGAGTGTTACGCTTCGTAAAATGAATTTACTTGACATTCTGAAAAACACCTATTGGAATTAGATTAACATGTACTGGTGGTAGAGCTTTTGTGAACGGGCTCGAGGAAGTGGGCACCGCCGCCTTACCTTTATCTGCCGCCAAATAGCAGTACTTGTGCTGCTGTGTTCCGGTTAGATGGTAATGGTATGTTCCTGTAATTACTGGTACATAGGCATAACAGCTAAGTCCTATAGTATGCCAACGTATCCACATAGAGATCAAGACAACATAATACCTTGTTTTGAATTCTATGTGGATAACCATGGGCTGCAGTAGCCACTTAACAGCCGATGGACTGCATGCTCGTTTGCCATATAAGTAGTATAAAAAAATATCTATTTCTACAACCCGATTTTGGCGTCATTTAGGGCGACTGGCGCAACGTTTGTTAAAAGTATTTAATGGCTAAATAAGATTTATGTAGTTGTTAAACCACATGTTTAGTCGCTAAATACGTTTAGGGATCGTTGTGCAAGCCGGGCTTTATCTTTAATATTCTTTCGCAATACGGTCGGTCTATAAATGCAGTTCTACCTTGCAGTTCTGTTGCATTTGACCACCATCGAGATTAAATAAACCATTCATTGGACTGGGAACTATTATACATATATATAGTGATCCTAAATATGGCTTGATGGCCGTGAAATAAGAAGTGTGGTTACTCTATAGATCGATAAAGGTGAAGTTTTTGGAGAATACATGTAAATACGGTAAGATAAGGGACAACAAATTGTGTGACGTAAATTTGACAGATATGTCAAAACATGATAAATATGTACATCCAGGAAAATGTAATGATACCATTGCACACGTAAACAACAACATACTTTCCATATTTTTATAAAATTAGCATAATAATAGAAATGTGAGGGGCATAATGCCGCATTTACACAAAAATGCGCCTTTTAAAGCACATTTTGGCAGCGACAAGCTAAAATGTACCGGCACATGGCAACAAACAAACCACTTTGACATAACATCTAACACGTCTTAACTTGCTAAGAATTTATAATCGTTTATAAAGTTAGATTGACAGTTAGTTTTACTATGAGGGTAGAACGTTATATCTGCCAATAACCATCCACTCGCAAAAACTTCAGTTTACCCGTGATCATGGCGCATGCAACTGCGTCGAAATATCAGGATACTCAAAAACTTACAAATCATGGTAAATATTCCGTTTTTAGTTCAAATAGCATGTATACAGTGCCTAGTGGGAATATCAGACTTGGTTTTAGGTATATGGTTTTAGCACATACTCGTACTATCCCCTCAGCTTAGTCAGCCTTTATCCGCAGGATATATATGAGAGCTAACTAAACCTAGGGTTTCTTATTGTAACTTTTTGATGTGTAACATCTTTCCGTTCGGTTTGTGGGAGTGATTTTGGTAAAAAGGACGGAAATGTGTAACAGGAAACCGGGGAATCGCTTTGACCAATGAGCGCGCGCGGTGGTCAGATGTTCTCACTACGAGACTAATTATGGCTTATTTCATTTAATTTTTAAAATAACTTAAAATTTTAAATCACTAAATTTTAAAATTATCTTATTTTTAAAATTACTGACGGTTAATCGCATTTACGGAGGCGTTATCGAGTGTTCAATGACCAACTATCATAGTGATGAATTCGGTAGACATGATTAAGATTGGCATTGTGTTTTCTATTTTGTTAGTAATTTTTTGTTTATATGATGTACAATAAAAATGATGTTACACATCATATGCGACTGCTGTAAGGCTCGTATTTTTGTTTTTTTAGATATTCTACCAATCGCAATCGCGCTAATTTTCAAAGGTAATACCAAAACAAACCCACAATCAAAAATGTACAATTCGTATGGCGCTAATTATTTTAACGGAATTGAATTAGCTTTTCTTTGGAAGGTACGTTATTGTAGCGTACGATCCAACTTTATAAATTGTGCTGCTGAACCGGTACCGATCGACAGGCGCTGTTAACCTGGTTTATACGTGAATGTGACATATGACCGAAGGATATTAAGAGCTCGTGACAGGTGGGGGCGTCTCATCAAAATAATGTGACATCGTGTCAGAAGCTCTAATGACGGTAATGAAGGGCGCTTCGCTTAGAATACCGTATTTTGGAGATGAAATTAATTTTGGTGGCATGTTTTTAATGACAGATATAAGTTTATATATGTTTTTTTGAGGATATCAATAATAATCCTATAATAGCCATATCTTTCATGCGGATCAAGGCTGCACTGACTTGAGAAGGTGGTATGATGCGAGGCTCAAACGCCTATCTCTCGTAATAAAGAGCTTCGTTTGTGTGACTGAATCTGTTTTTTTTATGAATGCTGGATGTTTTCATACACCATTATCTAGTCTCAAAGTAAGCAGATTTTGTGTTACGGGTACCACTTATATAACTAATTTTTTTTAATAACTACAAACCTAGAATACTCCCAGACTCGAGACTAATATTTGCAGGTCATATAAACATTCGTCCCGCGGCTGGAATCGATTCTGCAATCTTATACGTCTCAGGTGGGCCTTCGCGCACTGCGCCACTGAGATTGTCAGAAGCAGACGTGTCAGAAGCAGTGGCCAGCGACGCTACACGCGTCCACTCGGGGCGCAAGCGGCGCGCTGACTGACGGCTGCGAGCGGCAGGAACGCCAAACAGCATTAGAAAACTATTCCGACTATTTCCGAATATTAGCGACAGGTGACGATAATTATTTAGTTGGTAAGAATAAAGATTTTTATTTTCTTTCGAGTAATATATTATTTTAGTTAACCTCACTATCACAAACAAGCAGTTATTAGCTTTTTCAGTCATCCGAATTTAACATTTTTTTTAAACTAGACGGGATCCCGAAAATTCCGGGATCCCGCGGGATTGATATTTCTAATCCCGCGGGATCTCAAATTTGCAATCTCGAGTCGGGATTGCATTCCCTAACATAAACACGACACGCAGACAAACAGCACTCAAAAGTAAATGACTGCGCTTCGCGTGGAGGAAAAAAATTCATTTACATACTTTCCAGGGATAACCCAGTTCAAGAGACGAGAGCTAAGTAACGTTACGAGTAGTTAGACTTGGGGCACACTGCGCTTAGTTAATTTTATTTGATGTAAAATACGGCAAGCCAATAAAAATCCTGGAAGATAATAGGGGAGAGCTATGGCCAGCAGTGGGAAAGAATACAAAGAAAACAAAAAAGTAGTTACTAGCCTTTACCGTCCCCAGAGGTGGGCAGTATTTGAATTACCTGTAATTAAAATACGTAATTGAAACACAAACATGTATTTTGTATTTGTAATTCAATTACTTCGTAAAAATGTAATTTGTAATTGGTATTTCAAATACTTATGGCTTTAAAATACATCTGAACATATATACACTTAGCGATTTTATTAGTAAAGCTTTCTACAGAAAATAGCGCTCGATAGTTTTCGTAACTATTCGTAAGAAAAATGGCGACCGCTAAATATGTCAATATGTAAAGTTTGACATAATTTGTTAAAGTTTAAAGTTTGACACCTGACTGTATTTTATGTTTAAAATGCAAGGCTTAAAAATATTTTGTATTTCGTATTTAAATACGTGTCAGATAGTATTTTGTAGTTTGTATTTTAATTAATGCCAAGCATTTATGCCCAGCTTTGAACGTCCCACTGTTGATAAAATACTTAAAATACGAGTTTGTACGACATTCAATATTGTAACCATTTTCGCATGGAATAATTGAAATGAAATGAATCGAAACCGGAACCTCCTGCGTCTGAGCCGGTTATTCACCCACTGCGCCAGAGTCAAACCTCCAGTGCCCCCAACTTATCTGTTCAGGTGGACAACATGGGAACTAAACCCGACAAAAACTAATCTAGATACAAACACCTATGTTTAGTAGATACTAAGAGTAGTACTTTTATAAGTAGAAGAGTTCTTTGTAAAAAGCTCGCCCGGGGAAGTACTACCACCATACTTATTTCTGCCGCCAATCAGCATTGCTACAGGCACATGAGGCTTTACACTTGTATGCCTCAAGTTGATGGAAACAGGGTAGTGCATACGAGGCGATACTTTGTTATAGGCGATGGTTACCACTTTACATCAAGTTGGCCATAGGCTTGTTCCATCTCCAATTCGTATAAAAAAAAGAAAAAAAAATACTAAGATAACTTGTTAGATCTGTAAACAGCATTTTTAGAAAAGAGTCTATATACAAACGTACAAAATTATATATTCCTGGAACCAGTCTTAGAACGGAAGGAAGCCACAGAATGTTCATCATCATCATCAGCCGGATGACGTCCACTGCTGAACATAGGCCTCCCCCTTAGATCGCCACAACGAGCGGTTGGTAGCCGTTTGCGCCCAACGGCTCCCCGCGATTCTAACTAGATCGTCGGTCCACCTTGTGGGGGGCCGGCCTACGCTGCGTCTTCCAGTCCGTGGTCTCCACTCGAGAACCTTTCTTCCCCAACGGTTATCGGTTCTACGAGCGATGTGGCCTGCCCATTGCCACTTCAACTTGCTAATTTTGAGAGCTATGTCGGCAACTTTAGTTCTTCTGCGGATTTCCTCATTGTGGATTTTGTCACGCAAAGAAACCCCGAGCATAGCCCTCTCCATAGCTCGTTGAGCGACCTTGAGCTTGGTCATGAGGCCATGAGTAAAGGACCACGTTTCAGTGCCATAGGTCATCACTGGCAACACACACTGGTTGAAGACTTTAGTCTTCAGGCTCTGGGGAATTTTGGACGAGAAGATATCGCGAAGTTTCCCGAACGCTGCCCAGCCGAGTTGGATTCTTCGTGCGACCTCTTTGTCGAAGAATGTTGGTGTTATCAAACGCAGACATTTCGTGCGATTGAAAGGACGCCCGTGCAATAGAAGGTACAATGCTTTTACCTGTCAAACTTCTATGTGGAATCTTTTATAAAACCCGATCTATAATTGTTTATTTAGATTGGATTAGATAATTACTGAATGCGCACCATAAACCAATATTAATAAAAATAATAACGTAAATCTATGGATACAATTGGCGGTCTTATCGCGATCTCTACCAGACCACCTTTGGATGGAATGGACTGTGTGGATATTACCTGGGGTGTAGCGGTGTACCTAGATACTATATACACATACTAATGCTAAAGATATAAAAATAAATAACATAAATGAACCTAAATAATAAATACGACATATAGGTACCAACTTACACTTATTTAAGAAACATATAAATTTTTTTTAAACTATATAGATCTTCGTTTGACCACAATCTCACCTGATGATAAGTGATGATGTGGTCTAAGTTGAAGTACGAATATCTAGCTAGAAGAAACCTATTCACTCTTACCTTAAAGAGGCCCGTATAGTATTTTTTAGGAAAAACAGACGACGGCAAAGCGTTCCACACCTCAGCTGTACGCATCAAGAACGTAGAACCAAAACGGTGTGTGCGAATGGATGGTATATCAACTAGGTACGGATGGTACTGAGCCGTGCGCCTGCTTGTCCTTTGATGGAAAGAAGATGGCGGAATCAGATCGTAAAGTTCCTGGGCACATTCCCCGAAATGTATTCTGTAAAAGATCGATAATGCTTGCAACTTTACGGCGGTGTTCGAGACTTTGGTTCTTAGCCTCCGCCATATATTGCTCACCTATTAGCCTAAAAGCCCTACGTTCTATCGAGTCTAAGGTAATTAATAATAAATACATAGATATTTAGCAACAAATACTCAAATACTTTTACTACTCTGAGCATATGTTTAAAAATGGCAAGTGAGTTGGCACATCTGATAGGTACCGGCAGCGCGTTCCATAACCGGACAGCCTGCACTGTAACAGACCTATCAAAGTAGGAGGAGGAGTGTACAGGTGTCCTGAGTTGGAGTGTGTCAGATGAACGCAAGGATCGAGAATTATGTTGATGAAGGAAATGGTAGGAATGGTTAGACAGGGTGGTATATAAACGGTGAAGGATGTGAGTATCCCGGCGAAGGCGTATGGGTAACCACTTGAGAAAAAATTAAAAAAAAAAATAATAAAAAAAAAAATTAAACAAAAGATAAAAAAAAAATCTAAAAAAAATTAAAAAAAAAATTTAACAAAAATAATATTATAGAGCTGAGCGCCTTCTGCGCTCGCCAAAAGCTCGGTTAAGCTGCAACGGCCTCAGAGGCCAACAGCGAGATAAGTCCATTTGAAAAAAAAAAAAGGTAACCACTTGAGCTTACTGCGAAATTCGGACACATGGTCATACTTCCGCAAGCCGAAGATGAACCAAAACTGATATGTGGTAGGTATGTTAGTATTCTGTCAGTTATCTGGTTCGCATAGTTCGCTTGGCTTAGTTTGGGGCTAGATGGCGCTGTGTGAAATGTCCAGCATTATTTATTTATTTATATTTCACAATAAATAAATTTTATTTGAACTCGCCTAGTTTCGATTTTATTATTGTGTCATTGCTTGCGCTTGGAATACAAGCGAGAGAGTATATACAAGAGAGAAGGTACAATTAAATTAATAAAATCATTCATTTACATTTATTTACACACACTCTCTCACCGCTATAGTCATAGTAATACATATTTTTTTAATCATGTTTGTTTTACAATAGTTGAATGTATGAAAACACTTCATTGTTACACCATCTAAACAAAAACATACAAACAATGTTAAAATACACAAAGCAAATAGTTTTATCAGTAGCGTTCTTATCGCTTAGAAGTGACCAGACAACCTTTGGATGGAGAGGATTTTCTTATAACTAAGATAATGGTTGGGGATTGATGTTCTGTATAATTTTTTTTGGTACAAAACATTAGATTAGGTACTTCATAATTTTTGAAGTAATAACGTCTTTAGGCGCGCTGGGCATTTTTGGAGATGGGATAAAATCATTGAACTCGCGACACTGTTACCGTTACCGACACCTCTGTATATAAGTATTTCGTAATTGTTCTGTTTTTTACTTCTGTAGACACTCCCGGAGTGCCACATTTTTTAAACGACCTGGAGATGGCCTAACTGATGGAGTGCTAACCATCGCCTATACTGCCACCTTAGAAACGTGCCCTACGATGCAATGGCCTGCCTGCGTCCAACTTGAGGCATACAGGTGTGTGTATACAGTGTAGTACATTAATCGTATCGGACTGTCTCTTGCGTCCTCCGATCGAATAGCGTTAGCCTAGAAATGTCCGCTAATCCTGTCAGTAGTGAGTACCCGCCTTACGTCGAGACTTCACTCTCGTGATAAAATAGGTGCAGGAGCGGAGTGTGCATACTTCTCTAATGTTATGAAAATTCTGTGTGGATGTTTAGATGGATTTGTTGCAAAACACGTCGTAGGATATTGAGAATACTAGACATACCTACTCGTAGGCATATACAGAGATTTATTTGATACCATAGCACCATGCTAGTGGAAAGAAAACATGATATAATATTAGCTTTTCACGTGTACGATGACGTCACGATCGCTGCAATCAATCTATGTTTATGGAGAATGACAATTAATTGTGATATGAATTAAGTATTTTTATAACACAGTCGGGATAATATATAAAAACGTAAATATGCGTAAAAAGCTATTTAATGTTAGTAATTAATATATTTAACTTACCTAGTCGGGTCATAAATTCTGTCACATGTTTAATATAAAATAATTGAAACAAGTTTATTCATTATGTAACCATTTATATACCAAAATGAACTTAACAAAACGTAAATTCTTATGACACTAAAGTTTATTCAAAATTACCTCCGTGATTTTGAATACAGGCCTTCAATCTGCGCGGCCAGTCGTCTATCGCAGCACGAACGAGGTCCATGTCAATATCGGCGGCTGCCTTAATCAAAGATGTCTTGAGTGACTCCAAATTGGGATGAGGCTTTGAGCACGCCTTTTCCTCCAAGTGTTGCCATATCTTGTAATCTAACGGATTCAAATCTGGACTGGAGGAGGGCCAGTCTTCGTGCCGGATGAAGTCGATTTCACGCGCCGCCAGCCAGTCTTGTGTGCTCTTCGCTCTATGAGCTGGCGCCGAATCTTGTTGGAATACCCAGTGCCTGTTATTGAACATGGTATGAGAAACAGGTTCCACAAGGTTCGTCAGGACTGTATTTTGATACACAACTGCATTCGTTTTTACACCTTTCTCCCAAAAATGT
Source organism: Philereme vetulata (assembly GCA_918857605.2). Lineage (NCBI taxonomy): Eukaryota > Metazoa > Arthropoda > Insecta > Lepidoptera > Geometridae > Philereme > Philereme vetulata. The sequence goes on along the minus strand of OU975459.1, from coordinate 1,909,176 downwards.
ACCTCTGTTAAGCCCCAATAAGAAACTCCCAACCATACCATGAGCGAGGATGGAAAATGACCTCGTTGGACACGCGGAATACGGTTGCTCGCTTCTTCACTACTGTGTGCGTTATCCTTATCATTTTGTTTGTTGTAGCTCTCTTCTACGGTAAAAATTTTTTCATCCGAAAAAAGAATTTCCCGATATTTTTTTCCCGCGTACCGCTTCAACAAAGCGCGGCATCTCTTCAGTCTCAGGTCTATTAGACGAGCATTCAAACGATGTCCTGTTTTTCTTCGATATGCCCGAAGCCCTAAGTCTTCATTTAACAACCTTTTCACCGTGGTTCTGCTTAACCCCATCTGAAGGGCCAACAGTTTCTGCTTACGTTTGGGATTTCTTTGAATTCGCGCCTTCACAGCTTTTTTCACTGCTGGAGTCCTAACAGACCGAGGGCGACCACTTCTTGACCTGTCATCTACACTAGAGTCTTCATTGTATCGTTTGATGGTGCGATAAACGAATCTTTTGGTTATATTCAAATTTTTCAGAAGGTCAAAAATTTGAATTGGCGCGTAACCGCAACGATGCAACGCAATAACTGCAACACGGTCTTCTTTAAGCGTCCATTCCATATTTAAAAATGAGTAAAATTCTAAAAAGTATACATTTTTATTTTCATGAACAATTCGAAATTCGAATTCTATAAATTTTTGTGGCCAGCATTCTAAAAGAAAAGTTTTTACTGTTTGACCTGACTAGGTATTTAAATAATTTGTAATGTCGTCCATTTTGTGAGTAAAAGAAAAGAAAGAAAAAGAAAGAAAATACATTTATATGACACACACACACAGGACAGACCATTCAGAACAGAACAAATACAGAAAACATACCTACTTACCTAAAGATTATAATAATAAAAAGAAAAAATATTTAGGTACAGAATTGCAGTAAAAACACAAGATAAAAATTTAGTACTTATACATAGGTAATACGGTCTTCCGTGCTGTGTGGGCCAAACAGGCCCCGTCTCAGCGTATTGCTGCCAAACATCCGAGGAAGGTAAGCGGCGCTGGTTTTCAGATGGGACCCATGAGTAGCCTCACGAACGCAGAAAAATAAATGAGTAAACAGATACATAGACATGCATGGATACACATACGTAAATAATAAAATAAACTTGAAAGAATAAAATAGTTAATACGTAGTTAGTAGAAAATATAAATATTCTATAATGTTCATTATAATAGACATTTGTTTGTGCGCCTTGACCGCTGCTAGGCAAAGGCGTCTCCTTTCATACATCGCGGTCCATAGCCAATTTTGACCAATCTGGTTTGTATGCATCCAGGTCGTCCCACCATATATTCGGGGAGAATTTTTCACGGCTGTGTCGCCCGTTCGGTATCCACTTGATTCGCCCAACTCTTTGTAATATGTATCCTCTAAAGTACACCGCACTCCGTATTTTTGTAAATTTCGCTCCATCTAAAGGTTGCCTGGAAGAGATCGCTTTCAGCGATAAGGCCGCCGATTGTATTGCCTTCTTTATTTTAGCCTAGTACTTATTTTTGTATTATTTCTGTTTGTGTGGTAATTCAATAAAGAGTTATCTATCTATCTAACTTTTTGGAAGGATTTGAACAACGTGGCTTGCCCAATCCCATTTTAAGCGGGCGACCTTAACAGATACTTCGGCTATGCCTGTTTTGACTAGACGTTTATTTATACAGGGTGTCCTAGAACTAGAATTTTATCCCAAGAGGTCTATTCTTGACACTTACGAGATCAACAAATGTTCTACTAAAATAAAAATTATATATAATATTATTTATTGACTTATTATATTAAAAAATACGTGTATCTTATACTAATAAAATTGTTTATCTGTTTGTGAAAATTCGATGATTCGTGAAGAATCACTTTGTATAAATCAGCTGATTTGGGTTAAAAACATTAAGTCAAACATTACGTTTATTTGTAGAAAGTTCTAATAAAGGCGCGAAGTCTAAAAATAGCGGTTTTAAAGGCAAACTAAATAGCTCAAGAATTATATACTGAAAAATATAAGTTTTTTATGGAAAATTACTTTTTCAAAACAAGCTTTTATCAAATTCATAATCGGAACCGCAAGCAGATTCAAATGAGCCCAAACACTAGTAGCCTACTATAATCCATTCAGAAATTTCGTTGTCTAGCATCCGTCTCCATCATGAGACCACCTCCATGGTACCATATTATTGCATTGTCACCGAAGTTACATATGTATTCCAAATTTCAGCTCTATCGGTTGAGGGGAACGTGTTTAAAATTCAGTTGGAAGATTCCACCCGGACAAACATACATAAGTGTAGACTTAAGTTGCTAATGGTCCCCGCACTAGGTCTAGCTTGTATCGCAGGAAACCGGATTACAATGAAAACGACACATACATACGTTGAAAGTTAATAAAAAAGCTTTTAAAAATGTCTGTCAGGTATATTTTTTTTATGAAAAGTTGTTAATTTTCAATGTCGGAATCACCCCATACAGGTTTAAAATACTAGTTCCGGTTCTGTATGGATAGATGTTATACTAGACAGTTGAGTTACGATTAGTTCTAATATATGGCGATGAGCTTGCAACTTGTCTCGCTCGGATGCTCTTAGCAAGACATAATACCTACCTTACAAAGGTTTGTCGATTACGTACACTAGGTAAGTAGAAATACATAATTGTATTTGTGTATTAAATTATATTAAAGTATATATATATAGGTATATTATACTAGCTGACCAATCCGCAGCTTCGCACGTGTAGTTTTTCGATAAAAACTTTACCCTACTTCTGAGAAGTTGGGTGAAAAGTAGCTTGTGTTACTCATGAAGAATGTAGCATTCTAATGATAAGTAGTTTTTGAGTTTATTCGTTACAAACCTTCCCTCTTTTATAATACTAGTATATATTACTCTATATTAAAACAATTTATAGGTGTATTTACTAAACAATGTATTTATTACTTTACGAGAAATAAATTAAAAATATTATAAGTACATTTGAAAGTAAGTCTGTCTCTCTGTCTGTTACATTTTCACGAATAAACGGCCTTGACCGATTTCAATGAAATCTGGTTTAAACACGTAAATAGATTGTGACCGGGATTGGATAACTTTTTGACATAGATTACTTTTTACCCGAAGAAGGAGAAGGCAGATGGAGGGTAATGTTTTTATTGATAAATCACACGTGCGAAGCCACGGGCGGGTCACAAGTGGCGGTCTTATCGCTAAAAGTGATATCTTCCAGGCAACCTTTGTATGGGATGGATTTCACGTGTACTTTATTTTTCACGGACGGTAGCTCTTAATAATATAACTGTGATTTTATAAGCAGTGTGCCTACATACTTACATAAGCAAAATAAATAAATATATTTATGTACTAATTTATGGATACTGTAATATCTGATTACCTGATACATAATATTACCTACCTTTTTAAAAAAACCAACAATACAAATTATTTACATGGGTGGGTAGGTAGGTGCTACACATACTACCCGTGCGCGATAAGTTGGGACCTGAGCGCGGTGACGTCATATTGGCGTGTTTGTACCGCCCGCAAAAAAGCGAACATAACAAACAGCCGCCCGCGGCTTCGTCTTTGTTTTTTTTAACCTAATTTATTATGTTACTCAGGGAGGATTATTTTATCTATTATTTACATTATCTCATCTTCGTCACTACTTAGTGGATTTATGCCTTCTAGAGGTTGTTCTTCGTCCTCAGTCTCACTATAATCACTTGACGAAGAGGTTTCCGATAAATTTACAACATTTACTATAACAACAAAAACTACAACAACAAAACAATGACACAAACTATAACAACAAAAACTACAACAATAAAACAATAACACAAACGAAAACTAAAAGAATTCCAGAGCGCGTCGTTACGTGACGTAGACCAGTACGAGACTAAAAACCCTAGTAAAAAATAGTGATGCGAACGGTACAATACGGACGCCATCGGGGAAGTGCAGGGGAAGCGGTCGGGGAGTCGCATTCCGGTCCCAAGTTATCGCGCACGAGTAATACCTACCTTCACTCAATCCCCGAGAGCAGTGCAAGCTTCTGGCGTCCGTGACGACACTATTTTGGGTCAGCAGAATACCAGCGTTCAGTAGCTAGGTTCTAGCCTACCTACTTGGCACATGCTGAGCTGACGCCATTTTGGCATGACTCGACCTTGTAATTTATGATGGAAGTTGCGTGAGATATTCCTGTATTTTTTGATTAACCTGTAATCTTCGACTTTTGGCATTCTTCTCCTTTTATGTCTTCATATCCTTGTAGGCATTTACACCCATCTAATTCTTAGCGCCAGTCAAGATTCTGCATTACAACTATGTCACTATCTACTGTTTTGTTTTTATTTTGTAGGTGTGTCGTGTCAAATAAATGATTTCATTTTCATTTATAATTTTTTTGCAACCAATTTGTGTACCTAGCTTTAAGTTTTATGTTGTTTTATATTTTTATAATTGCCTGGTAGCACAGTTGGATAGTGCATCCTCGTATCAAGAGGAAGGTTGCGGGTTCAAGTCCCGTCTAGGCTTGGAATTTTTGAGATGATTTTAAAAATCTTGGAATTTTCCGTATGTATTCGGATAACACTATAAATAAAAATACTATTTGAAGTAAGCAACGCGACATCTCTTGTCAATGTACTGAACTGCAACGTTTGGTATTGAGCAGGTACAAATAACTATATAAGTTTTCCTGTAGATGGAGCTAACGGCGCTTTAGTCGTAATTCTGAATCATCTCACTAATTTCGACCTAGACGTTAGTTGCCTGGTAGCACAGTTGGATGGTGCATCCTCGTATCAAGAGGAAGGTTGCGGGTTCAAGTCCCGTCTAGGCTTGGAATTTTTGAGATGATTTTAAAAATCTTGTTTTATATTGATATACTGTATTATTTTTTTATTTAGTTTTAGACTAAGTGTTGCAAATAAAATATATGATTTTAACACGGATAAGGATTAGTTTATCCTGCACCCAAAGTTATGTTATCTCAACCCAAATTAATGTTATTACCCGACAACCAAAGGGAGGCTATTTTACTTTCAAGTTGTATTAGAATATAATAATTTTAAGCTGAACTAGACCCATTGTTGGCGAAAACAAACGTATTTAGCCCGAAGCCTTTGTAACTCAGAGTAAAGATTTTGGGAGTCTAGTAGAGGGCTGTTATTATGCCAGAAACGTAAGCATTTTCGAAATATTATTTCGTGTAATGTTTAGTGGCAGTTTTAAATGATGGAGGTGGAACAAGTATATGGCCCACCTGATGTGGTAACCATCGCCCATAACAAATTATTGCCTAGTAAGTCACGCGCCTTAGAAACGTGCCCTACGCACTGCCCTGCATCCTTCTTGAGGCGTACAGTTGTAAAGCCTCATGTGCCTGTAATTTCACCGGTAACCATACCCTTCAAACTGAAACACAGCAATGCTGCTTAGCGGCGGAAATAGATATGGCGGTAGTAATTCCCTGGGCGAGCCCTTTCACAAGGAACTCTACTGTTTAATATGGGTGGAGTAATGTGACGATGAATGGTGGCGAGAAGCAGCTATAGAAATGTAACATCTGATAGCGAGATGGGTGGACTACCCAGGCTCCTGGTGGATGGCACCAACTTAGAGAGGCCTATTCCCTGTAATGTGTGAAGTATAGATAGGTAGAAAACTCTTTATTGTAAATCACCTTAAATTATAAAAGAACTAGCTGTTGCCCGCGACTTCGTAAGTACCTACACGTTACACTACTAAACCTAGAAATACAGCTAAACTCGCTGTTGCAAATTGACTTGACACCCCATTTTTATCCCATGGGAACTGATTTATGGGATAAAACGGAGCTTATGTGGTAATCTAGGTTATAATCTACGTATATCCCAAATTTCATTGAAATCGGTTCAGCCATTACGATGTGATTGAGTAACAAACAAACAAATAAATAAATCAATAAACAAACATCCAAACTTTGACATTTATAATATTAGTGGGATGTGAAGTGTGATATAAAAAAAAACAAATTACAATACACGTAGAAATTCAAGTGGCGGTCTTATCGCTAAAAGCGATCTCTTCCAGACAAGCTAATAACTAGGGATGTAGATGATGATGATAAAAACATCTAGCTAGCTGCTTCTAATGTTAGAATTTCTTATTGCTCTATTTCGAAAGTTTCTAAGCGAACTAATCCCGGCGGTCCGTTTTGTGGAACATAACTTGAAGTTAAGCAACTTGAAGCAAGTATTCCTTCTATTGTACTGTCACAGCCCCCCCCCCCCCCCCGCCCGCGCGCCTTCCCCCCAGAAATTATCACAGCCTGTTTTTGCAACTAGGGTATTGCGCAGAATTTTTATTTTGCGGGAAAGTTAGTTACAAATTTTAAACTTTTGCATATTCAGCCGCCTTTAACGCACAAAATCCAGTAGTTAAAGTTTTCTCCTCAAACCTATGATAATGGATGCACCGATTTGCACCAAATTTATAACAAAAAAGAACTCGTAACGACCTAAAATACTTTTAAGTTAATACTAAATTACTAAATACGGTTAGTTAAGGAGGTTTTTTTTTCAAATATCTCAGAAATAGGAAAATATAAGCTTTATAACCCTTACCGAAGGAAATTACTAAAATAAAACAACCTTCAAAGAAATCGTAAAAAAAATAACCTTAACCTTAAACATTACCTCTCATTATAGTTTGTCAACCATACATTTGAAAGCGGGTTGCATGAAGAAATACTAGATTATTATACGAGGGGATAAAGCAGTGTCTTGCGTCACGGGCACTATAAATTATATCCCAAACGTAACGAAGTATTCTAGAGTTAACTCACGAACGGAGCGAGAGAGTTACTAGAATCCTGAGTGCAGAGAGGGATAAAAGCACGCCCAAGATACAGACAGTTTGATCCACGAGGAGAATTCTTTACTTTTCACACTTTCTGTGAGACAATAAAACCAAATCTAGGTTGGTGCATTCTGTGCCGAGGTTAGTTTGATTTACGAATAAGTTCATAATGTGAGAGTGGTTTTGGTTCAAATTTTATTACAGATGAGGTTCCAAATTAGTACAACTTTTCTCCCGGCTCAGCCGTAGGGATTTAATCACCTGCTTTCGGTGAGGTTTACATGACATATCATTTGGCATTGTCGAGCAGTGGTGGGAAAAGTATATTTTTCACCTTTTCATTTAGCACTAGATTGTTTTGACCCGTCTGCAGTTCCGATGAAAAACTCATTTCAATTACTGAAAACGATCCTACACTTCCATTTCATTCGCTCTAAAGAGAACTTCACCCTTGACATTCAACCTTTGCTGTAACTGAATTTCAACGAACAAAAGGGTCATTCCTCTTAGTCAAAGTGAACGAACAATAAAAATAATACGATATTTTCACCTTTTCGTTCAATTTCAAAAGGAGAACTCGTCCTCTATATGGCGGTAAAGCATTGAAGGGTGATTCTCGTAACTAAACATCTAAATCGAGTTTTGATAAATCTCGATGCCTGTTGTGAGATATAGATATAGCCTATGGCTAAAGTTGTTCGTTCCTCATCTTCTCTCTCCCTCTCTCTTGGATTTGTCACTGATCGATAGCGTGTGTCTCCATATAAAATAAACCAGGATTAATTCATTTCATGGGTTTTATTAAGATATCATACCTGTCAAAGAGAAATTTTAGGTTAACTACATGGATTTAGTATACAAACAGGATTGATTACTGAGAACTAAAAAACGAATTGTATATTGAATTATATTATTATATTTGTTATATTAGAACCATGAACTAAAACAAAAACTAAAAGGTGATGCTGCTTCTTTTATGTCGACCTCCTTGTCGTATCCGACAATGTATGTCTATTATGTGCCCGAATGTTGCTTGCTTGCCTTCTAATAAAGATGGTAAAGCGACCTGCGAGTTAACTGCAGTCAAAAGAGGGGGGGGGGGGGGGGGGAGTGTCAATATTGCTAGCGATCGTCTTAGTGATCTATGTTGGACGTAGTTATAGCATATAAAAAAAACGTTTTTTTTCGGGGTTTGTTTAAATTTGATTGAACTTCGTTTGACCACAATATCACCTGATGGTAAGCGATGATGTGGTCTAAGATGTAGCACGGAGATCTAGATGAAACCTATTAACTCTTACCACAAAGTGGCCCGGATCGTATTCTTTAGGTAAAACAGACGACGGCAAAGTGTTCCATACCTTAGCTGTACTCATCATGAACGTAGTGCGAATGTGTGGTATATCAACTGGGTACGGATGGTACTGAGCCGTGCGCCTGCTTGTCCTTTGATGGAAGGGGGATGGTGGGATCAGATCTTATTGTTGCTGGGCACATTTCCCAAAATGTATTCTGTAAAAGATCGATAGGTTTGCAACTTTGGGTATTAGTCTCCGCCATATTATTGCTCCTATAAGCTTAAAAGGCCTATGGTTTTTCTAATTTCTAAAAAAAACATTTGATATGAGTATTACAACCTTCTTCTTGTGGTTAAAGATATTTATTCTCAAAGAACAGGGTTCACTTACAGAGAACATCTAATTACATTATTGTACTGGATTATGTTCAGTGATATAACAGTTACATTCTTCTTCCTACTGTTTTCTCAAATTACGCGAAGTTGGCACAACATGTATTTTTCTTCCATACCTCTCTATCAGCCGTCATCTCCGTCGTCACCTCTTTCCTATCCATATCATTCTTCACACAGTCCATCCATCTCTTCTTCGTCCTTTCTCTATTTCTATATCCATCCACACTCATAGGTATCTAACACTCATTTAGACACCGTATTTTCTTCCCTCCACATTCCCATACCACAGACATGATATGAGAATTACAACCATTTTTTATAAAATAGCTGACCCGCCCACGGCTTCGCATGCGTGGTATTTCAATGAAACATTACCCTCCTTTTGCGCTTTATTTTTAATACTTTATTATATATATATAATAAAGTATTAAATAATATATATATATATATATATATATATATAAATAAACCTTCCTCTTGAACCACTCGATCTATTGCTGAAAACAAAACAGCATTAAAATCCGTTGACTAGTATAAAAGATGTAAGGTAACAGACAGCGGAAGCGACTTCATTTTATACTATGTAAAGATTGCATTGAACATGAAATCAGACAATCTTAGACTAGCAATGAACTATCAAAATCGTATCTAACTAAAACACGAAAAAAACATTTACCTACAGTCTACAGCTATTCGGTCTAGTATTGATACGACCTTGTCGACCGCGCGTCCATTAAATTCGGTTACTGCAGGTCGCCAAAGGTCAAAGTCAAAGGTCCGTTGAGACGACTTCTGACTGAGATGAACAGGTGAGACATTATCTCTTTTTTTAAATTCAGTTTTAGAGTGATTTAGGGTCGCATTATTATCGGTCATTTAAATAAATAAATAAAATAAATATTTAAATATTTTTGGACATTTCACACAGCGCTATCTAGCCCCAAACTAAGTAGAGCTTGTACTATGGGAACCAGATAACTGATAGAATACTTATATACATTTTTTAAATTTACAAGGTATCCTCGCGTGAGATCAGGAGATCAGGACTATTTATTTATTAATTAGGCTCATTAACAAAATTTACTTGACTTCATGCTTATTAACTAGATCTTTGCAAAAATACCATGCAATTTTATTTATAAACAATAAATAAATATTGCTGGACATTTCACACAGCACCATCTAGCCCCAAACTAAGCAGATCTTTTACTATGGGAACCAGATAACTAATAGAATGCGTATATGCTTTTTTATTGTAAATACATACATAAAATATATAGAAAAACATCCAGACCCGGAACAAATATCTGTAGATCATACAAACATTTGTTCCGCGGCGGGAATCTAACCCGCTACCTCCTGCGTCTGAGCCGGCTATTCGCCCACTGTACCACAGAGGTCGTCGTATATATTTATAGATGCTCTTTATAATTGTCATGAACGTAAATATAAGAAAATAATAAATACAATTTTTTTATATTCATAATAAAAAACTATCAAGAAAAACATGATATTATTATGAGAGATGCCTTCTAGCAAACCTGTAAATAATAATAAACTAACTTCAAAGTCTTGCTGGCAGAAAACTCGAGCTCGCGTTTATACATGTCCTTTTTGTAAGTTTTTGTATGTAATTTAATTCTATACAATAAAGAATAAAAGCGAAGTATATTTGACTAATGAACACGACTATGTATTTCATGTTAAATTTTATTATCTCAATACACAATCACGTAATGAATAACCTTCATCGTTGGCCCAATACTTCCCACAATCCGCCAATCAGCGTCCGTAATCCGTAACCAACAGGATTTAATTTAACAAATAAACAATTAATATGTTTAACAAATATCAAACACCAATTTATATCAGGCTGCTCGTCGCGAAGTTATTAAACTTTGCCGAAGTTACGTTGTGTACAGATTTTAATGTCCAATTTGTGTAAATCCAAAATAGTCTACGTTTACGTGGCGTAGAGGATTTTTCTACATGAAAAATGTATTACGCTGAATGCGTAATACATTTTTACGTCATAAATACGTGCTCAAAACGATGACAGGCTGGAACCACTGAGGCAACGCCGTGACATCCAATCGCTCAGTGTATTCTAACCGCCTGTATAATGATGTTCTGATGATCTATTCGATCTCATCCCGTCCGCGTCAATGAGATTTTACCTACTTACGTACTTAAGTATATTATTATTCTACGTATTTTCAGTCCCTTTCTTTTCAGTCTCTGATTAATCTTTATCGTCATCGATCATATTAGGTTGGGGAAAATGTTTCTTCGCATTTTTTTAAGAAAATTAAAAACATTTTTAATATAGTTTATTTACATTTAACTAAAGTATGTAGATATCATTTTTTTCGATAACTTTTTGCCATCTTGTAGATAGGGACATGATCCCATTGCTATAGAAATTTTGGGGCTTCTGATCAAAATACCGCGACAAGTAGTTTTGGCAGTCCTCTCGTGATGTTAACCTGACACTGCCTAAAGAATTCTGAAGAGACCGAAACAGGTGGAAATCTGAAGGTGCAAGGTCAGGACTATACGGTGGATGCATTAACACCTCCTGCATTAACACCTCCCAGCTAAACTCTCTTAATTTTTGCTGAGTGGCTAAAGGTGTGAGAGGTCTAGCGTTATTATGATGAAAAACCACACCCCTTCTGTTGATTAATTCCGGCCGCTTTCTCTCAACTTCTTGCTTTAATCTCATCAGTTGTTCGCAGTAGAGTTCAGAATCGATGGTCCTGTCTGGTGGTAACAGCTCATAATGAATAATGCCCTTCCAATCCCACCACACACACTGCATCACCTTGTTGCGAGTTAACCCGGGTTTCGCCACAGTCTGTGAAGCCTGACCGGCCTTTGACCACGACCTTTTTCGCACGTTCTTGTCGTACGTGATCCACTTTTCACTACCAGATATCAGCTTCTTCAAAAATGGTTCGGTTTCATTACGTGTCAAAGTTTTCATTATTTCATTCATTAAATATAAAAGTAGTAACGATACGTGGAAAGTTTTTGTGTAGTCTTTAAACTTTGATACAGTTGGCCTCAGCTCATAGAAACAAACTTAGCAGGGTATTATGTATATTCTGTTATATTAAATACCGCGTCGGGTAGCCGCGTGCCGCACGCCGTTGCCGACATTGCGATGATATTGCGGTCCGCTTTGTGGGCTATATGTAACCTATTACACTATCTGAATACCTACATTATTTAGATAAAAGATATGTCATTATATCAGCCACAAAACGTCCACTGCTAAACATAGGCCTCCCCATATCAGTCTGTGGAGCCTGGCTCTATCTGTAAGCCTCTATTTAAAAAAAAACAAGAGTACTATAGTCTAACTTTTTATTAGCTGCAGTAAAATGACGTTTTGTGGGTTGCCGGTTTTTGAAGAAAAATAAATAGGGATGTAGCTAAATGAGTGAATCATAAATGAATAATCAGTTTGGTTTTTTTTTTTTGAGAGTTAATATTAAGTTGTAATGTATTTTTTTAACCTATTATTATTACTATACTAGAGCATTGATCTTTTTTAGTGGAAGTATAGGGAGGTACATTCAAAATGAAACAAAAACGTCATAATAATGTTATTTAATTAATTTTTGTGAACTGAATCACATCCCTATTGAGATTAGGCTGGCAACATTATTTTACGGAATGACATTTAGAAACGTCATTTTACTGCAGCTAATAAAAAGTTAGACTATACCTTTGCGGTGCATGTACGAGTACATCAGAGAAATCTATATTTTTGTAAAACAGTTTCCTAGCTATTTTGCCAGACATGAAGCAGTGTTAGTCAGACACACTAGATATAAAAATAGATTGTATCTACCAAAGCTCAACTTGACATTTGTTGACAGTAACGCTCATTGTATGGTAGTAAAAATATTTAATAAATTACCAGACAAATTAAAAGACTTAGACTTTATTTAAACGCCTGAATGGTTATCATCCAAATGTTTTTACACTATTGCGGAATATTTTAATTATAAGTTGTACTAGACATGACATTATTTTATTTTATTGACATGTTTATATTTTTATTTTTGTCTATATTAGGGAATAGTTAATTTTAATTTTTAATTATTTTATATGTAATATTTGCACATCAGGACATTATCTGGTAAAATGTTAAGAGCTTAAATTGTATACATTAAGACCAGTGTAAAATTGTACCAACTAACTTTCTGCGAATAAATTATATTTATCTTTATAGAATTCCAGAGCGACCGATCTTGTGCAGCCTCCACCCAACGGCTCCCAGCAACCTTTAACAGGTCGTCTTTCGTAGTTTTAATAATTTGTCCATTGAACTGACTGAATTAGTTTGAGTTAATCTAACAATGTGACGTAGATTTTTGCCTCAAGTTGATAGACGCAGGGCAGTGCATCGTAGAGCATATTTCTAAGGTGCGTAACCTACGAGGCAATTCTCTGTTATTGGCAATGGTTACCACTCACTGTTACTGGTTAACATCAGGTGGGCCATACGCTTGTTCCATTTAGCATAAAAAACAACTGTTTTTAAGTAAGCATCGGATGAATATAATCCTATTTAGATTAGATAATTTCTTTATCGTACACTTTCACACAAATATTATAAATGCAAAAGTTTGGATGTTTGTTTGTTTGTTACTCAATCACGTTGTAACTGAACCGTTTTCGAGCAACTTTAGTATGTACGTAGATTATAACCTGAATTAACACATAGGCTACTCAGTAAGTCATAATTTTGGTTCCATGAGTTAAAAATGGGGTGTCAAGTGAAGTTGCCACAGCGAGTTTAGCTTTATTTGTAGGTTACCTACACATTTAGTAGTGTAACGCGTACGTAGTCGCGGGCAACAGCTAGTTAAAAATAAAACAAACAAAAAAGAATCCCAATTAAGTCAAAAGTACAATTATTCAGGTATTTATCTATATATAAAAAGTTACGCACTAACACAATTGCATAGAGCACGTCTCAGTGCTTAGAGACACTCTAAACCTAGTTATAAGGGTTCCGTACCCAAAGGGTAAAACGGGACCCCATTACTAAGACTCCGCTGTCTGTCTGTCTGTCCGTCTGTCAGCAGGCTGTATCTCATGAACCCTAGCTGTCCCCAACTGTCAACAGCTAGACAGTTGTAATTTTCACAGATGATGTATTTCTGTTGCCAACAAATACTAAAAACAGAATGAAATAAATATTTAGGAGGGTAACGTGATTTTTTCGCTCGTTTTTGTTCGATATTGATAACGGCAACAGGTAGACGCTTAAAATATTCACAGAATATTTAGTTATATTTTCACTTTAAAAATAAATAATTAAATTAAAATTAAACAAATATTTAAGTGGGGCTCCCATACAACGGACATGATTATTTGCCATTTTTATAGATAATGTTACGGAACCTTTCGTACGCGAGTCCGACTCTCACTTGGCCAGTTTTTATTATAAACCTAGTTGTCATTTTTTACGCCAAAGTTAAATTCTAAAAAAAATTTAAAGCGAATTTTTGAATTGTTTAAATAAAAAAAGTGAAGCCTTTAAACCCACTCCTTCAATAATATCCTGAAAACAGAAACGTTTATGTAATTCGGACAAAAAATACGTTCGTTTTATCCGGTTTTAACAGCATCCGGTTTAAACCAGATAATCAATACGCAGTTATCATACGCGTCCGAACGCGGCACTTCACGCAATTAACTGGGAATGTCGTAACTGAATTATTTAGCGGACTGCCGGATGTCCGGATATTGAGTTATCCAGACAATCGAGACTACACGAGTAACTTTGTTACCGATTTTTAGTTTAAATTAACAAATCATAATTAAACACTTAAAAATAAATTGGCGGTCTTATCGTTAAAAGCGATCTCTTCCAGACAACCTTTGAATGGACTGGATTTTACGAGAACGTTAAAGGAAGGTAGCTTTATCGTTACAAGTAAGCTTTTTATTTAACTGTAGGTATACTTACATAAGCAAAACAAAATAAATAGATACCAGGGTAGGTAATATTAATGTATATCCGGTTTTTTTAAAGCCTAACTTATTCCTCCTGACATTGTAAACGTGTAAACAGTATATCCTTATAAGCCTTCAAAGTAATTGCTAAATCGATTTAGATGTGTAATTAAATTACTAATTACTTCAGACAAAGTTCTCGTAATTTTCTTCAGCTTTCAGTAAAATGTATGCATGTATAATGATTAGACCAAAACTTGAATTTCACAAGATTTAATTACGGAAATAAGCGTTCCGGAACATTGCCCAGCTTGCAGAATGATCCCTAAATGTATTTAATTCTCGACTAAACATGTTTAAATTTAACGTATTTGTTTGATTTGACAACTCCTTAAATCATATTAAGCCAATTATTACGTTGAGGCATTGTTGCGGAAGTCGCCTTAAATCTAGTTTTCTCTTAGCCGAGTACCACATGAAATTAACGAAGCCGTAGACTGAAAACTGAGGCTTTCGAGGATATAGAACACAATTACCTACAGTTTATAATTCTATTTCATAATTTATTATCATTCAGTCATCTGTCGTATCATCATCATCATCATCAGCCGGAAGACGTCCACTGCTGAACATAGGCCTCCCCCTTAGATCGCCACAACGAGCGGTTGGTAGCCGTTTGCGCCCAACGGCTCCCCGCGATTCTTACTAGATCGTCGGTCCACCTTGTGGGGGGCCGGCCTACGCTGCGTCTTCCAGTCCGTGGTCTCCACTCGAGAACATTTCTTCCCCAACGGTTATCGATTCTAATAGCGATGTGGCCTGCCAATTGCCACTTCAACTTGCTAATTTTGAGAGCTACATATGTCGGCAACTTTAGTTCTTCTGCGGATTTCCTCATTGCGGATTTTGTCACGCAAAGAAACCCCGAGCATAGCCCTCTACATAGCTCGTTGAGCGACCTTGAGCTTGGTCATGAGGCCGAGAGTAAAGGACCACGTTTCAGTGCCATAGGTCATCACTGGCAACACACTGTTGTATCGGATGCAGGTAATTAAGAAAGAACCTTATTTGATGAAACAAGCTGACCTGAAATATTTGGAAGCAACCTGTATTGGCGTCGTTATCCGGATGATAGTTCAATTATTGTAGTTTGCGGCAATGCGATTATGAAATTGCTCTTTTCATTATGACTGAAATTTCAGTTGTGATTAACTTTTGCTATAGTTTTACTTAGTGTCACATTTTTTTTTTCGAAGGAGTGTTGATGTTATCGCGCATGACACCTCATTTTCAGCGCTCACTCTCGTTCTGTACTCGTAGACATCGTACAGTTTTTATCCATTGATATTTTTTTATAATTGATAAAAAAGTTAAGGAGTAAGAGGTTAGCGTGGTATGGGCATATCATGCGTAGCGAAGAAAATCATGTGACTAAAAGAGTGTTAGATATGAGTGTGGATGGGTATAGAAGTAGAGAAAGGCCGAAGAAGAGATGGATGGACTGTGTGAAGAATGATATGGGTAGGAAGGAAGTGACAACGGAGATGACGGCTGATAGTGTGAATGTATAAGAAGTTTAGTTCAAAATGTAAAACTAGATGTCGATTCTAAAATCGTTCCGATTCTGAATCGCGCTGACGAAAACGCACGGCGGTGGAACCACCTCTTACGGTTGCAATCTGTACTGATCTTGTTTAAACTACAATCATAAATCTCTAATCGTGATTATTGTTTCATTGATTTAATTAATTTAACTATCAGTATCAGCTGCATTTTTGTGCTACTTTCTAGAGTGCATCAGGTCAGATGTAGAGGAGGAATTCATGTTGTGCCGACCCCGCGTAATGTGGGAAAAGGACAGGAAGAAGAAGAAGATTTATAATTGAATTTAATCACCGTGTTTCATACATTGTATAATATTGCATGCTCCTAAGCTGATTGTATCAATTTTATGTTTATTTATCATTTGTTGCTATGTAACAGTACCCATTTTCGCAAATAATAAATTAAATGAACTCAATGACGTCATTACGGGAGGTCAAAAATATATTTTGATGTAGCCGTCAAGTGGATCTTCACAGCGATATACCATGTTTGTAATTTTAAAATTTAGGAGAATAAAGCTTTTAAAAGTACCTATTGCACTCCTATAACACCCGGAACAGCGGCAAGTTGGTGTTTGTGTCCCGGTCCCTGGCTAAATTCTTCAAGCTAAGTCATGTCATGGGTCCGACAGTATATAATAAGCTCCCGGAAAACGTTACATCTGCTGCTAGTTTGCCTGCTTTGAAGTCTAGATTAAAACACTGGCTAATCGAGCAGACATACTATGATACCGATGAGTTTATGGCGAGCAGCTACTAAACATCTCCATTGTAGTTGATTATTTTTGACATTACTGTCCTGACATTCGTAATTCTAAATTATTACTATTATCCCATATAGTCTTATTGCAAAGGCCTCCCCGCATTTCCGCCAGACACAACGGTCCAGTGCCACCGTATGCCAGTCCCTCGCGGCGGCGTCTAGCTCGTCCCACCACCTCCGGCGTGGTCTGCCGCGGCGTGACGTGACCCACTCTCACTTCATTTAAATTCTATTTTAAAATACAGTGTAAACTCCATGTAACGTCACTCGTTTTAACGACAAACTCTCTAAAGCGTCGAAATCACTCGGCTTTGGTTGGTTTAGCTTGTCTTGCATACAATGGTACACTCTGTATAGCATTACACCCACTTTCAATAACGACAACAATTTGTAATAAAAAGTTATTTTTAAGTTGCCAAATTAGTAAAAACTGCGCAGTTGTGTATATCCTTTTGTCGTTTTATTATCCTAGACCATAATAAACTCGACTGTCGGCATAATACACACCAAACTTTCTAAGAAATCCGTTCTTTTGTTTACAAAATGGGATTGCTTGCACGAGAAGCTGCAGACTGTTGTTAGTAGAAGAGATGGATTTTATCTATACTACGTTGTCATATTCTTAGTAGCTCACAAACTTTCAAATTGTAAACATGGCTAGTAAGAGAAAATCACTGTGTATTGACGAAAAAGTTCTCTCCATTTAACGACAACTCTCTATAACGTCAAAATATGCTCAGTCCCTTGAGTGTCGTTATATAGAGTTTACACTGTAATTCTATTCTATTCTAACTTTTAATTTCGATTCTGAATTATTTTATTATAATTATTCCTTGTGTTATTATTATTTTTATAATTTTTATTTTAAACTGAAAGTATTCTTTTTTATGTTTGAATTATGTATTTTATCATAAGGATAATTTCATTTTATTAGGATGCTATAAATGCTGGCCGAACTAAACTCATCGTAAACAAGTGAAAAAAATTGGGGTACTTATTTTATTCAGATACCTGGGAAATATAAGTATTTTAATATATTAATTTACAATTAGAAACGCCAAATAAAAGCTTACATCTATACTAATCTATACTAATAATAAAAAGAGGAAATATTTGTATTTTTGTGTGTATGTTTGTAATGAATAAACTCAAAAACTACTGTGCCGATTTCAAAAATTCTTTCACCATTGGAAAGCTACATTCACCCTGAGTTACATAGGCTATATTTATTGCTAGAAAAGATTAGGGATCTTTACTAAAACTTAAGTAACGTAACCCAAGGTGTAAAAAAGAGCCCTAAAACGTCTTTCGTCGCATGCGCTGCGGAAACTATTGATGATAGAACAAAAGTATGTTCTACAATATTAAAGAACATATCAATATCTACAAAAAACTTCGTAATATTATAAAGAGGAAAGATTGGTTTGTTTGTTTGTTTGTATTGAATAGACTCTGGAAACTACTGGACATATTTAAAAAATCTTGCACTGTTGGGAAGCTACACTATCTCCGGGTGACACAGGCTACTTTTTACCCAAATGCGGAGAAGGAGGGTAATGTTTTTATTAAACTGCGGATCGGTCAGCTAGTAATTAATATAATCATTGTTTAAAGTTTAAACTTACTAAGATTCAGGAACTAACATAGTTACATGGTTAACAAAAGTTAACTATAAGCAGGGGTGGGCAATATTTGAATTACTTGTAATTAAAATACAATACATAATACAATACATATTTTGTATTTGTAATTCAGTTACTTTGTAAAAATGTAATTTGTAATTGGTATTTCAAATACCTGACGCTGAGATATTTTGTAGGTATTTCAAATACTTACGATTTCAAAGTACATCTGAACATAAATACATTTAGCGATGGTGCGTTCTACAGAAAATAGCACTCGATTGTTTTCGTAACTATTCGTAAACAAAATGGCGACCGTTAAATATATCTTTAAAGTTGGCAACACTGCACCTGTACTGTACGTTAAATTGTCAAGTACCTAACACATGACTGTATTTTGTATTTTAAATAAAAAGAGTTAAAATATCTTTTATTTCGTATTTTAAATACGTGCTAGATAGTATTTTGTTATTTGTATTTTAATTAACGCAAAGCATGTATTTTTCCCCGATATGACTATAAATTATGCCCGAATGCAAGTAATATTGTTAGAACTTGTAATTTTCCACATGTAGTCAACTAATGGAACTAACTTTGTGTGTACAAACTACTTACAAAGCTCAGTGTTGCCAACTTAAGAGATATAAGTGCACAATAAAGGTTGTGCCACATTGCATCAAGTGTTGGTTGTCAAGTTTTGAGATTTTTTGAATACTTCATGGAGATAGAACAAGCTTATGGCCCATCTGATGTTATGTGGTAACCATCGCCTATAGAGTTTTTGAGTATGTTTGTTTCCAGTAAAGCTAAAGTGGTTTTTTGCTACGCGGATCTCCATGTGCATGAAATGAGTACAAAGATTTGAATTTAGCAGCTTGAACGCATTAATTGTGTGGCTCATAGCGATGAGACCGCCGATTGTACTTTGCGCTATGATTAATACAGCCGGACAAGATCGGTCACTGTAAATCTAAGGGATGCCTACGATTTATTTTTATAATATTTTGAGATTGAACAAGCTTATGGCCCTCTTGATGTTACGTGGTAAACATCGCCTTTAACAAAGTATTGCCTCGTAGGTGACGCACCTTAGAAACGTGCACTACGATGCACTGCCCTGTGTCCATCAACTTGAGGCATGTGTAATGTCTGTGCCTGTACTTTTACCGGAAACCATACCCTTCATACGTTCAGCAGTGAACATCATCATTAGCATAACAGACAAAAGACGTCACTGCTGAACATACGCCTCCACCATGGATTTCCATAGCGACATATCTTGTGCGGGCTGCACCCAACGGCTCCCAGCAACCTAAAACAGGTCGCGTTTTTATCTAGTGGGGGGACGTCCTACGCTACGCTTTCTAGTGCGTGGTCTCCACTCGAGAACTTTTCTGCCCCAACGGCCGTCATTTCTTCGAGCAATGAACATCCCATGGCTCATTTAACTATGAAACCTTACTTGTTCTACAAAAGCAAGAAAGAAAGAAAACATATTTATTCAGACCACCACAAATGGACACAGAAACAAATTACACAAATAATATAATATAACTAAAAATTATAAGTGTGGTGGCGAAAGGGTTCTCAGCTCAGCATTTTCTGCAGCATGTTGCCTTACTGCAGTGCTGGTCTTCTGCTGATGCCAGTGTTGATCTCACGGACATCCAGACATATTTATACAACTACTAGCTGACCAATCCGCAGCTTCACACGCGTAGTTTTTCAATAAAAACATTACTCTTCTTTGCGCAGTTGGGTAAAAAGTAGCCTATGTTACTCAGGGTGAATGTAGCTTTCCAATGGTGAAAGAATTTTTGAAATCGGACTAGTAGTTTTTGAGTTTATTCATTACAAACATACACACAAAAATACAAATCTTTCCTCTATAAAACATTAGTATAGATAAGATTTAAAACATTTACATTATAATTATCCAACATTATATATATATATTTCGTCCAACATACTTCAGTGCCTTAAGACGAAAGTCTTCAATCAGTGTGTGTTACCAGTGATGACATATGGAACCGAGACGTGGTCCTTCGCTATTGGTCTTATGAATAAGCTCAGAGTCGCTCAATAAGCTATGGAGAGGGCTATGCTCGGGGTTTCTCTACGGGATCGAATCAGAAATGAGGAGATACGTAGGAGAACTCAAGACATAGCCCGACGGATTAGCACGTTGAAGTGGCAATGGGCAGGCCATATAGTGCGCAGAACAGATGGCCGATGGGGCCGGAAAGTTCTCGAATGGGGGCCACGGACCGGCAAGCGCAGCGTAGGACGTCCACCTACAAGATGGGCAGACGACTTGGTAAGAACCGCAGGTCGGCGTTGGATGCAGGCCGCTTCCAACCGCAGTTCCTGGAGATCAATGAGGGAGGCCTTTGTCCAGCAGTGGACGTCTCACGGTTGATATGATGATGATGATGATATATATTGTGAAGTTAATATAGCTGTTGGTTTTCCATAACATAAATAAATAAATATCTAGCACCTTCTACAGATCACTGACTCAAAAGTCATACAAACTATGACTGACAATTTATTAATAACACGTGCCACTTAATAAGTAGACTTATAGTGGCAGGCCTCAGTGTGTGGGAACCTTTAACTTTAGATTAGAGTGTCCACACGCGGGTATCGGCAAGTTCCGGACCATTTGCTCCGTTTCCGGTTTCGGTGTATGACGCCCGGATCTACAGCAACACTTATTAAACCGCTTGCACATCTATAACCGGATAAGCGCTGGGAAGGCAGTTCTCAGAAGTTCCTTTTCATTTTATTTATGAGAAAAGTCGTAAAACTATAAGCATGTTTTACTTTTAAAATATTATTATTATACGTATTAATTTGATAACTTAAGTTATAGACCTGGACCTTTACAAAAGCATTACCGGGGCCGAAGCCAACTAGTAAGAAGCCAGCCGGTTTAGTTATAAACATCACTACGACAAGATGAAGGGGTGACAGATGGTATTACAACACATGGATTAGAGTTCGGGCTATTGTTAGAGTAATGCTTATGGAATGAATGCTGGACTACGGAGAGATAATTCCGCAATATCAAGCATGATTCATGCAGGTGGTGACTGGCCACCCACTAAACGGGCTCCCATAAGTGCCACCATGGTAGAAATACCTCCCATTCGCACAAAGCGGTTCTCTTCGACCTTTATTATGCGCACCGCCAAAGAGTGGAACGCCTTGCCAGAGTCTGTGTTTCCTGATAGCTACAACCTGGGTATCTTTAAGTCGCGAGTGAATAGGTTTCTTCTTGGCAAGCGTGTACCATCGTAGACTGCATCGTCGCTTACCATCAGGCGACATCGTGGTCAAACGCAAGCCTATAATGTAAAAAAAAACCACTAGAAGGCAGCGTAAGGGGCAGGGGGGTTGTTGTGGGCGGTTTCGAGAGGTGTGCTGCAGTTTTACTGAGCGCTACTCGCAGTTTTATGACTTTAACACTACAACCCTTGGAGCATAGGTTCCGCTCTTGCGCCTTCACCCTTGACTGACTAACTAAGGCAACCCAAGGGTCAGGGGTTTCTGTCAACCCCAGGGAGTAATGTGGCTCCGCGGTGTCGCCACGCACCGAACGCTCGCCACAAGCGTGCCCGCAGGGTCATTCATTATTATTACTGAAGTAAAACTTCTTGTCGCACGCTTAACTTGGGGAGTAAGCTGGTGAATGAGTTACGAAAAGTGCGAATGGAAGTTGAGAGAGAGATATAAGTTAGTACAGATAGAAAGAGTTAGGTTTCGTAAATTTTTTAAATGTGCGAGTGCGTGTTGCGTCTATCCAGAATGAAGATAGACTGATCGACCTACAGACGTGTGGACGATTTTGTAATTGAACAATTTTCTATATTAATATTTTGAAAAAGAAGTTTTACTTCAGTCTTATGGTCTAAAGCACACTCGTTTTTTTTAACTATTTATTTTATACAGGAATATTCTGCAAAATTCTTAGTATAGTAGGGTTTTTCGGCTATTCTGAAACAGTAGAGCAGTAGGGCATACATGCATACAGTGTTGATTCGTCTAACTCAGCTTGGAGATCGATAAACAAATAAATCTGCTGCTCTCAAACCGTCATAACACGATGTCAATCATCTGATATGTATAAACTAGTGGTTCGCCCCTAACTGAGATCTCGCGAGTCTCCCATAAAAACAAAAACATATTATTCGTAATCTTTGACTATCAAAATAGTGCCATGAAATATTTAACCAGCGTACTTGACCTACAGTTTCATTCAATTTACAGGTAACGGGAGTTCATGTATATGGTTGTACTTTTATGGGGTAGAAATTGCAGTTATTCTTGATATCAGTTTTTCCCTATATTTGTGTCACTAAAGCTACGCGCGTACCGAATTTCAGCACTGTAGGGTCACTGGTGTACCCTGTGAATTTTGTTAAATTTCAGTTATTATTATGGCTAATTTATTACCTTAAAAACTACAAGGTTTAAACTGAAAATAAAAACATTGTTGAAATGTACTAAGACGTTTTATTAAACGTGCCACTTGACCAGATAGTCCCAATTTGTTTTTTTACCCTTCTTAAACCCCAATATCTCAACAACCCCCACACATTGTTAGCTCATTTAGTCACATCAAAATTGTGCCATCAATACCTACCTATATACCAAATTTCACGATGATCGGATAAACGATTCGAAAGTTATCCTCGGACAAACAAACATACATAAATACATACATAGCCGATTTACCTAAGTTGATTTGGAGATCTCGCTTCGTTCGATCAAATATGTAGAGACAATATGTACCTAAACAAATATCCAAAATGTTTTGACAATGTTAAATTCAAGCCTAATACTGAGATGAGTTCATATAATGTTATATATAAATAGCAAAATCAACTGACTAAATTCAAATTTTTAAATCATCTTAAAAATTTCCAAGCCTAGACGGGACATGAACCCGCAACCTTCCTGGATGCACTACCAATTGTGCTACAGGCTCTATAAGAGCCTACAATTGGTAGTGCATGGGGTTCATGTCCTGTGTAGGCTTGGAAGTTTTTGCGATGGTTTTAAATATCTTGGAATTTTCCGTCAGTGTTCGAATAACACTATAAAATTAGAAAACTAACTGCAAGATTAATTTTAAATGACTAAAACACATCCGTACTGACTACGGTTCACAGTGGTCGTTAATTCCAAAATACGGAACATCTAAAAACGTCATAAAAAGGGTTTTGCGAACAACAGGTGTACTTACCATAAAGAGTGCGGATGAAACAGAAGCTTATGTTGAATTTTAAAGTAGACTGCATATGGCCGATAAACATATATACAATATCCGCGGTCGGGTAAAACAGACTTTAAGCTCGCGGTAATCTCGCATCGGCGGGACAATGTAACCGCCATTGTTCAGTGCTATCAACTGTAATTAAAATGGACTTGAGATATTAAACCAGAGTGGTATTGTTGACCGGCAACCACCTCAGATAAGACCGAACTTAGACAAATATTAAACAAAGCATTCGTTAGAATCTCTCCATACAACAATTTCACCACCGTACCTACCGGTTACCGGTCAAATTACAGGCACATAAGGCTTTACACCTGTATGCCTCAAGTTGATTTACGCAGGGCAGTGCATCATAGAGCACATTGCTTCATCTAAGACCACATCATCGCTTACCATCAGGTGGGATGGTGGTCAAACGAAGATCTAACCAGTTTAAAAAAAACCTATTGATGGTTTCGACTCACATCTGAAGCTTAGCAACGTATCACATCCTGTGGTGGAAAGGCAGCCTAAGAGTTTTAAAAACGGATCCCTTAAACTTAAAACTGTGTTTGGTTCGCCCTTGGCCGCGTATTCCAATCTGTACTAATATTATAAATTCGAAGGTAGACAGGCTACTTTTTACTCGACTGCGCAGAACGAGGGTAATGTTTTTATTGACAAACCACGCGTCCAAAGCCGCGAGCGGGTCAGCTAGTATATATAACGGCGAATGTTCTGAAGAGCTGTTCAATTTAATCCCTGCTTCCCACTTCTACCATCGAAGCTCACCCACATATTGTAGATGCGTGGAAGTCTCACACGGTGCGTTTCACCCGCACGTTTCTTCCACGCACCTGCAACATGTGGAATGACCTTCCTCCGGAGGTTTTTCCGGTGGGCTTCAAAATGAACGCCTTCAAGAGAGGTGCAATTAAGTGGTAGGCAACGCGACTGCAGTACCACGAGTGCTGCACGAGTTTATAGGCCCGTCAGCTTGTGTGGCTACAAGTTTAATATAATATATATATATATAAATATAAATATAATAAATGATAATATTAGCCAGTTTTTAGTCACATAAAGGCAAGTTTCGTATTATTTCTCCGTACTATCCTTCTTTAGAACTAAAGCTAAGAAAATCACTTCAAATAGTCTCAATTTTTCAATTACAAATCTTAACAAATAAACTCCATCGGTTGACACAAAAGCACGTAGCGTTCGTGCGGTTCTCGCGGCGGCTAATTTGACCCCCCCCCCCCCCCCCCCCCCCTCGGCCATAGCCCTCGGCAATCCGCCGTCCGTCCGCCGTCGGCCGGCTAGCCGCCCCAGTCAGGGCTTCCGGCAGGCAACTATTACAAGACGCTTATTGAGATCTATGGCGATGGTTATTGCCCCTCTTTATGGTGAGATTTTGAGGAAATATGACTGGTTTTGTACAAAAGAGAATATGTTTATGGAAATGGAGAGAAGATTCTGTGTTTGGGATAGTGTTGCTAAAAATTTCTCTAGAAATAGTTATAAAGAAATGTTATAAAGAATATTTAGATTTTTAAATATCAACTATCTCTACAGGTTTGCTTGAAGAAAAAACTTAACTTTGTAAATGTCCTTTTTAGGGTTCCGAACCCAAAGAAGGGTCAAACGGGACCCTATTACTAAGACTCCGCTGTCTGTCTGTCCGTCTGTCACCAGGCTGTATCTCATGAACCGTGATAGTTAGATAGTTGAAATTTCGACAAATGATGTATTTCTATTGCCGCTATAACAACAAATCCTGAAAACAAAATAAATTAAATATTTAAGGGGGCTCTCATACAATAAAGGTGATTTTTTCGATCGTATTTGCTGGATATTGATAACGGCAACAGGTAGCTGCTTGAAATATTCACAGAATATTTAGTTATATATTCACTTTAAAAATAAATAATTAATTAAAATAAAACAAATATTTAAGGGGGGCCCATACAACAAACGTGATTTTTTTGCTCGTTTTTGCTCGATATTGATAACGACAACAGGTAAACGCTTGAAATATGCACAGAATATTGAGTTATATTATTTGCTTTAAAAATAAACAATTAAATTTAAATAAAATTAATATTTATGTGGGGGCATCCATACAACAATCATAGATAATGGTACTGTACAGTCAAGGTACATTTTAAGCACGCGCGGCGCTTTCCAATGCGCTCGCTATTGTACTCGTACGAGTATCATTCTTAAATAAATCAGTTTACGATTAGCTTCGGACTCGGGTGGTTATCATTTATCCCATCCTTACAATATCAATCTCACTAATATCATGAAATGATAGGGATATCACCTTACAGGTACGAAACCCTGCGTGCGCGAGTCCGACTCGCACTTGGCCTTTTTGAAAGATTTTGTCTGTAATGTAGGTACAATCACACTAATATTATAAATGTGAAAGTTTGGATGTTCGTTTATTTGTTTGTTACTCAATCACGTCGTAACGGCGGAACCGATTTCGATGAAATTTGGTATGTACGTATATATAACCTGGATTAACACATAGGCTATTTTTGTTGACAAACAACGCGTCTGACGCCGCTGGCGGAAGCTAGTAAATAATAAAGAAACATCATCAAATCTTAGCCCGGCGTGCACAACGATCCCTTAATCGCATTTAGCGACTAAACATGTTTAAATTTGACGTATTTGTTAGATTTTACAACTCATTTAAACATGTTTAGTCGCTAAATACGTTTAGGGATTGGCGTGCAAGCTTTTTTGCACACCAAATAAAAGTACAGTAACGAAGGAAATAAACAATAATTAATAATGGCGGTCTTATCGCTAAAAGTTAAATTTCTTACAGACAACCTTAAATTCAGTTAATTAATTAATTAACTTCGTCCTTAATTTAAGTGCTTCTTAATGACAAATCAAGTCCATGGATTCGTGTATTCAAGCTGAGCCACAGAAACTAGCCCCCGAAGAATTGAATATTTTGTAATAAACTCCGTTCAGATATTCAATAAGAGGATAAGCTTCTGATAAAACTCAAACTCACAACATACAACAGGAAACGTAACACCCAATCATACGCGTACAACAGGAAACGTAACACGCAATCATACAACAGGAAACTTTTCAAATCCGAGCGCTACCGTCCCTAATTGTCGGTCGCGCGTTCGTTCAAAATTACCGCTTTCCCTGAAACCAGTCAATTCCCGATGCCCCCACTTGGCCAACCCAATGACCCCAGCCGGGGAAAGTTAGGATAGACGAGTCCGTGTCCTACAGGGTTGGGAACCGCAGAATTGCGCTCAGATTGGAATATTTCCTCCCGGCGTTGATTGGTGTTGAAACTGTGAATGTCATTAGTTTCGTCTGGTATCTGGTTGGAAGTTTTGGCAATGTTTTTGCATAGCTTTTAGCTAATTTTGGTGTACTGAAAATGTAGTTTTATCGTGAAACAGAAAGCTAGTTTCAGTAATTTAATCTAGGTAAAATCAAGTTACGTTCTAAACTTGATACCAGACTATGTATGAAAATGAATTATCTGAAGTGTAGTTAAAGTTGACTAGAGGCAAATTTACGAGAACTACGGTTACTTGAAAACTTGGAATTTACGAGAAAAGGCATCTACAAGGTACACACGGCTACACATCAAGCTATACAATCCAGCATAAGCTGGCCTCTCATTCTACGAAAAGCCTACACAATTCGAGGTCAGCTTATACTGGATAACTATAGCTTGATGTGTAGCCGTGTGTTCTTTAATATAAATTCAAGTGTCTCTCTGACTGTTTGCTACGTTTTCATGACTAAACGGCTGGACCAATTTCGATGAAATTTGGTAAATAGATAGATTATGACTGGAACTGAGACAAAGACTACTTTTTATCAGAATGCGCAGGAGGGTATTGATAAACCGCGCGTGCGAAGCCGCGGGCGTGTCAGCTAGTTTATTTATAAGCCTATTGTTCCCCACTGAAGGGCAAAGGCCCCCCTTACTTCCTTCCACAGATCTCTATCTTGAGCTATATTGAGCCAATCCATAACGTAGAAACGATTACTGGAACAGAAATATAATAAATTGCTTAAATCTGTTTTAAAGAGCCAAAGTATGTTTGTTTTTAAGAAAATACTAAAAAAGAACAAATACTTACGAGTACTCTTTGAGAATAAAAAGTTCTATACACAAATACTCTTTCATACCTTGCATTTCATCATTTTTCATTTATTTCTTTCCAAGAACAAAATATAATTGTTGAGGAAGATTAATTAAATGCTAAACTTAATAAGATAATAATTAGGTATAAATCATTGTATAAAAATAAAAAAATAAATAATATAAGAATCTATCAACATATAAATTCAAAATTAAACAAATATTGCTATCAAATTGCCGGCTGAGACGCAGAAGGTAGCGGGTTCGATTCCCGCTGCGGAACAAATGTTTGCATGATCTACAGATATTTGTTTCGGGTCTGGTTGTTTTTCTATATATTATAAGTATGTATTTACAAAAAAAAAGGATATAAGTATTCTATCAGTTATCTGGTTCCCATAGTACAAGCTCTGCTTAGTTTGGGGCTAGATAGCGTTGTGTGAATTTTCCAGCAATATTTATTTATTGGTGGACATTTCACACAGCGCTATCTAGCTCCAAACTAAGCAGAGCTGGTATTATGGGAACCAGATAGCTGATAGAATATTTATATACAATTTTTTTGTAAATACATACTTATATTATATAGAGAAACAACCAGACCCGGAATAAATATCTGTTATCTGTAGATCGTGCAATCATTTGTTCCGCGGCGGGAATCAAACCCGCTACCTCCTGCGTCTCAGCCGGCTATTACTTACCAGTTAAAAATAATCAATAACGCTGTTATTAAACATTTTCAGTAATTAGTTAAAAATAAATATTAAGTCAAGATACATGAGATAATACTATTAGAGCAATAATGTCACATACACAATACTAATAATGACAAATGAAAATACCAATTTTACGAAATGATTGACCTGAAACATAACTCTTGTTTGAATTATGTACAGTGATCGCGAACGTTTCTTGTCAATTCAACTTTTACGATTAGCAAGAGTTTAATGTCCTTAAGAAACAAGACGTACAATTTTACCGAAATTTCATGCTTACGTAAAACCAATCCTCAAAACTCAATAAAACCAAAAATTCGCCGACCACAATCATAAAAATATTCCTTACAATCGTAAGCGATCAAATTCCAATAGTGAGGTTTTCCTTTTCGTACTTCCGTTTATATTGATTTATGTGGAACCCTAGCATTGGAACCGACATCGCTCCTAATTGAATTCCTGTTAAAGAATTTAAAACTTATATTCTGCACGATCCACTTTATGAATGCTTTTGTAAGTTTTTATTAGGTTGTGTGTGGGAAGTAAGAATTCGAGAAAATGATTTTGTCGGAAAAAGGCGAGTTTTCTTTTTGATCGTAAAAACCCTGTTAACACTGAAAGAGTTATGATGAGGCGACGTTTTTGTGACAAGTATTATTATTGTTGTAGCTTCCTTAACAAGAATATTTGGAGTCTTTGTTGACCACTTGTCATCGTGTTTCTCACAGCGCTGTCTAGCCACAGACTAAGTCAAGCTTGTATTTATAATATTCAAGTTCATAATTTTAGTAAATTTAATAATAGTCATTTATCTCAGTGTCCATATGTGGTGATCTGAATAAATGTTTTTTCTTTCTCTTTCTTTCTTTCTATTCTGGGAACCAGATAACTGATACAATAATTGTATAACTATTATACCTAGGCTAATGAAAGTTGATACTGAAAAAGCGCGGCAAATTTAAAAAATATCAGCATGGCAGCCCTAAAGTAAAAAGGAAAGTTGGAACAACTCACTTTGATACTTTGACATTTATTTTTATTTTACTAGTGGATGCTTGCTATTTTGTCCGCGTTATGACGAGATTAAAAGTAGCTTATATCACTTGTTAACTCTTTATTAACTCCATACCAAACATCACACGGATACGTCACTCCATTGTGGCGTATTAAAGGAACAAACGGGCTATCTAACACTATCATGAGTATCAATATTATCATGAGTTTAAATATTTGTAAATCTATGTGAGTATGTATCAAAGAAAACAACACCATATATTTTTATACTGTTTTTTAATCACTATAATCAAAATCTGAATCTAAAAATTCAACATGGAGTGAATCGTCAGAATCACTGGAGTCGCTGCTGTCTCTTAAATTGATGATGAAGCTTTGTAAATTATTTTCAGTTATATGGTCTCTTCTTTTGTACTTGTCTTCCACATGAATGACATGGTCTGTCATTTTTTTCCAATCATCTGCTGTAATACACTCAAAAGATTGTTTTATGAGATCCTCGAACTCTTTTGGAGTTCGGCTTACATTTTTGCTTCCCACATTTCTTTTTGCTAGACTCCATATGAGTTCTATAGCATTTAGGTCACAACGATATGGAGGAAGTCTTAGCACTTCATGTCCGTTTTGGCTAAAAAGTTCATCAGCTTCATAAATAGGTTCGGTTGTGTTCTGTTTTACTAAGCAGAGCAACTCTGCTTTTGAATTGTATGTTTCAAATGAAATACCATTCAATGTAAGGCAATTCTTTATCTCTAACTTTCGATTTTGAGATGTGGGCGCTTTATTTATTATGACAGAATGGTATGATGCGTCCATTACAATTACACTTGGTTCATTCAAATTGGGCATAAGCTTTTCTTGAAGCCATTTGTTGAAATTTGTGGAATTCATGTCATGGTGGTAGTCGGCCATGTTCGATTTGGTGCTAAATACTAACAATGAGTTTGGAACAGGGCCTTTCTCTGATCCTGCATGCACAATAATATATCGTTTTCCTGACGATATATTTTCAATTATTCCACTTGTTGATGGACCTTGCCATCATTTTTTAGGCTTATAGGTTTTGTGGACATAAGTTTCATCTAAGTAGATTATTGGCTTGCCTTCTGCACGTTTCGATGCAATGGTACGCAAAAAACGATGTCTCCATGCAGCTATATCATACCGTTCAATTAATAATGAACGTTCATTTTTGTTTTTCTTAAATTCATAACCGTTGGCTAATAATATGCGACGGAGAGTTTCACGACATCCACCAAATTCTATACTTTCTTTTAACTCTACCAACAAAGATCTTAATGTTGGTACTTGTTTCCTCACAATGTAAAATTCGTTTACTTTATTACGAATAACATCCATATCGAAACTATCTAAGTTCGACACTTTTGAAGTTTGAGGTCGTTTTTTACCTGGAGTCCTCCAGACCCCTTCCTTCACCGCACCTTCTTTTTTAATTCTCTTCAATGTAATAACACTTACATCTGTAAAAAGAATAAAATAAAATGTCAATTATCGTGAGTCTCATAACTAAAAAATAATAGAAAATACACAAGTATTACAAAACTAGTCTAAGATTAACGTTGAGTGAAAACTTACCGGTGAGTGAAGATAGTTCTTCTAAGTACTGGTTCTGCGATTTCATCATATCTTTTTGATCTAAATCTGTGATCTTTTCAATTGCTTGTTTTACTTCAGCAGTTCGTACATTATCCTCAAGACTATCTGTAAAAGAACAATAACATTATATAAAGTAACTAAAACTAATATGTACTTATTTAAAATAAAAAAATATCAAGACATTTTGACCGTACTAACCTAAAAAATCAGTCACAGTACGTAAACAATCCTGTTTTTCTCGCAATACGGCTTGTTTCACAAGCTTTTTCTCTTCATATTTCGAAATCATACAAACCAATAGTTTTTGCACTTCACTCTTTATAGTTTTATTCATTTTTATAGCATTAACAGGGATATATCACAACAAAACTATACGCAAGTCAACCACAACGAAACATCAACAACACACCATCTTGTTGCGTCAGAGATAGGGATACCATACACTGATTCTGATTTTACCAAATCTTTCGGAAAACAGCCGAAAATTAATTTCTTTAAAATAAAATTGCCAAGTTTTTCTCTAGTAAATAGTGCACCTAATTAATTAAGCTATTTATTAGACCAACTTAAGGCTTAGTGTTGCTCTTGAAATGATCCAACACGTACATACGATACTTATTTTCGATGAATACAATTTTAGCACACGTACGAATTTTTAAAACTCATTTTATAAAATGTTTAAAATAAGTTTGTTTTAAAAATGCCTTTTTGGAATTAATTGTTCCTAAGTACTTTCTGCTTAAAATACCCCAATTTGTAGGGTAAATATCCGATGGTAGTAACACTTTAGTGTTGTCATATAAAAAGTTTGCAAAAAAATCCAGTATCTACTTTCGTTAGCCAGACTACTTTTGTTATAAATTCATTATTTGTATCTATCTATCTTTCTCTAAAATATAAAAATCTCGTGTCACGGTGTTTGTGGTCGCACTCCTACGAAATGTGTCGACCGGTTTTAAGGGGATACTGGAGGGACAATCGCCCATACAACACGTACTACCAAGATAATTTCTAATTAGAGCATATTTCTACCTTAAAAAGGTATTATTTTAATTTAAATAGTATTTATCTAGGTTCCCAACCATGAAACCATGAAATAGTAGTGTATCGCATTCTGTATGTTTTTACGTCATAAAAGACCTGTTTTCAACCTAATTATTTCGTATTAAAAACAACAACATCTTACGTATCCTAGTCATGGAAACATAGATTATATCGTCTAGTTATAGAATAACACACAATGAGAAAAATACAACAAGTTTTCAGTCATTATTTTTGGTATTACGGAACACGGTCAAAATCTAATCAAAATTAGAATCGTTCTATTGCTATCACTATCGCTCTGCGTGGCTAAACTTCGTCACTAAACAGGGATAGCGATATTCAGGCCGAAGTTTTTGACGCGGCCGAATTGAAGTTGCGCTCGGGGTTCGCCGGCGCGTTAAGAATTTTTTTTCGTAAACACTGCAAGTATTCGTTGAGTGGGCAATTGTAAATATTTCTTTGCCTTTGAAATTATTTTAGTAAAATACTGCTCAAGTCTCGCTGTATTATCTGGGCTCGACCTCGGAAACATTTGATTAAAATAAAAAAATATAAACGTTCTTAGGTTTAATTTTATGCTATAACGTAAGTCGACAGATAAGGGTGTATTTTGACACAATACCTGAATATTTACTTCCATTGAAAGACAGTTTTGTTGGTGAATAATTTAGGAGATATCAGGACAGAATGAGGTTCTTAATTTAATGAAGGAGAAAAAAAGATTTTAATTGAAGGGAATTGTTAAAAATCTAATAAGTTTTTTACGATTAGATACATAGTAAATACAAGTAACTTTTTAACAAAAATATAAACGACTTCAGATAACAGAAAAAATAAACTACTGAACCGATTTTGATGAAATTTCTATAGAACTAATCTGAAAGTATATCCTTTTAAATAATAAAATAATTTTCTAAATCGGTTGATAAATGACGGAGTTATGAGGTAACAACACGGACTTCACTCTTAGTTAGTCTCTTAGTTAGTCATACTCTTTAATTTTTCGTCATTCATTCATTTTTATCGATACTATTTTATCGACTGCACCAAGCACTAGTGTTCAATCTACAGTAACTGTTAGACAGTGACAACGCTATATGTGGAAGTACACCAGCAATAGATCACTCCCCGAGCCCCGCAAAAAACAGTCGACGGTGATTTCATTACTTTTAAGCACGTTACGCGTCCCGTGAAGTCCGTGGGTAACAAACATAAAAAAAACAGTTGAATTGGAGCCTCCTCCTTTTTTTAAGTCGGTTAAAAATAGACGGACCCTTTCTATAAAACCAATAAATACACAATACCTTTTTTTGTAAAATCAGTCATAAGACTTCCACTGCCTGATATAAGTCCACATAGATTTTCAAAACGATCGACCTTGTGTGTGCGGCACTTATCGGGCCTCCCAGCAACCTTTGTTAGATTTACCCCCCCCCGTGACTGTTTCATTTTTACCTGAAATGAATTTTTTAATGTTATTAAAATAAATAAGATAACTTTACCTCTAAAGACCATTCTAACATTACCTACTTAGTTTTGTGATTCGGTCGTAGAACTCGCAGGCAAAGATTCTCTTGCATACAGGGTCTCTAACGAGAGGGTTTTCTGTGGAAACTGACAACAACTGCATAAATACATATTTAACGACGGAAAATTTGAAAACCATGACCCTCTCAGAACTGTTCTTCAAAGGGAAACAAATAACATACCTACGACAGCAAACGTTAACGCCGCAATGTTTGAGTTTAAAATATTAGCAGAACACAGACCCTTTTGCACATGCGATAATTTCGTTTATACCATTCCCCCTCTAAAAAGTTTCTTTTATTCACCGAAAACAGTGAATAAAATGCAGTTTAATCACTATTTTGGTGTTTGAATTTAGAACACACCAATATATTCGACCTCCATCTCAATGCTATACAACCTCTTTGCGCAAAAAATACTCGATACAAACTCCTTGTGCAAAGAATACTCGACATACAAACTCCTTGTGTAAATAACTCCTCGAGATTTGATTGGTCGACATTTTCGGCAAGGAGTTTAGAATTAGAATAAAAACTGTTTTGTGTTCTTTGCTGTCATTAGTAACTTGGCGCTATTTTGAATACTGTAAGTTGTACGAATACAAAGTTTTCTTACAAGTGTTACTTTTGAAAATGCATTCACGTGATGAAGAAGATGGGTTAACACCTGATTTTTGCTTAAATCTTTCTTTTTCTCATAGTCATGGTATAAAGTATAGTATGCAACTCCTGAATAAAACGGATTTTGCCGAGGGCCATGAATCACTCGCGTCGCTCAGGATTCTAACACTTGAATCACTCGCTACGCTCTTGTTTCAATAATCTTTAATCACTACGTTCGTGATTCAGTCGTTAGAATCCTTCACTTACTCGTGATTCATCTATGGCCCTCGCTTTAAATCCGTCCTTTATTCACTAATTGTATAATATACTATTTTCTTCATGCAGTGAAATAAATTCATAATTTATACATCACTGTATAAATTAATTTACACACACAATGGTCTTGAGTCCATACAATAATCCTCTAGAAAAAAGCATTTACGCTTTTGCCAGAATTTTAAAATTTCTCTGACAACTGTACACAATTTTAGTTTTGAGTTCAGTTTTAGAATACTAGCCTTAGCAAAGATAAATTAAAAACTCAACCTACATACAGTAAACTAACTACGTGCCAATATAAAAAAAACTACGAGCCGTACAGTAGTCGCATATGATGTGTCATCTGACCACTGCGCGCGCTCAATGGTCAAGTCAAATAGCGCGCGCTTCCCCGGTTTCCTGTTACACATTTCCGTCCCTTTTGCCAAAATCACTCTCTCAAACCAATCGTAAAGATGTTACACATCAAAAAGAAAAACCTCCTTACTTAGTTTTTGTTCTAATACCATACTAAAAATCATCGAGATCAAATAACATTGGTGAGAAAACGTTGTCTCATCATCATCATATCAGCCGTAGGACGTCCACTGCTGGACAAAGGCCTCCCTCATTGATCTCCAGGAACTGCGGTTGAAAGCGGCCTGCATCCAACGCCGACCTGCGGTTCTTACCAAGCCGTCTGCCCATCTTGTGGGTGGACGTCCTACGCTGCGCTTGCCGGTCCGTGGCCTCCACTCGAGAACCTTTCGGCCCCATCGGCCATCTGTTCTGCGCGCTATATGGCCTGCCCATTGCCACTTCAACGTGCTAATCCGTCGGGCTATGTCGGTGACTTGAGTTCTCCTACGTATCTCCTCATTTCTGATTCGATCCCGTAGAGAAACCCCGAGCATAGCCCTCTCCATAGCTCGTTGAGCGACTCTGAGCTTATTCAAAACGTTGTTCAAAACGTTTAAACGTTGTCTATTTGAAAAGAAAAGGTGTTAGGTATACCCTCCTCTTAACTTCTAGAGTATGCCTTGTATTTGTACGTAGATAAAGGTACACACCTACCAACATTTCACGGTACATTGGCGTAACTAAAAGGGATGTAGACGGTAAAATAGCAGATTTGTCAGGAGATGAGAAATAAGGAAAAGGAAACAATATAATGAGGTTGTGGAAACTGGGCCTTTTTGTTTATTATGATATACAAATATATTCATAAGATGAGGTGACGGCACAAAGCCTTGGTCCACCAGATGCCTATTAAAATTGCATTACCTAACAGGCTCTGTCCAATTAACGTCTTGGCTTATATTGTACTAGCTGTTGCCCGCGACTTCGTACGCATTACACTACTAAATGTGTAGGTAACCTAGAAATAAAGCTAAACTCGCTCTTGGAACTTGACTTGACACCCCATTTTTATCCCACGGGAACCGATTTATGGGACAAAAGGTACCTTATGTGGTAATCCAGGTTATAATCTAAGTATATACTAAATTTCATCGAAATCGGTTCAGCCGTTACAATGTGATTGAGTAACAAACAAACAAATAAATAAACAAACATCCCAACTTTCACATTTATAATATAAGTTTTACTAGCTAACCCGCCCCGGCCTCGTACGAATTTTTATCATAATAAAATATAGCACTCAGGGATAATGTAGCTTCCTATTAGTCAAAGAATTTACAAAATTGGATCAATAGTTCCAGAGATTACACAACACAGTGGCATCGTAAAATAACCTAGTTCTCTAACATTTTGTCGAGCAGCATTTTTGATAATGAAACAAGATTTTATGGATACTTTTATTTCTTACTAGCTGACCAATCCGCAGCTTCGCACGCGTAGTTTTTCAATAAAACATTACCCTCCTTCTGCGCAGTTGGGTAAAAAGTAGCCTATGTCGTCCGGGGATAGTGTAGCTTCCCAACAGTGAAAGAATTTTATAAATCGGTCCAGTAGTTTCGGAGCCTATTCAATACAAACAAATCTTTCCTCTTTATAATATTAGTATTTAAATACAATTAGTATAAATTGTAGCAACTTACATAGTTTACTTGGAGATCCATACTCATACAGAGTTTACATACGTAAACTAACATTACCTACATACAATTAAATTTACATAAACGTACGAGTCTCCAGGGAAAACTTAAACGTTAACTAGAAATTAGATTTAAGTTACTAAAACAAACGTGCTGGCAATGTGTAAAGTTGCAATATAAAATGGCCACGTTTTCATCGCTTTATCCTTGCCACATAAAGCTTAGACAGGGGAAATCGTCTCTGCTGTCTGCATTATATTTATTTCAATTTTAGCTCGCCTTCAGAGAATGATAAATGTTTGAGCACTTGTTGATTCAATTTTAGAAGAATTTTCAAAGGTATTTCGACTACACTATGTGGATACACATTTAGAGCTACAAACATGGTCTTTTTCCACTTAAGGTGAAACGTTTGGTGAAATAATAATCATATTGTGTCTCTATTAACGAAATTGGATACATCTGACCAATTCCGTAGCTCAATGAGCGAATAGCCGTCTGAGAATTTTCTTGACCAGTACCTCACCTGATGAAAAGTGAAGGTGTGATCAAAGATGGAGCATGCTTGCCTAGAAAGAACCTATTCACTCTGTACTTGAAGACTCCAAGATAAGGCACTTGTCTCACCGCCGGCGAGTAAGTGATTAGCTATCAACTATTTTTATAGTATAGTTGATCACTGGCCGTTCACACAGGCTGCGAGAACTCACTCTCTACTATTTTGTCGCAGCGACTACAACACTCGCTTAGCGATATACGCTTAGCGATGCTCGCTTGGCGGTCAGAACACACGCCGTGAGATGATGAGTATCGCCCGCCGCACCGAGTGTGTACTTCCTATAGTTGTCTCGCTGGGCTATAAAGGGAGTGAGCGCGCTTTATTATCTAGCGAGCCAACTATAGGAAGTACACACTCGCTTCTCGCTCATCGCCGGCGATTAAACAAGTGCCTCATATATAACAAATTATTGTAAATTATAAATATTTTGATAATAATACCTAAATGTTTTTTCGTCTTATTTAGGTATACATTTATTTATTCCAAAAATGTAAATGGATTTTCAGCGGCATAGAACCTCTTTGTTGTTACAAAAAAACTGTAATACCCGGTTAAATTAAAAATGCACTGTTTATTCATATATAATTTGCAGTTAGGTACTAACATAACTTTGTAGGGATAATTCTATTATGCACTAGTGTGTAATATTATTACGTACGCGTGTGTTATAGTTCAGTTTATGGCCCTAATAATGATGTAATAAGGCTCAATTTACGAGCAAGTGTTTTGAAAAATAAATTACGTCTAAATTGTAACATTTTGAAGGAGTTGGAGCAATTTCAACCCCAAGCTTCTCTATCGTCTAAATAAACCGATATTTTATGGTAGGCTTTTTTATAAAGGTTTTGTTTTAATTACGTTTTAAATTTGTTAATTGTCAATTTTTAGACATCAATTAGGAGTTTGTTATAAAAGCGTCACACCGCAATGCACACATTCTATTACGCTGTTACTGTTCATTTTTAAATCTTTTATAACACATTTGCTCGTAAAGGGTCTCTTATTTTACCAATTTCAATATCATAACGTATGTCATTAACTCATTACGTACTTGTGCGTTATTGTAATGTAAAACGCACGAGTTTCGTAAAACGTACGGTTTATAAAGATGCTCCGTATAAAACGAACGGTACTTTTTTTAAATCTTAGCAAAGAGTTTTTATGACAGAAAAGTGGTCAATATTTTATGAATAAAATTGTTGAGAGATAAAATATAAAACATAAACATTTAATTATTTAATTTTGACATTAGATTACAACCATTTATCTGTAACAAAAACAAAAATATATTAATTTACTTTATTAGCAATACTGGCTGTTTTTGTGCCTTTGCCTTAAAAAAGCGCTGATGCGCGCGCATCGCTAATTTGTGAACAAGTAATAATAATAACTAGACAACATTAAAAATGCCAACTGGCAACGTAATTATCAATTTTACGAAATTGTTCAAATTTTTCTAACTGCTTTAACAAGTGATTAAAGATTTATACGTTTAAGAAAGTCCGAGTTTTATTTATTTCCTCGCAAATATGTTATAAAACGTCGTATGACATACGTGCGCTTTGATATTTACAGCCTCTGCTTTCTTGTAGCTCTCGCCTACGGCTCGGGCTAGCAAATATCGCCTCGGCTGTAATTTTCAACTTACCGCACCCGAATCATAATGTACTATTATTTGTTTCATGCTTTCTTTGTATATTTACAAATTGTTTAATAAGTCTATTTGTAAATAATATGTATGTCTGTGTTCGATATTACAAATTAACGCTATATCGATATCAATAAAATAGGTTCAAACTTTGACCATTATCATTTTAAACCTTCGTCCTCATCGATACCCTCTCCTTACAACTTAGGCCCAATAACTACACATCATACGTACACGCATACCCCAACACAACACCACATACAAATACCAACCCACCTCTACACACCTATAATACTACAACATCTAGTCACCCCGGTGTCAAACTAAACTCATTATCATGTTGTTGTACGTTGAAGCAAAGGTCCCTCGCGTCTAAATACAAGTTCTCACTTAATTAGAGCGAGTATACCGCTGTAGTACCACACCTGCAGCAAAGCTAAATTAATGGTAATTGATTATTGCAATAATATATAATGTCTTCCATTAAAAATTAGCTAAGGCCTAGTTGTACCTGATACCTATATATACTTTAAAAAACCTTTCTGCTTCTATCATTATTATAAATAAGGGATTTATCACGTACCGTTTTATCGGTGTTTCGATTAGTGCGATCCGCTCCGAATAACGTCTCGCCTCGCACTACGCGCCGCAGCCCGCTGCGCGCGAGTAGACGAGCTCTGTGGTGGGGATTGCGTTAACGATGGCCCAACGTGTTGACAGGCTGCGTCATCATCATTATCATATCTTCGGTAGTTCTCGGTACAGGCACTAACTATGTCTCTACCAGGTTCACTCACTCCTCTATCGCTTGCATCATGAATACATGGCCTCCAGGCTGGAGGTAGAATCCATCCTCTATCTCTGTTAAAGTTCGGCACATGACATATCGCCTCTCGATCTTGCGAGGAACGAAGCACTTTTCTCTCGCTAAGACTCTTTCTGCTTCTTCTTCTGCCGTGTCAGTGGATTTTGCATAATTATTCGTAGGTTCGAAACTAAATTGACATTGCGTAGAAACTGGCCACGTCTATTCCAGTGTTGGTAGCCTTGATAAGGTCGTCCTTTGTGAAGGTGGTAGGGCACAAAGACAGACCCTTCACCCCCTCTAATCGATAGCTCACCTTTCTGCCTATAAATCAATATTTTATTTTATTTTTTTATTTTAAGCCCTACTAATACCTAACTCTTTTGTTTTAGTCATATCACAAGGACGGCTAGCTGGTTACCACCCGCAGAGAGCTGGACCATCCCCCCCAGAGAGGGCAGCACTACCAGCAGCCAGAGCCCTGAGGAGGAGGACCTGCCCTACGGGTGGGAGCAGGCGTTCGATGGACGGGGAAAGTCCTATTATATCAAGTAAGTTATTTCATCTCTCTCTCACTTTTATTTCAGCCTCATTTGTAGCAAACTTCGACTCGTATCAACTTGAAATAATATGCAACATCGTGACCATACCGTGAAACTTTATGGGTAACTAGCTCACGCCAGCGGCTTCGCACGCGTTGTTTGTCAACAAAAAGTAGCCGATTTTTTAATCCAGGTCACAATCTATCAACACACCAAATTTCATCGAAATATGTTCAGCTATTACGACGTGATGGAGTAACAAGCAAACAAGCAAACATCCAAACTTTCACATTTATAATATTAGTGTGGTTCATGCTACTAACGGTCACATCATCATGGGTTAGACCTTTTTAAGGTACCGCAGCAAAAATGTCCTAGATATTCAAACGTTAAATATATATTTAAAGTAGGTATTTAAATAGCTATATACTTTTTAGGGTTCCGTACCTCAAACGGGAAAAAAAGAAACCCTTATAATATGATCATTCTCTTGTCCGTCTGTCCGTCTGTCTGTCCGTGTGTCACCACCGATTTTCTCAGAACGGGTAGACCTAGCAAGTTGTAATTTATACCATATACTAAGTATATAGTTCTTATTAGGTGTATAAAAATCAAGGTCCTGAGTCAACAGGCTAAAAACATATGAGCATTTAGATTTTCGCGAAAACTTGTAAGTACCAAAATTTACCTTTATTTTCAACTATTTTATTTTTCTGAATATTCCCTTTGCTTGTGCTGTAAGACCTAACCAAAATTGACAATTCTAGGTCAACCGGAAGTACCCTATAGGTTTTGGGTCGAAAACCTATATGGTAGTTCCCGTTGACCTAGAATCACGAAATTTGGCAAAAAGCAAGGTAAATAGCTATATACTTTTTATGGTTCCGTACCTCAAAAGGTAAAAAAGGAACCCTTATTAGATCATTCTCTTGTCCGTCTGTCTGTGCGTGTGTCACCGCCGATTTTCTCAGGAACGGGTAGACCTAGCAAGTTGAAATTTATAGCACAAATAAACGAAAAATTCCAAAAAATAAAAAAAATTGAAAATTAAAGGGTATTCTCATACATATATAGTTGACGCCAATTAAGAGAGTCCTCTGAGTTGTATGGGTGCTCATACATTTTAGAGGACTAGAATCGGCACTAACCTCAAAAAGGTGAATAAATAAAATTGTGCTATTGAATAAAATAAATATTTAAGTGGGGCTCCCATACAACAGACATGATTATTTTATAGAAAATGGTACGGAACCCTACATGCGCGAGTCCGACTCGCACTTGGCCGGTTTTATTATTTATTTTTGTTGCATTAGGCTATAACCAGTAGTATATAAGTTTTTAAAACTGTTTTTTACCTTGCCACGGCTTACATGGCTTACCCGTGCGCGATAAGTTGGGACCTGAGCGCGGTGACGTCATATTGGCGTGTTTGTACCGCCCGCAAAAAAGCGAACATAACAAGCAGCCGCCCGCGGCTTCGTCTTTGTTTTTTTTAACCTAATTTATTATGTCACTCAGGGAGGACGCTGCTTTTTATCTAATGTTTTTTACACTATTTGAATAAAATAAAAATACAATGTTTAAGTTTATTCATTTATTTTATCTACTATTTACATTAATTATCTCATCTTCGTCACTACTTAGTGGATTTATGCCTTCTAGAGGTTGTTCTTCGTCCTCAGTCTCACTATAATCACTTGACGAAGAGGTATCCGATAAATTTACAATTAATTGCGATTCATTCGTCTCTTGTAAGAGGTCATCGTTCCAATACTTTTGTCGAAGCCTGTCCACATGGTTGACTTCTTTTTTCCAGACAACAAAACAATAACACAAACGAAAACTAAAAGAATTCCAGAGCGCGTCGTTACGTGACGTAGGCCAGTACGAGACTAAAAACCCTAGTAAAAAACAGTGATGCGAACGGTACAATACGGGCGCCATCGGGGAAGTGCAAGGAAAGCGGTCGGGGAGTCGCATTCCTAGCAGGTCCCAAGTTATCGCGCACGAGTAATACAAACTTATTAGATTACTTACTTTTAATTTTATTACTTACTAGCTGACCAACCCGCGGCTTCGCACGCTTGGTTTGCCAATAAAAAGTAGTCTATGTGTTAATCCAGGTTATGATCTACGTACACACCAAATTTAATCGCAATCGGTTCAGCCGTTCCGGCGTGAAAGAGTAACAAACATCCATACATACAAACTTTCGAGTTTATAATATTAGTACGAAGTAGGAGTTACTTTTGCGTTTTAGATTACGCACTAAAGCCGCCACTTATACAAACGCCACAGTAGCTATATGTTGCAGCGGCACACCGCTGAGTGACACACCTATTTTGTTGTCTTATATTTTGTAATAATAAGTACCTAGTCAGGTCATAAATTCTGTCACATGTTTAATATAAAATAATTGAAACAAGTTTATTCATTATGTAACCATTTAAATACCAAAATAAACTAACAAAACATAGATTCTTATGACACTAAAGTTTATTCAAAATGACCTCCGTGATTTTGAATACAGGCCTTCAATCTGCGCGGCCAGTCGTCTATCGCAGCACGAACGAGGTCCATGTCAATATCGGCGGCTGCCTTAATCAAGGATGTCTTGAGTGACTCCAAATTGGGATGAGGCTTTGAGCACGCCTTTTCCTCCAAGTGTTGCCATATCTTGTAATCTAACGGATTCAAATCTGGACTGGAAGAGGGCCCGTCTTCGTGCCGGATGAAGTCGATTTCACGCGCCGCCAGCCAGTCTTGTGTGCTCTTCGCTCTATGAGCTGGCGCCGAATTTTGTTGGAATACCCAGTGCCTGTTATTGAACATGGTATGAGAAACAGGTTCCACAAGGTTCGTCAGGACTGTATTTTGATACACAACTGCATTCGTTTTTACACCTTTCTCACAAAAATGTACCTCTGTTAAGCCCCAATAAGTAACTCCCAACCATACCATGAGCGAGGATGGAAAATGACCTCGTTGGACACGCGGAACACGGTTGCTCGCTTCTTCACTACTGTGTGCGTACACCTTATCATTTTGTTTGTTGTAGCTCTCTTCTACGGTAAAAATTTTTTCATCCGAAAAAAGAATTTCCCGATATTTTTTTCCCGCGTACCTCTTCAACAAAGCGCGGCATCTCTTCAGTCTCAGGTCCATTAGACGAGCATTCAAACGATGTCCTGTTTTTCTTCGATATGCCCGAAGCCCTAAGTCTTCATTTAACACCCTTTTCACCGTGGTTCTGCTTAACCCCATCTGAAGGGCCAACAGTTTCTGCTTACGTTTATGATTTCTTTGATTTCGCGCCTTCACAGCTTTTATCACTGCTGGAGTCCTAACAGACCGAGGGCGACCACTTCTTGACCTGTCATCTACACTAGAGTCTTCATTGTATCGTTTGATGGTGCGATAAACGAATCTTTTGGTTATATTCAAATTTTTCAGTATGTCAAAAATTTGAATTGGCGCGTAACCGCAACGATGCAACGCAATAACTGCAACACGGTCTTCTTTAAGCGTCCACTCCATATTTAAAAATGAGTAAAATTCTAAAAAGTATACATTTTTATTTTCATAAACAATTCGAAATTCGAATTCTATAAACTTTTTTGTGGCCAGCATTCTAAAAGTTTTTACTGTGTGACAATACTTATGACCTGACTAGGTATAACTGTTGTATTAATATAATTTAAAATTGACACAAAATAAATATGGTTGTATTTGCCTAATGTATGTTGTATTGATTTGATCTGATTTAATAAATGAATACTAAATACTAACTTTTGCCGTTCTTACTTCCAGTCACATCAACAAGACCACAACCTACGTGGCTCCTGAAGGGTGTTCCTGCGAGTCGCCCCCCGCCCCGCGCGATGTGGTGCTTGCGCGGGATGCAGAGCTCGGCTTCGGCTTCGTGGCCGGCTCCGAGAAACCTGTTCTGGTGCGGTTCGTGACCGATAACTCACCCAGTGTGGGAAAGGTGAATGATCATTAGAGTTCCTACTGCTATATTAGTTTGATTGTAGAAAGGATTGAAAAGAAGATGGATCGATAGAAAATGCTTTTGACATCACTCATGTTCTAAAAGTTGGTCATTGTTAAATCGATACCTGACGTGTAAATATGATTTTCACACCACTTGCTCGACAATGTTCTGGTTATAACTTTTTGGCATGGTCATTCACGAGCATTTAAGTGGCTCAGTTAAGCACATATTAAGTTGGCTATCTTTGCGTTAATGTTCTCACACGTACTTTGAAAACACCAATCACAGAATGGCTTAGCAAAGAAGGGAATATTTTAATTAAAGTTCAACAAGCCATCAGAAATGCTCATAAAGCCTTAACCAAGAATAGCAACTCAACAATAGGCTTTCCATTTCAGCTGGAGCCAGGCGACCAGATCCTCTGCGTAAACGGCGAAGACGTCAGCCTAGCAGCGAGAGAACACGTCATATCAGCAGTGAGAGCATGCACGGAACAGGTCACTCTCCGGGTCTGTCAGCCAGCGAGGACTGGAAACCTGGCAAGGAGATCAGCGTTGCTGTCGGCTGCCAAGAGAGCCAGGTTAAGGGCCAGGCCACCCAGGGTCCGGTTTGCGGATTCTGTGCAGCTGAATGGAGCGCCTATGTATCCGGT
The DNA here is from genome assembly GCA_918857605.2 of Philereme vetulata. Lineage (NCBI taxonomy): Eukaryota > Metazoa > Arthropoda > Insecta > Lepidoptera > Geometridae > Philereme > Philereme vetulata. The sequence continues at coordinate 1,864,195 of OU975459.1, read as the reverse complement.
AAGTATCTTTATCATCTTCTGTCAGCTTTCTGCCAGAAACTTTATACCAAACAGTTTAAAACAAAAATATTAAGGTGACAAACAGAAATCCTTCTTATTTTGTCGTGACGTGTAACACTTGCTAAGATCATTAACAACACGTACTGATCAAGCAGATTATATATATTTTTGCACTGATTAATCTCTTTGTTGGTATTCATCTATATTGTTTTTCATTGTCAGCCATCAGCCTTCTCCCTCGGCGATCTCTGCCTCCCACCAATGGCGAACGTCCTCAAAGTATTCCTCGAGAACGGTCAGACCAAATCTTTCAAATACGACACCACCACCACCGTAGCTGATGTGGTCACCAGTTTGAAGGACAAGCTGTGTATCACAGCGGAAGAGCACTTTAGTCTGGTGGTGGAACATGTAAAGAGTTTGAGGAGAAATAAGCTGACGCTGTTGGATTCGAAGGAGTCTTTGGCGAGGGTGAGTACAATTTTTTTTTCACATTATTAGTCCGTGTGTGCCAAGCCTAGTTAAGAAAGATAGCAGCAATGGCTCGCTTTACGACAGCATCTACGTTGTCCTACCTAAACACAAATTATCCGTTGTAACGAGTACGCTTAAATCGACCAAAGCAAGCAAGTTTTATGGGTTTTATTTCCCTTCCCTTAAATACTTGGATCTGCGACAGAGTAGGTATAATCCCCTGATTCTATCAATCAGAATAATCCACTGGTTTTGGTACAATGCCCAAAACGGCATAACAATTTTGAATCTTAATTTGAGCATAGTTAAAATAGCAGCATTCAAACGCCATTTCCAGATCGCTGCAAGACCAGGCTCCCATAAGATGCGCTGCCTCTTCCGTGTAGTCTTCATGCCGGCGTCAGCTGCAGATCTAGCCCAGCGAGACCTAGTAGCACTAGACTACCTGTACCTTCAGTGCTGCAATGACGTGGCCCAGGAGCGGTTCGCGCCGGAGTTGCAGCCCGAGGTGGCTCTGAGGCTGGCAGCATTGCATATGCATCAGCATGCGTTGGCGAATAACGTGTCACCCGCGAAGCTTACTGTTAAAGCTGTTGAGTAAGTACCAGTGAAATAGATCTATTGAACTAAGGAAACTCTGCCAGGTAGACCTCCAGCAGTCTGATTGATTGATCCCGACCCAAAATCTTATTCAATTTTTAATTGAATCTAAAAGCTTCCAATGGTGGGCCAAGATAGTTTTTAAACTTTCTACAAGACTTACAGCGATTGTTTTTTTTACCTAGCCATATATCATACTTATCTATATTATGTAAAGGTCGTTAGTACCTAACGAGCACCATAGCTTATCACCGTCTCGTCTTTTCCAGGAGAGAGTTTGGCTTGGAGCGCTTCGTGCCAAGTGGTTTGCTGGAAAGCATGAAGCGCAAGGAACTGCGGAGGCTGATAGCACACTTCCTCAAACTTAACTCGCAGATGACCGGCAGCCAGAGGCAGCTAACACAGTTGCAGGTGTGGAGATCTTGTTCTAATGGACCACAAGGAGAACCTTGTGAGGTTTTTCTTTAGTGTTCACGTATCATGTGGAGTTTATTTTATTTATTTAAATTTTTACACATCCATTACACTGAGATTAAAGTGACAGTGAAAAACCTTAATATCTAGTGCTTAAAAACTATGTATTTACACTTAGACTAGATAGATCAGACTGAGAAAATGCAAGAACGTGTCTGTGAATTTCTTCAAGGTAATATTGAACATATCAACGTCTTCGGCTAGATAAAAGCTAATATAACCTGAAGAGCTCACGTTCCTATATCCTCGTGAGGTTTACCTTTACCGTTCACAATGTAGGTGTATGTATTATTCAGTCCTAATAAACTCATCCGAAAACTTTAAGCAGCATTATCTATTTCGCTTTTAGGAACTTTCTTCATTATTGATCACAACTAGACTATTTATATAACTTTACGATGCAACTGGTAGGTTGTGACTAATGGTTGTATTACATTGTAGCCGCACGGATGCCGCACGGCAACGACACAGCTGCACCACAGCACCGCCTCAAATTTCGGCTACCGCTCGCCGTCCGCGAGGTGCCAGCTCGCTGGCAGCGAGTCATCCGCAAAGTGTGTAGCTTACTATCACCGCGAACACGTATTCGTGAATGAACACGCCTAGGACACGGCTCGCAGTCGGCGCACTCTACGCACGCGGTCTCCTCGCTTACAGCGCGCGGTCTCCTCGCTTACAGCGTGCTGTCTCCTCACTTACAGCGCGCGGGCTCCGCGACTAGTCGTATGGTAGCTGAAAGCGCGCTGCCTGCGCGCCGGCGGCTTTTTTTGAATGATTTATTTGAATGACAAGTAAATTGCTGGGTTGGAGCCGTGCTGGATCCATGCCGTTATAATGTAATACAACCTTTACACAGCGCAGGACTTGGCGTAACGGTCAAGTGAAGGATAGAGGACATGGTATTTCAATGGTCTTGATGCAGTCTCTTGTCGTTTTCAGGCAAAACTCCACTACCTAGACATAGTGGGTGGGCTGCCGAGCTACGGAGCTAAGTGTTTCAGCAGCAGTAAGCCGGAGAGGGTTCTTCTCGTATCACCGAGATTTGGCCTCAGCCAGATCCCTAGCAGGAATCATTCTGTGGTAAGAACTAAAAAAACTGGTGTCAAGATTGCATTTGTTTATTTCATGAGCTTAGACTTAGCAATAATGATAATGTGGAGATTCACAAAGAAATTAAAGTCACTGATATAACCCAGAAGATTAGCAAGCTGAAATGGCAGTAGGCGGGGTATATTAACTTGCGGCCGTCGGGGCAGAAATATCTCGAGGGGAGGCCACGCAAATCAAAGCGCAGCATAGGACGTCCCCCCCGCTAGATGGAAAGACGACCTGATAATGGTTGCTGGGAGCCGTTTGGTACAGGCTTGACAAGATCTGTCACTCTGGAAATCTATGAGGAAATGAAATCTATATGGAAATCTATTTTCAGCAGTGGATGTCCTATGGTTGATATGATGAGACTTGTTACTTACAGATAGATAGGTAGAATACTTACTTTAAATTTAAGTTGTAAGTAAATTAAAAACAAGAGTAGTTACAGTTCGACCTTCTACTATTTGTGTGTCCCGCCCGACAAATACAGAACTCGTGCAAAACATATGCTTGAAAACCATGCAAACTTCCTCTCATGTCGCACGCCCAGCCTCCTCGCACATAAGCAGATCCCGCTGAATGAATTAATTCAATTATTTACCTACACACAAAATAAGATAATTCTAGGAGGCCTTATTGCTGCATCTACCATGTCTACATCTACTAGTCATCCTGGGGACAAGTGCTTAATAGAATATTTCAGGCAATGTCCAGACAAAACAAGATAGGTATAATCACAAATACAAATAAGCCTATGTCTAATTAATTAATTAATTAATACTAAATTAAAAACATACCAAATACCTAATAATAATTCAATAAAATAAAACAAAGTCGGGTTAGTTACACCATTTATAACTCAAGAACGGCTGGACCGATTTCTATGAAGTTTGGTATATAGATAGATTTTGATCGGGATTGACATAGGCAACTTTTTACCCGATTACGTAAAAGGAGGGTAATGTTTTATTAATAAACCACACGAGCAAAGTCGAGGGCGGGTCAGCCTAATTCAATAAAATTTTAAAATTGTTTTTATAAAAAAAAATTTAAAACTTGTTTATCGTGTTTCCAGCCGCAATCAATAGCCTCGCTGGAAGAAGTGGAGGGTATCAGAGTGAAGCGCGAGTGCTCAGGCAGCGCCGACGTCGCCATCTTCCTGCAGCGTGACCGCGTTCTGGCGCTGCTGATGGACGAGCGAGATGCTACTGAGATGCCGCTTATCATTGCTGGGTATGATTATCGAATTACATACATGTCTTATGTAGGTACGCTTAAAATTACATGAGTATTGGACCAGCCACTCGAAAGTTCGTCGGACATACCTACATAATTACAGAGGCAATTCGACCAATGCTCGCATCGTTCGCTTGATCAAAAATGCATAATTTGGTTGTCTGGAAGAGATCGCTTTTAGCGAAAGACCGGCCATTGTACCTTCATTTATTGTTTATTTCCATTACTACTGTATTTTTGTTTGGCGTGCAATAGATTAATTAATTAATTCATTCATTCATAATTGAATATGTATTCGTAAAAGATAAAGATATATGTTTATTTATTTGCGATACTGGGTTATAGTAGTTGTTAATCATTTCTATCAGATAACTGGTTAAGTACAAGCTTGGAGCTAGATAGCGCTGTGTGCAATGCCCCCCCTTATTATTTATTTTATATATTTGATCGAGCAAAGCGTGATCTCAAAATCAACTTGGGCAAATCGGCGTTGTATGTATGTATGTTTGTTTGTCCGAGGATAACTTTTGAAGCGTTGATCCGATCATCGTGAAATTTAATACATAGGTAGGCAGTGATTGCACAATTTTGGTGTGACTAAATGAGCTAATGAGTTGTTGAGATATTGGGGTTCAAGAGGGATAAAAAAATATTTTATTAGGTCAAATGGGACTTCAAATGAAAGGTATTCATTAGTAAATTTAAGACTTCATTATTATTTTTTTCATAAATTCTTTAGAGTTTTTGAGTTATTAGCCATAATAAAAACTAAACTTTGACAAAGTTCACAGGGTGAACCACCAGTGACCCAACAGTGCTGTAATTTGATATGCGTGTAGCTTCACTGACACAAATATAGACAAAAGTGTGAAATCCAGAATATCTGCAATTTGTACCCCAAAAAAGTGTAATCACATAAACTCCCGTTACCTGTAATTTGAATGAAACTGTAGATGAAGTAAGGAGGTTATTTATTTCGTGGCACTATTTTGATTGTCTAAGATTAATATAATTTTTTTTTGTTTTAATCGCAGACTCGTGAGATCTCAGTTCGGGGCGTTATATGTTGTAGAAAATAAACAAAAGGAATAAAACGAATGTATCGCGATGAATTAAATTGTCATTGTCGGTTATCGATTTGACTTTAGAAATAGCTATCATATAAGTCTCAAAAAAATTTAATAACTCATAGACAAAGGTAGATGGAAAGGATCGTCAACTCGCAGCCAGACAATTCAAAATGAGCCTGGTGATTACAATGAATATAAAAACTTTCGCTTTGATGTAATTAAGTGGAAGGGCGTTCATTTTTATAGTACCTAGATGGTCTCTAGCAAAGGTTAGGGTAATATTAATCATGATTTTATATTTAAATATCATTATAATGCCATTTTGCTTCATTCCAGATACTATCGACTAGCTACTGGGAAGGAGCTGAATGTTGAACTAGAAAGAGAACCAATGACGGAAGATATAGGTAAATTATGATTATATTCTTGTTATAATGTTTGTTGATCGGTGCATGAAACTCTTAATCATCTTTACTTACTTCTGTTCTCAGCTCCTCCATATCTATCTCAACACAACGTAGTGCCAGCAAAGTGGAGCTACTTGCACTACGACGATCCAAACCTTCTTTCTAAGAAACATTTTGCTATCTTCAGCATGCCTCCTCCATATCATTCTACGCCAGACCAATCCAAAGCAAGTCTGGATACGAACATGAACTCGAGCATTGCTAACAGAAACCATAGCAACAACTCCAGCCCATTGCTTGGCTACGAGAAGCATGATGTTCAATTCGAGAAGTGTAAGAGAAACGAAAACTTCAGACTGTTTGATCCTAACGACGAGTGCTACCTCGACGATGGAATGGGTTTTGATCTTCAAAGCGTTCTGTCCATGGAACTCTTAGAGAATGCGAGCAACCCAAAACTAGTCGAAGCCAAAAACGAAGCAGTACTCAGACGAGTTGCAGAGATGCAAAAGCTTGTAGAAAATTCTGAACAATATTTGACTGAGAATAGAGGATATCAAGATGATGTGTACCATGAAGGTATATTGAGAGATGAGTTTCTAGGAAGGGAAAGCAGTGTAGATCATGAACACGCAGAGAGTGATACGGAATCAAATACAAGCAGGATGTCGATGGCAGACGATGCTCCTGGAATTCTCAAACACAGTGATTCTCTGCTGCTTTTGACTGAGACAATAAATCAAGGTTTGAGTGTATTGCCTGTTCCAGAAAACATTATAGATAACCCAAACTCTAGTTTGACTACGCGACAGTCACAAGGTCTCAGTGCTATTTTAAACAATTGTGGTTTAACTGACGCTTTATTAGCTTTAAATACTGATCTTCATTCCGAAAGTGATAACGATTCCCTGTACACACCCACGAACAGCCCTATACGAAGAAATCAAACCAGACCAAATACGAACAAGGCTGTGCGGACGAGCTTCGGTTTACATAGCCCCGATAATCCTCAAGATAGTAAAGAATCAAACCTTAGAGAGTATTTGAATCAACTTAGAGAGAAAAGCAGTAAAGAAGAATCAGTAGATTATCAATATTACTATCAGGATGGTGCTGTGGAATGCGACGCCGAGCTTATAGATTTAACTTTGATACCTCCCCCACAAACTCCTGATGAATTGGACGGTGTCACACACGTGCCTCAGATTTTACCCGCTGTACCGCCATCATTTGCTGATGAAAAGGCGAACTCTCAAGAAAATCTCGCCAACTCACCCAATGCAACGGAATTAGAAAAATTTATAGCGTATGTTACGATACAACCACCAACAGTGAAAGTGACGCCTGCAATAGAGCTTACCCCCGAAGAAATCTTGTCATACATCATTCCACCACCTCCAGGGTCTAACTCATCCACTTTAGATAGAGATCAAGTTAGTTACGTTAATCAAGCTCAAGTAGCTGAAGCTAAGAGAGAACTGAACAAAAACGGTGATATAAAGACTTCAAACGGGGACGTTGTGAGAGGAACACTAAGCGTAAGTGAGATAAGAAATATGTTCTCGTCGAAGAGTCTGAGTGATGCTAGAAATAGTCTGCTGTTGAAAGAAAAATGTAAAGAAAAAACTGTACAGGGAAAGTCTGATTCTCCAAAAGGTAAAAGAAAAAGTGTGTCCAGTGATAAACAGGCAAACGGTAGCGTACATGTGATAGAGTACCCCACGGTAGAAAGAAAAGGTATGTTTTCGTGTTGTACAAAAGATAAAAATAAAAGTGATGATGATAGTGAAGAGTCTGAAAAGGTAGAATCTCAAATACAGAACTCTGATTCTATGCCTGATGTATGTGAAATAAGACCACCTCCGAGGCGAAAAAGTATTGAAATCAAAAAACCTCCGGAGAGGCCTCCAAAAATTCCTCCTGTTCCCGCTCCGCGACCTAGATCGAACTCTTTCACCTGCATGAACAACGAACTGAGTGCTGTCGAAATTCCCAGTAGCCATTTCAATACATTGAACAATAGAAAATTGAACTACAAAGTCGTATGCGACATGAACGAGCAATACATGCAAAACCCACCTAAATTGCCACCCAGATTAGAGAACAGAGTCCTATCTCCACCACCACCTATATTGTTACCCCCTAAGAAGCCTCCTCTACCCCCAGTGCCAAGCATCGAAGTATTACGACTGAAGAGCGCCAAACTATCTCCCGTAAGGAACCCCGAAGTCAGATTAGCTAGCATCGGATCCCCGCATTTTCAAAGAAACTTGAATACTTACAGAAACCTTGAAATCGAGAATAGACTGACCGATGAAGAATGCCAAACCCTTCGCTCAGCGACAAACTACAGCTCGATGACGTTACAGAATCGACACGTTCGCTCCAACTCCGAAACGAAAAACACAATCCTGAAGAACAAGGAGTTAACCACAGCGCTGTCTCTTTGCTCCCCGCAAATGAATAGGAGATTCAGTAATAGGCCAGATATTCTGAACGGTGCCGCAGGGATCGACCAAAAAGTCTTCAGTCCTCCCTTTGACAGGAAATCATTCCGCCGCGGTAGTGCTAGTCCTACCCCAAAAGTACAGAATCACGTGCGCTTCAAAGAAGACGTGAAACCAGATCTCGATGATATACCGACACCTCCAAGTCCACCGACGGTGAAGTTTCCGGATTTCTCTGGGAATAACGGACATGTGTCTATAGAGAACCTGCTGTGTAAGACTGAGGTGGCGGTGGCCGGGTTGCTGCAGAGACTCCACCAGGTGGCGCAGAAGTGCTCGCATCAGCACGCGCACGGCGGCGGGGAAGATATCGATGAAATCAAATTTCAAGTGAGTTACATTTCTTCTTGAATACATTATTTTTAATGTTGCTTCTCTGCAACTCTTTAGTGGTCAAATCAAAACCATGAGGGTTTTTAAATTTCAATTTAAAAAAAGCTAGTTTCAACTAGCGTAAATGATGGCGCTTAAAGCCGCCAAAAATATGCTTTAATAGCCAAAGTATCAAAGACACAATATCAAAATTTGTCTAAAACAAACTCACTTCGTCAGATAAACAAAAACAAACATTTTTTTATTTCAAGTTCCTAGGAATATTATGTTGACACGGCAATTGACATTAACAATTCACTTTCCTTTGATGATCAGCTTATAACAGAGCAACGCCATCTGCTAGCAGTTATAAAAACATGGCTGTCAAAACCCCCGTGACTCCAAATAAATATTTTGTGTGCCGATTTATGTTAATAACTAATCAGCAATGAGAACAGGAATCACGGGGTTCATGAGAAGTTTTTTCATTAGACTACGCACAAATCATGCAAATATTGGCTTGCCATTTATTTTTAGAGCTTATCTTTCCGATCTATCTCACGTAAACACCTTGTTGTGAATTTCCAGCGAGCCCGCAGCGAGTTGACGTCCTGCGCCGTGTCGCTGGTGGGAGCGTCGCGGACGCTGGTCGGGGCGCTCGGGGGTACGCACGCCGCCGCCGCGGCCGCGCTCGCTGACTGCCTCACGCCGCTTCGGCGACTGTCAGACCTTGCACAGGTAAGGGGGAAATTAGGGAAGAAATACGGATGTAACAGTTTTTATTATATTGTCAATAAAATTTTTGGGCCAACTAGTTCTTTCCAGGCGAAACAAGAACTAGATATTGCAAGACGCACGGAAAACGCCTGGAAAAGCTATTGGTCCATGAAATACTTTTTTTCTCTAAAGCGGAAACTTGCATGAGTTTCTCCCCATCCTCACCAATGGTGCGCAAACCTGATCGCTAACAAATCCTCAAAAGTCGTCCCTTGGGGTATGCCAACGTGCAATGGAGCATAGTATCCTGGGCGTGAAACTCACGGACCGAATCAGGAGGTCGGTTATACGCTCCCAAACACAGGTAGCCAACGTCGCTCAAAAATCTGGAAGACTCAAGTGGGACTGGGTCGGACACGTGTGCCGTATATCAGACACAATGTGGGCGAAGACCATCAGAGAATGGGTCCCAATCAACGTTGGACGCCCGCGTGGAGGTACCAGGCGAAGGTGGCGGATTGAGCTAAACTCCTACATTAAGGATCGGCCCTTACTCGCGAACAACAGAGATGAATGGAAAGAGGGGAGGGAGGCTTTTGCCCTGCAGTGAGCTATGGGACACAACAAATCACATCAAATCAAATCTATATAAAATGTTAGAAGACACCTAAATAACACCATTTTCTCATATTTCAGGCCCTCGGCAGACACACATCTTCGCCTCTACAAACGCGCAACCTGGTGCTCAGAGTGCATGACGTCACAGCTGCATTCAAAGAGCTCGCTGGAGCAGAGATGGCTGAAATCATCCACGAACACAACGCCAAGAAGTCACAAGCACAAAGTCAGGACTCTACTTTAGAAGGGCAACTTGCTTTACGGGCTGAATGCTTAGCCAATGTGCTGGCCACTTTACTGCGAAGTCTAAGAGTATTCTCACCATAGACTAAAAAGAAGTTCTGTGTTTTCGCGCCTTTATTTCCAAAATGGCCGCTGTTTTTCTTGTGTAAAATTTTCTGTTTTAATTCTTTTAACTTCAAGATGTTACTAAATGAGACCAAATAAAATTAGGTTTTTATAAATTGTAGTTTGAATGTTTGCGTTAATTTAGGTTGTAGTTTTGTAAATTTTAACACACGTTGAATGTTTATATTTGTTGATAGTATAATTTTTCTCATAATTTGTTGTACGAATGTATAACTATTTTATTATTATAAATAAATTATGTTATTTTATAGAAAAATCGATAGAGCATAATATTAATTTACAAAATATTAGTAGTATTTTCATAAGTCTACTATGACATGTTAAATTCTGGCAGCATAAAAGTTTTATAATTTGTAGAAAAGTGTTACCATAGTTATTAATTACTTTTACCTATACATATCTATTTACATTGAGAATATAATGTATATTTTCTACTCTTATGTGTGATCGGATGTAAGGTGCATATCTATTTAACCTTTGTAATCTTAAATGTCTAACTTACCATATCTTAAATAAATATTCCAAAATGCAGGTAGTAACATAAATAATCACAGACGCTCACGCGACATCGGTGTTGCAAGTGCAATAATTATTTGTTTTCTAAATGTTGCCGTTATTATAAATTGTAACGTACTAATATTAAAATATTGGTGCTATTTTTTTATGAAAATTGTACGTTATGTATTGTGATCAGTGGATGTTCCCGCATTATTTTAGATACCAACGCACCAGTGATTTGAACCATAATGTTATTATTACTTATAAGTTTTTACGATGCAATAATTTAAGGCAGCAACATGTTTGGATATTTATTTTCTCGCCTGTTAAGTACAATTTTGTTACTTTCTGCTGGTATCCCAAAGCTTTTACAGGAACCAAAGAAGGTTTTGTTTATACATTTTATTTAACGTTATCACAATCATTCCTCTTTGCATTATATCTTGATGTGTAAAAATGTGGTAAATGCATTTTTGGTGCGATACACGAATTAAAAATAGTTATGCAGCTATTTTCTGTTCTTTGTAAGGCACTTTTTAATGCTAGTCCCGACAACAAAAGTTCAAAACTTTGACACTAGTGTTGGCCGAATGGCTGAAATTTTTATTATATGTGGAAAACAGACTTAGGTATAAAATAAGTCATTACTTGGTGTTACATAATCCAATAAGTTTCCACTAATAAACAAGCAGGTGAAGACATTTACGAACTTAACAGCTATTTTCACGTGCTCAAGTAAGTATAACTTTATAATGACATTTTTGACAAGAATATTAAAACCCGTAATTATTTCACCCCAAATTCTTTCATTTGTCACTGTCTGTGCCTTTATCTACAGCTGAATTATTGATTGTAACTCGTTTCTTTGGTAAATATTTTTCCTCAAAATCCGAAATCTTCGACTTCTTGAGAATTGAAATTGGTTTGCTGTTAAAAAGACTAGAGTCAGCTATATAATATCACTTGGCTTTAAAATTCCTTCCTATAGATCGTAGAGGGTTATGCATTATGCTACCCACCACTCAAAGGAAACAAGATGTGTTAACGAGAAAATTTCTTCTGTTTTGAAGCAATTTCATTTACTTCATACAGTCATTATGATATATACGGGACCTATCAGGTACCGTTTTTTGCGAGGCGAGACGGAGTTCGGTGCGGATTGCACTTAGATGAAAGTTCACGAATTGATCCGAAACACTGTCGGTCGAAACAGCGATAAAACTTGTATTTAAGTTTATGTTTGTTAGTATAATTAATAGGTATATTTTATTTTGTGGGTTCTGTTTATGTCTGTAGGTACTCTTACACCGCCGTCTTTTGATCCTGTCCATCCAAAGGTTGTCTGGAAGAGATCGCTTTTAGCGATAAGACCGCCCATTGTACCTTTATTTATTGTTTATTTCCATTATTGTATTTTTATTTGGTGTGCAATAAAGAGTATTTCATTCATTCATTCATAAGGTATTTGTGTGTATCGCACCAGAAATTACCTACGAATAGACTTAAGCAATTCCTTGTATGTACAAGATAACAATGTATCACACCAATTATTTATTGTTCAAATATTAACAATGCAATGCATTTTACGTAATAAATGATATAAACTATATCTCGTGTTTTCTTATCCTGACTCCTAAAAGCAGATACTCGACCATTGAACATATCCACACGGTGAAGCAGTTGATGGAGAAGTGTCACGAATACAACCGGCCCTTTGTTATGGCCTTCGTCGACTACGAGAAGGCCGTGTTGAACATTGGGCCGTGTTTCACGCTCTTCATCGCTGCCACGTCGATTCACACTACGTGGAATTGCTTCGGGAGCTTTATACATCGACCACACTGTAAGTACGAGCTCACACACTTACAAATCCCGTACCCAACCAGCGGGGGGTGAGACAAAGAGTCACTATTTCTCCTATGCTTTTTACGGCTGCCCTTGAAGATGTCATACAAACGCTTGACTGGGAATATCACGGAATAAACATTAATGGTGTCAACTTGTCCCATCTAAGATTCGTCAATTGTGATGATCTACAAGTAATCGCCAGAAGCGACTACGTTATTATCGACTCTGGAGTGCCCCAAGGATCAATCCTTGGTCCGTTTCTTTATAACGCGTACCTTTTTGATATTAAATGTTTTAAAGACACAAAATTTATAATGTTTGTTGATGATAAAAAAGTATATATTTAAAAATTAATGATATTTGTGACTGCGCTAAAATACAAAATGACCTAAACAATTTTCATAGCTACTACGTAAGAAATAAAATATCAGTAAATGCATCTAAATGTCTTCAGATTACATTTTCTCGTAAAAATAAACCGATCAGTGTTACTTCTTATCATATGAATAATACCGCCATTAAAAAAGTAAATTCAGTCCGTGACTTAGGAGTTAGAATACATTCAAAAATGATATAATCCGAACACATCGATAACATTGTCGACAAAGCCTACAAAAAGTTAAACATTAAGCGTGTATGTAGCTCCTTTAAACACATTGATTGCATTCAAGTTTTATACTTTGCCTACATTAGAAGCATCTTAGAGTATGTCTGTAGTATCTGGTCTCCGTGTTACATTGTTCACATACAAAGAATCGAAGTAATACAAAAGAAATTTATAAAATTCTTAGGTTTCAAAGAGTATACTCATTTTGAAACATAATTCGAGGCCTGTAAACATTTTTGTATTGACTCACTAGAACAAAGACGAAAACAATATGACGTTGTGTTGCTTCATGATTTTATGTGGAAAAATTGATTGCAGTGAGCTGCTAGGTAATGTGGCATTACAAGTTCCTTTGTATCGTACACGGCACACACCGCTACTTCACGTACCGGGCGTCAGCACCAACTGCGCCCAAAACTCTGTTTTGTGTCTAGCAGCTCGGACTTACATTAAACATTATTCTTAGGCGTTATTCTTTAGTGGCCACAACCGGGGAGAAGTCTCTGACCTAGCTCAGATGGGGGTCAATAAGGTCTGCTCCTGACTAAAACAGAATGTGCTCACCCTCAATGTTACTAAGACTAACTTCATTGCGGTTGCACTACGGTCAAATCTCCTACCCTCTGAAACGTTATCAATCGTTGCCCATAACTGCGACTCCACAACAGTAAATTGTGCATGTCCTACCTTATGACGAATTGAGAATACAAAATACCTCGGTGTATGCCAAACCCTCACTTAGAAACTCCATATTGACACGTTGGTAACCAGGCTGCGAAAGCTTATCTACATATTTAAAACCTTAAAACATGTGGCGAATCACGAGACTCTCAGGATGGTATTTTTGGCCTTATGCCAATCTATTTCTGGCTACTGCACCACGTCATGGGGTGGTGATGCAAAGACCCATCTCATAGAGCGAGCCCAAAGAAAAGAGCCATATTAAAAGTTGGCGCGGGCCTCCCCTACCGGTTTCAAACTTCAGAGCTTTACCTAAAGTGGGACGTATTAAAGGCCTTGTCTTCTGTTACCCGTTTTATGCGAATATTTCGAACAAGTCTGTGGCTCGGTTGATAAAGAGAGATAAACAAAAATAAATACACCCAAAGTTTGGTTCATCAAAACTTAAAAGATCGAAAAAAAATTAAACATATCACATTCGTCAAATAAATTAATTTGTAACTCGCGTTCTCGTAAAATGAGCAATTGAGTGAACTATCTAACTCTGTTTTCAACCAAAAAACGAGTCGTAAAGTTTTTAAAAAAATAACATTACAACAAAAAATATTGTCTTCTTTGAAATGCTTTTAAAAATTTTAGTACATTAATACAATATTTAAAAAAAAATAACGAATAAAAACTGCGCAATTTTACGCTTCAAAAGATGTTGTTTATTCGAAAGTAGAATGTTTATAAGTTAAAATTCACATACTATAACAAAGTTCAACCTTTTATTTACATATAAAAAAACTATCCATTAATTATTATAATATATTTTTTTTTAAATAACATATAAAATGATGAAACGCAACGCGGCCACTGGCAGTAAACCCTCCGTCGTCCGAGACACGTTCTCGGAGACCCGGATGACGAAATCACTTCCGCTAATGCGGGTGAGTCATCCACATTAGACAGAGTAAACACTCCACAAATACACCGACCTCGCCGGCGAGGTCGACGAGTCCCTTTAGTCGCCGCCTACACGAGGTACAAGCACGTACCCGGGCGTTTCTCTCCTATCCCCGTCCCGGCAACAGCCCAAGCCGAGGTTCGTACCTAAGTGGTGCCCTTGCGCTAGTTGCCTCATCAAAAATAAAATTATAGGGCTGAGCGCCTTCTGCGCTCGCCAAAAGCTCGGTTAAGCTGGAACGGCCTCAGAGGCCAACAGCGAGATTTGTCCATTCGAAAAAAAAAAAGAAGAAGGCCACTGACAGTCTGCGCCGAGCGCTTTTGGAGGGAGGACGTGTCGCTCTTTGTCACGAGCACATTACATAGTTAAGTATATATAATACTATAGGCATACAATTATAGCGCGACCGAGTGATTTGATCTGTATGGATACTTACAGATCTTTAAAACTCATTGACATCATTATTCTCCCAGATGCCCCCTCGTAGGGTAAAAATGTTTGGTATGATCGTATAGAGGGAATTTCGGTGAGTTGGGAATAAATCCTAAAGTCCCCCTTTTGTCCCTCATTCGCTCCCATCCACCTTGTATCTCGGAAAGTATAAGACTTATTAAGTATAATGTTGCTCAGGATTTTTTTTTATATACGAGTCTAAAAAAAATTGATCTTTCATACAAAAAAAAATTGTCCCATACAAAATATTTTTGTGCAAAACCGTCACCGTATATTTCGTTTGCCGTACCTTTCATACTGTTTTTGTAGGGAGCCAAACGGCTTGCGGGTACTGTGAAATTTATATTACTGTATTTTATTTATTGGTGGAGGGGCATGAGATAACTAAATTTTCAAGTTTATGCGACATCCATCATCATCATCATTTTGAGACGTACCTTTTATAGTTTTTGGAGGGGCATAAGGCAACTTTCTTAGTAAATTTTCATGTTTATGCGACATCCATTATCATAATTTTGAGACGTCTCATGTTTTTTTTAGAGTTTGGATGGGCATAAGGCAACTTTCTTCGTAAATTTTCAAGTATATGCGACATCTACAAGGATCACTTTAAAACGACCAATATTTTTTTTAGTTTTTGAAGGGGCGTAAGGCAACTTTCTTAGTAAATTTTTAAGTATATGCGACATCTACAAGGATTACTTTAAAACGTCCAATATTTTTTTTAGATTTTGGAGTGGCATAAGGCACCTTTCTTAGTAAATTTTCAAGTATATCCCTTTTCTTGACGGAGTGCACTGTCAGATACAGTCAACTTTGAAAAATCATACCAAGAAAAATATTATTACTTGAAACCGAACGTTCCTACTGTTTTAGAAAGTAACTGTTTCTGAACGCATTTACGTCATGTCATGTCAGTTTGACATAACCGTTTTTCATTCACAATCAAAATGATGAACCGACTCAAAGCAATCCCGCCGAAAAAGGTAAGAAAATTGATATTTTATGTTGTTTTTACTCAATAATATAATAATTATGCATATCACGATAAAGTACATTATTGTATACGTGTCAATTAAGTGAATTTTGATGCAAAACTGTATATTTGGTTTAGTAAACTAGAGCCAAATTGCTATGTATCTCGCAGTGCACATGGCCATGTTTACTGGTTTTTTATGTTTTGGTGTAATGTATGATGTAGTGCACACTGCCACGTTTATGGTGTTTTTATTTTTATTGTTTTGTGTTAATTACTTTGATGGTAGCTTGTTGGTGAATGTGGTGATGGTGTTAAGCTAAACCATAAAAGGTTCCGGGTTCGATTCCCGGTCGAGACAAAATCGATTTTTATACATGGCTACAGGTCTGTACATACTTTTAGTCTTGGTAGGTATACTGTATGCTCTTGTCTCTGAAATTTGGTTGTTGGTTTCTGGTCTTTTTATGGAATGTTTATGGTTTTGATTTTTGCTTAGCATGGAGGGTTAATTAAGCTTGTTTATCTTAGGGCGGAGTACAGCAATCCTTTGCAAGAGGCAGAATGCTTTGTGCGCTTATCCCAAAATCAGGCAGAAAATCGTCGAATGACGATTCGTCGACGGAGTCTGAAAATGAAATCCGGCAGTTTCCAATTCGACGTAGGGCAGACGAAGAATCATCACCAGTGCCTTCACTACCATCGTCGATGGAAAATCTCAACCTGCTATCCGACGATGAAATAGTTGATGTCCAAGAAGCAGTCACTGCGTCACCATTACTGGCATCTCCACTCACTCCACTAGCT